>LR990654.1:12402433-12746396 GCA_905147715.2 Xestia xanthographa | reverse complement strand
GTCTGAGAATAGGTTTTAGGCTATTTTTTAGTCTCACGCGTATGCGTTGGCTCGTGACTTCGTTCACAAGGTTTTGATGTGTATACAAAAAAAACCTTGTGAACGAAGTCACGAGCAACAGCTAGTTTAATAATACAGGGTGGAACAGTCACCAACACACAAATAATTACCACATGTTCACATCATCATTCTGAACTATTCTGAAAGAAAAAAACAGCAGTTATCTACAAAAGTGCAATACCTACAACAGGATCAAAATGTATGAAACAGCTGAATTGACAATATGTTTTATAATTACCAATGAAAAATTTATATATGGGCCTAAAATGATGTACACACTGCAAATTAGTTCGATTTGCAGGGCACACTAACAAAGTTATTGGTGTGCGTAAAGTCAACGGCTGTCTGGCTTCGCCTATTTATTAGTGTTTGCGCTTCACAATAACCCGTTGTCCACCCACACACTTGCAATTTCCTTGTCACTTGATGTTGCATGGAATATGAAGCATAAATTTAGCCAACTTAACAATCTTATCCGTGGCGCAATGGTCGAGCGTGCGGTATCTTACGCCGCCATCGCCAGTGCCTAGCGCCGTAAGTTCGAATCCAACTGCCAACACATCTGTGAATTTGTATTTTTTAATGAAACGTTTTACATTTGTTTGTTCAATTCATTGCTTAAATATTGGCAAGTCTTCTTTATATTTGAGTTAGAATTTATTTGAGGTCTACCCTCTAAAAATGACAAATCATGTGTAAGTTAGTAGTTTAAGTTCATCGTCATAATATTATTGACTATCGGGCTTACGTTACGTTTTTAGACATTATATTATTATACCCTGCGTGTTTTGAGCAGTGCTTTTATTTGTTAACCATTATGAATCACCTAACTACACTTTTAAGAGCCGAGATTATTATTATGCGTGAGCAAAACGTTACAATTAGTGAAATTGCGAGGCGTTTAAAGATATCGGTAAGTAGGTAACAAAATGTTATTAATATGTTTAGAAGATTAATGTGTTTTTAATATAATCCACATGTTACCTATTGATTGTTGTTATTTGTAACAATATTTTATTATTGTTCACAGAGGACTGTGCAATTGTGGGTCCATCGTTATGCAGATTCGGGAAGCATTGATCCTTGCCGACCGGGACCAAAGGCTGGATTCGTGCATGATAACTGCGCAGTGCATCGCGCGCGACTTGTGCAAAGTTGGTTAAACGTTTAAGAAAATTTTACTGTCATTGAATGGCCATCAAAAAGTCCTGACCTGAACCCCATTAAAAACCTATGGGGTCATATGGTGCTAAATTGGGACTCGTCTGAAGTCAGGTCCAAATCCAATTTAGATGATGTCGTTATGTCGTCGTGGGAATCGTTTCGTGGATCTGACTTGTGCAAAAATATGGTTGCTAGCATGAGGACACGATCGCAACAAGTAATAGATAGTGAAGGCGCACCAATCGCTATTAATAAAAATATCAGGGGGTAATTTGTTTTATGTGAGTGATGTTATTGTTGGTGAGATAACAATAATTTAGGATACCTGTATCTTAATATTTTTCTTACTAACATGTTTATTCATGTCACTAATAAATAAATTACCCACTTGAATATGTAAAATAACGTTATTTCCTGTCCGACTTAGAATATTTGTCACGCACAAAACTTTTTTATTTGTAATTATACTTATTAAAAAACCTAGTCAATAAATATTGTTAATTTCTTATTACAAATTGTTTAATTTCCACTTCCATATTTTTTTCTTATTATCAGATAAAATACTAAAAAAAATCAACAAATGAGCTAGTGTCGGCGGCGAGATTCGATCCTACGAACGTTGCTTTATCAGTTGATTGCTTTTACAGCTAAGCCACCAGACCAGTTAGTAACATTGTGAAATTTATGCTTCATATTCTTTGCCTACAAAATAGTCCTAACCGTTTTCAATTATGACGGCCAATCTTAGCGAAGATTAGCCACACACACACGTGCTGCTTACATATTGTGAGACGTGAGGCGAAGTAATACACCAGTTGATTTTACGCACACCAACATTATGTTGGTGTGCTCTGCAAACCGAACTAATTTGCCTTGTGTACTGAACAAGTGGTAACTGTTTGTGTGTTCGCTTCTACCCCATTTACCTATTAACAACACAACTTTCCGGTTCAATAAATTACATCTTTATTGTTCTCTATTTATATTTATTTGTTTTGAAGACATACCATCACATTGATCATCCTCCTTTGGCTCAAGAATATCATCTTGTCTCTCACAATAAGCTGGTTCTGGCAATTCTTCTTTCACAACAATGCTTTCTGTTTGATCAACTTCAACTATACTTATGCTCTCAATGGGAGAGCAAATAAACCCATGGGCAACCTCGAAGTGGTCTTGGTTTAATAGAGGTTTTAGCTGTAAAAAGATCAATACAGTGTTACTTATAATATGTCGATGATCACAAGAGCATTACTTACAGCTGAACAGTTAATATCTGTTGACGAACGCCTCACCTCATAACTCCTATTCATTTTCTGAGCAAACCTTATCTGGGCAAACTGCTCTTCTGCTTCCAAACATTTCCTCAGCAATCGGAAGCTTTGCTCAAGTTTAGCACAGCAGAAGGAACAAGCGTGGATTGGTCTACTGTCGTCAGTTACAAACTGCAACAAAATTACGAGTTTCAGCTTTCCGGGTTTGTGAATAACATTTTGCAAACACCTCTTACAAAGCACCACTCTTACTCAAGGCAGATTAGAGGTCGATTTCTCTTTTCTCCAAACCTCTAACAAGAACTTCCTAAGATTCCTCGAGTTAAACATTAAAACAAATTTTCAAGATTTAAGTATTAATAGTATCAACTTACTGGAATATCAGTCAGCCTCTCATATAGTTCATGCAAGTTCTTGTTCACCACCACATACATTCGAATGTTCTCCGCTAGACATATCCTACACATTGGCAGTTTTTCCATCTTGTAACTGAAATTTAATGTCTTCAACTTAACAACACAGCAGCGAACAAATAACTGGCACCGCTTGTAAATTAAATAAAACTATGTAGTTCTAGTAGTAGTAGTGTAACTAGTGTAGTTTTGCGAATACAAGCTTGTGAATACAGAATAGTTGAAGTTGTGAAATCGTATGTATTTTGGGTAGTGGTCTCGAACGTCTCCACTCTCCACGGTCTCCACTCCAGTGTAGTGCAGTGTTGCCAGATACCTTTAACCTTTTATCTGTAGTACAAACTGCTAAAATCTGTATGCTATTTTAACCTAAAATCTGTATTTATAATCTGATAACAAATGAAACAAAATAGATTAAAAATCATCATCATCATTGCTTCTTTTAAAAAACAAGGGATAAATACTAATTGGGATAATATAATACCCCTTGTATTAGACAAATTTGTTTATTACCCCTATCTATCTAATTAATGCATCCTCAACTTTGCTTTAAAAAAAACGTGTTACTAAGCATAGATGCTTAACACAAATCCTCTGTCTGTGTGCTAGTGCTAGGTGCTCCACCCACGCCACGCAGCAACATCATAAGATGATTTTTTGTTTACAATTCAAATTTGTTTGAAGTTAATGGGACATGCTGGGCCATCTTGTTTGGTGTAATTATGTGCGGTGCGGGGAGAGGGTCAGCGATTGCATGTAATGCATTAGGTCATTTATTTTGCTAAGTTCTGTTTTTAGCGAAATACGGTAATTTAATCAAGTTCGAAAATTCTGTATAAAATCTGTATCTAGTGATAATCTGTACCATACATCGATATCTGTATAATTACGGAGAAATCTGTATATATGGCAACACTGGTGTAGTGTGTGTAGCCAACCTGGTTTTTGAAAAGGGGCAGTCGGACAAGCAAAAATGAGCTAGATTTAGAAAATTTTGCCATCAAAAGAGCTAGAAAAGGCTAAAAACATATACAAATGCAAAGGGTTAAAAATTGTCTATTTGAAACGTAGTAGACAATCTTCATTTAAAAAAAATTGGTTGCCTGTAAAGTCGGTATACGGGCGAAAGTTTTACGTGACAACGACTTTGAGTGGTAAAATAATTTTAATGTGAATATTGAAAAATTTGAAGGGACGCGTGCCTTTCACTTTTTATGTCTGTCTCTCTCGCTCTTAGGCGGGCTAACCATGCCCGAGTGGAAGGGACGCGTGCCTCTCACTCGCTCTCATTGTGAGCGCATAACGTGAGCGGAGCGTAACGCAGTTTCTTGAAGTGTCACCCGGCAAACCAATTTATAAGACGTTGTCACGTCAAAAAAAATAAAGAATCCACACGCCATTGCACCAAACTAGATGGGCCAGCATGGCCGATTAACTTAATTTCAATTGTAACAAAAAAATCGTGTTATGATGTTGCAAACTTGCGTCCAAATGTTGGATAAAATCTATTAAACTAGCATCGTATGTATAAAGAGATCGAAAAAGAAGAATATGAGGCTATGGGGGATTTTCTTTTTAGCTCTTCCCTAGTCGCTGGATAGATGGCGCTAGGAGTAAGTATGATAATGCTTGGAACGGAACCTAAAAAAACTGATTTTAACAAAGCGCGAGAAATGTAAGTTATATTCGGAAGGTTAAGCAAATGAAAGTGTCAGTCAACGAGAGTATGTGACGTGACACAATGTTTTTTTTTCAAGCGTTTTGGCTTTGGCACCAACTATCATAGTAAGTTCAACGCCATCTATAGAGTTCTTGGAAACTAAGTTTTTTTTTAAAACCTCAAAAGGAAAACCTCTCATTGCTATGTTCAATTAACATGTTTTACCTAATTATTTATAAAAATATGATAATATGTAAAAAAACGTTTTCTTTTTTTTTTTTTTAACGTGGCAAGTTTTGGGCATTTTTTACATGAGTCTTTGGCAGGATTTAAACCAAAGTACAAATACGGTCGACGTATCTTGGCGAGTCCAAACTTCGCGCAGAAGGTTGCGCAATCACTGTTTTGAGGAACCAAATGGTGGCATGAGGCGACGTGCGGGGAGCGGTGGTCTAGGCCTGAGATTGCCCAAAAAAAAACACAATCGACTCTTTATTCAATCTAATATCGTAATCGATTAGTTATAAATAGAATTAATTGATTTTTATTTATTTAGGATAGTAAACGAAATAGATTTACAAATATAGTGTATTTTGTTTGTGAATAAACGGGATTTCGATTGAAATTAAAAAAAAAACTTATTAAATTTTATTTTCTCGGTTGAAAGACATGATTTACATAAAATATCAGTTATCTATTAACGACTACTTGAGTAACGACTATTTGAGGAAATTTAAAACCTCCTTAAAAAATTAAAAATAAATTTATTTTTTGACTTAATTTTAATCGATTTGAATAAAAATCGATTAAACAGCACCCTCAGAAACGCGTATTGGACATCCCTATTTGATTACTTCGTGAAGCTTCGTGCTTATTCGGCAATCTCGGTACACGGTAATATGTCTCACTCATACGTTAGCATTGGTGTCATTTTCGTGTCACTATCTCTGTCTTGAGTACAGTCGGTTATAAAAGTTTTCGTTGTTATTGTTGTGAATTATTTATTATTGGTTATTATTATTGTTTAGTTTTTTTGTTTAGTGTTAAGTTTGTTCTATTTGCAAGTGTCAGTTGGCACTTATCTTATTCGCCAAATATGCCAACCAAAGCATATTATGGTTATTTTATTCGTACATTGGTTTATAAAAAATAAAGACAATAACAGTTTTCTTCACGAGTGTACATGCGCTAAAGTTCGCAGCAGTGATACCAGATCTACTGATTTAGCAGTAGATCTACCTGATTTAAAAAAAATCTACTGATCTACTGCCTTGATTGGAAATCTACCTGCTTTTTTAAAAATCAGATCGTATCATCAAGTTATTGACGACGTGACGTGTCATCTGGCTTATAGGCCTTAAAAACATGACATTTATTCAACAACCGTACTAAGTATCGAAAAATATTGCAGTCTTCTTTGTTTAATCAAATTAATAAAAATGTACGAAGATAAAACGTGTCAAAGATCATGAGTTTGACTTGTGACGTCACATTTGAGTAAAAAATGTACTCAAATGTGACATGTGACGTCACACGAGTTTGCGACGCACTGTATCGTCTTCATCTTTGTTTACGTGAAAATGAAAAAATACGTGTCCAATATTTTTAGGAAATCAATCTGACGGACTAATTAGACCTTTTTTGTCATGTACCCTATTCAACCTTCATCCTTTTTACCTCATGTGGTTATGACTTTTTTAATCTACTGATTTTTCCATCGATCTACTGCTAAAACTTTAATTTTTCTACTGATTTCTTCAGATTCCATCTGGCAACACTGGTTCGCAGAGCCTATGTTCAGACTCGCCAAGATACATCGGCCGTATCGATAATTTTAGGATGGTCACACTGTTTCACAAGCAAGCTTGTCGCAAAACTACATTAGTAGTAGTAGAACTTTACAAGCGGTGCCAGTTATTTGTTCCCTGCTGTGTTGTTAAGTCGAAGACATTATATTCAGTTACTTACAAGATGGAAAAACTGCCCATGTGTAGGATATGTCTAGCGGAGAACATTCGAATGTATGTGGTGGTGAACAAGAACTTGCATGAACTATATGAGAGGCTGACTGATATTCCAGTAAGTTGATACTTTATACTTAAATCTTGAAAATTTGTGTTTTTATGCCTGTTTCGCTAGAGGAATCTTAGGAAGTTCTTGATACAGGTTTGGAGAAAAGAGAAGTCGACTTCTAATCTGCCTTGAGCAAGAGTGGTGATAAATATATATGTGCCTGCTTTGTAAGAGGTGTTTGCAAAATATTATTCACAAACCCGGAATGCTGAAACTCAAAATTTTGTTGCAGTTTGTAACTGACGACAGTAGACCGGTCCTCGCTTGTTCCTTCTGCTGTGCTAAACTTAAGCAAAGCTTCCGATTGCTGAGAAAATGTTTTGACGCAGAAGAGCAGTTTGCTCAGATAATGAATGGGAGTTATAAGGTGAGGTGTTCTTCAACAGATACTTATTAACTGTTTAATGTGTAACTATAATGCCCTTGTGATCATCAACATACCTATTATAAGTAATACTGTAATGATCTTTTTACAGCCAAAACCTCTATTAAACCAAGACCACTTAGAGGTTGCCCATGGGTTTATTTGCTCTCCAATTGAGAGCATAAGTATAGTTGAAGTTGGTCAAACAGAAAGCATTGTTGTGAAAGAAGAATTACCAGCTAATTGTGACAGACAAGATGATATTCTTGAGCCAAAGGAGGATGATCAATGTGATGGTATGTCTTCAAGCCAAATAAATATAAATAAAGATCTTCAAACAATAAAGATGTAATTTATTGAATAGCAAAAGGTTTATTGTTAATAGGTAAATGGGGTAGAAGCAAACACACAAACAGTTACCACTTAATTAGTACATCACTTTAGGCCATATACAAATTTTTCATTGGTAATATTAAAAAACAATTCAGCTGTCTCATATATTTTGATCCTGTAGCTATTGCACTTTAGTAGAAAAATGTTGTTTTTTCTTTCAGAATGGTTCAGAATGATAATGTGAATATGTGGTAATTAGTTGTGCATCGGCGTCTGTTCCACCCTTATTGTTTAATTAGCTGTTGCTCGCAACTTTGTTCACTAGGTCTGGATGTGTATGTGTGAGACTAAAAAATAGCCTACGTCCTATTCTCAGACCTACCAAATATTACACAAAAAAAATCGTAAAATCAGTCAAGCTGTTTCAGAGGAGTATTATAACAAACACTGTGTCAGGACATTTTTATAAATTACATTAATAAATGGAAACACAGTGCATGAATTAAAATAAATGGAAACACAGTGCTTTAAAAGATTTGCTCTCATACAATACTTGTTTGTATTTATGTCAGCTATTCTTTTGATTAAACGGCTTTTATGAAGGTCTGATATTTTAGAATATAAAAATTGGCGGAAGTAAGTCAAGGCAGGCTCCATACAAAAAATTTCAAACCTTTTGACTACAAAGTGTGGTATGTTTAGTTTGGTGGTGTTGTCTTTGAATCTAAGACATCTAGAGATTTGTTCATATGTAGGTGTCTTAGATTAAAAAATATGCCCTACATCAGTAGATTAAAAACAAGGTGGCTGCTATTCGATGCCGGGTTAGGAACATTTATAAATGTGTGTTTGTCTTAAAGTTGGTTACCGTTATCCAAACTCATTGTACTGACTGAACTTCAGGAGGCTTTTGTATATTTAAGTAAGTAAAAAAAATTTCAATGTACTGTGTGATGAACGGTCATAATGAGTTCACAATATTGTTGAGTTGTTATTGAGTTGTTTTACAATATTATATGTCTTTATGTCACCTACTCAGTAAAATAGTACCTAAATGTGTAACTCATAACTGTTTTTGGTTACTTTCAGATCTTGAACTGGAAAATCTAGACAATAACCATCTAGATGAAGAAGATATACAAGCACACGGTTCTGAATTCGATTCAGAAGATGATGTACCTTTAATGGAGTTTAAAATAGAAGAGGACGAACAACAAGAAGCACCTGAGGAGAAACGCAGAGCCGTGGACACCAAAAGTAAGTATTGTATTAGTTACTCTTTCACTAATAGAAAGCTACACTCCAACCAATTGCCATGGGGATATGTTTGTGGTAGTAAAAAAAAAGTCGCCAGCAGGACCCGCCAATCAATAGAAGGTAGTGTACGACCTAACCTTCCGTTTCGGCCACCTTCAGCCAAAGAAATACCTTGAAATGGACAAAATGTACTGAAGTTCTGCCCGCAGCCCAAGGTTTCTAGCAAGTCCTGACTGAATACTGAGACGGGGCAGTAACTTGAGCTTGAATTATATGTTATTATCTCCAAAATTGAAAATTAATATTTGTTCGTTTGTTCTATATGCATTTGATCCGATTGTGATGAAACTTTGATGGGTCCTTCTGGCTACGCCTGTGAAGGTTCTTGGCCCCAAAAACTCCATACAAATATTAACATTGCATTGCATGATACATACTTTGAAATAAATGCAATTGTATTGTATAGCGGGCTGGTGTCCGCAACTCCACGTCAAAGCGCGTATTTTGCCTACGGGTGGGAATTTTATTCGATCCACCCTAACTCCCCGAGAAAGGCCAGCAGCGCCTTGGTGTTGCTGACAATCTCGCGGAGAGTTCCTGGGTTACCGAAGTACTTTGCCCTGTATGTTGCAACCACTGGGCAGTGCAGAAGCACGTGGGCTGCTGTCTCGTCTTCCTTCATGCAGGCACGGCACAGGGGGCTGTCCGTGACTCCTATGACAAAGAGGTGTTTATTAAAAGAGCCGTGTACAGTAATGGCGGCTGTAACAGTGCGCAGCTGCGGTTTGGTCAACCGAAGCACGCGTTTAGTGAGGCGGCCGTCGATAGTAGGAAGTGCTTCCTTGGCCTGCCTGCACTCGCCGTGGTCTAGCCATAGCTTGTGGTGTTGTTCACTAGTTCTGTTCCGTACCAGTGTGCGTAGGTATCCGAAAGGGAGTGGCACGATAGGTTCGGGTCCCACCGCTGCCATGCTCGATCCTCTTCTAGCGAGTTCGTCCGCCGCATCATTGCCACGGGAATCGCTGTGTCCCTTAATCCATTGGATCTATTATTATTATTATTTGATCTATTATTGAGATTACCAACCTGGTTCAGGCGTTGGTGACACTCGTGTATTAACCCAGAGTTGACTGTGTGGTTGTTTAGTGCCAGCAGTACAGCCATGCTGTCTGAGAGTATACGGATTGAGTGGTCCACAACCTTCCTGGCTAAGATGGCAGATGCCGCCAGGGAAATGCCCATGCATTCTGCCTGAAATACCGTGTTGTGGGCCCTCAGAGGTTTGGCTATCTGGATGTTGAGATCCTCGGAGAAGACTCCAGCACCTGTGCCAGTACCTGTTTTAGATACGTCCGTGAAGATCCGTAGTTCCGCGGGGTTTAATCCCTCGCAGCGGTGATCCTCGTGGAGCTGGATTTTATACTTCTTATCGAATACGAACTGTTTTGGTATCCGATCGTTTATTGCTTTCGTCAGGGGGAACTCGTTGTGGAATCCCTCTAGTACCGCGGTGTGCTGTGTTTCTTTCTTACCCCAGAGTTGAAGTGTATTAAGGCGTACAGCCGTCATCGTCGCTTCCTGCTGTATGAACAGATGAAGCGGTGGGAGCCCAAGCATGGCTTCGAGAGCTGCGGTCGGGGAAGTCCTCATGCAGCCTGTGATCGCCATGCAAGCCAGCCTTTGCATGCGTTGCAGTTTGATGGAGGCTGTAGTTAGTTTGATGCGGGGCCACCAGACCACTGCCCCATAAGTGATCATAGGTCGGATTACCGCGCAGTATAACCAAAGTATAATTTTAGGGGATAGGCCCCACTTCTTACCTATCATCCTCCTGCATTGCCAAAAGGTGATGCAGGCCCTGTTTATTTTATTATCTAAGTGACTACTCCAATTTAACTTACTGTCCAGGATGACTCCCGGATATTTGACCTCGTCGGCTAACTGGAGTTCTGTATCGAAAAGTTTGGGTAGGCGATAAGGGCCTAGTGTTCGTTATTGGGTAAACATGACTAGTTCAGTTTTCGTGGGGTTCACTGAGAGATCGAACTCTCAGCACCACCGCTCAACGATGCGTAGTGCTTGTTGAGTGAGGTTGCAGATTGTCCCCGTCACTTTACCTGAAATGAGGATAGCGAGGTCGTCACCATACCCTATTGTGTAGAAATGGTTCGCGTTGAGTTTTGTGATGAGATCATTTATCACCAGATTCTAGAGGAGCGGGGATAGTACTCCACTTTGAGGGCAGCCTCTGGCTATCAAGGCCGTCTGCTGTTCCCCTTCAAGTCGAACCACTCGTTTGCTTAACATGTTGGTGATCCAGTCTGTCAGTACCTGTTCTACTCCGTGACGGGAGAGCGCGGTGTTGATGCTGGCGAAGTTTGTTTTATCAAAGGCTCCTTCGATGTCTATGAAGGTGCCCAGGCAGATGCCCTTCTGGTGAATCTCCTCTTCTATCCGGCCGACCACTAGATGCAGGGCGGATTCAGTGGACTTGCCCGAGCTGTAAGCGTGTTGGTTATATATATATATAACCAACATATATATATAGTTGATTGTTGTGGAGTGGGATAGTTTTCAAAACGCCGCCGTCCCTCAGCTCTCTCTCGCAAATTCTCTCCCTAGTTTTAAGGAGAAAGGAGGTCAGGCTGATTGGTCGGTGGTGTTTGGCGTTGGTATAGTCACTCTTACCTGGCTTAGGAATGAAAATGACTTTCACTTCCCTCCATCCTTTTGGAACGTATCTGAAGGCCAGGCACGCCCTCATTATGGGTACCAGTCTGTTGGCGACAGAGGTCCCACCCAACTGCAGTAAGGCAGGAAAGACCCCGTCCGGACCGGCCGCCTTGAAAGGATGGAAGCACCGGATCGCCCACTGGAGTTTTTCCAGCGTGACGACTTTGTGTGCATAGCGCCAGTCGTTTTCTGACGGTGTTTGAGTTACCTCTGTCCAGTCGATAGCCTGTGTGAAAGCGCAGCCTGGGAAGTGAGTTTCAATAAGGACGCGCGTCGCCACTTCTGGTGAGGTGGTAAGTTGACGACCCAAATGGCGCAGCGGTAGTTAGGCTGCCTTACGTTCTTAGGGTCCCGGGTTCGAATCCCGGTCGGGGTAAATGTTTGTGTGATGAGCATGGACATTTGTTTCCGAGTCATGGATGTTCATATTTGTATATTGTAAGTATTTACAAACAAAAAGTATCGTATATGTATGTATCAACTATCTGGTGTCGACGATACAAGCCTTTGCTTAGTGTGGCACTGGATGGCGCTGTGTGTAATGTCCAGCAATATTTATTAATTTATTATTATTTACTAGCTGTTGCCCGCGGCTTCGCCCGCGTGAAGTTCGGTAACTGTCCCACTGAAAAATAATAAATAGTGTCCTACCAGTTAATCACGTTAATCCAGGTTATAAACTATCTATGTGCAAAATTTCACAATCATCACAAATTATTATTATCATCACAATCATTATCACAATCACCATCACTATCACAATCACCATCACAATCACAATCACAATTACAATCACCATCACCATCACAATCACCATCACTATGACCATCACATCACCATCACAATCACCATCACAATCACCATCACAATCACAATCACCATCACAATCACCATCACAATCACCATCACAATCACCATCACAATCACCATCACCATCACAATCACCATCACAATCACCATCACAATCACCATCACAATCACAATCACCATAACAATCACCATCACAATCACCATCACAATCACCATCACCATCACAATCACCATCACAATCACCATCACAATCACCATCACAATCACCATCACAATCACCATCACAATCACAATCACCATCACAATCACCATCACAATCACCATCACCATCACAATCACCATCACAATCACCATCACTATCACCATCACAATTACCATCACAATCACCATCACCATCACATCACAATCACCATCACCATCACAATCACCATCACAATCACCATCACCATCACATCACAATCACCATCACAATCACCATCACCATCACATCACAATCACCATCACAATCACTATCCTCAATATCACAATCTTATTTATCGTAATCACAATCATTTTCATCATTATCACAATCACCATCACTGTCGCAATCATAATGACAATCACCATCACAATCACCATAAAAATCACTATCACAATCACTATCCTCGTTATCACAATCGTAATCATCGTAATCACAATCATCTTCATCATTATCACAATCACCATCACTGTCACAATCATAATGACAATCACCATCACCATCGCTATCACCATCACAATCACCTTCACTATCACAATCACCATCACAATCACCATCACAATCACCATCACAATAACCATCACAATCACCATCACAATCACCATAAAAATCACTATCACAATCACTATCCTCGTTATCACAATCGTATTCATCGTAATCACAATCATCTTCATCATTATCACAATCACCATCACTGTCACAATCTAAATGACAATCACCATCACCATCGCTATCACCATCACAATCACCTTCACTATCACAATCACCATCACAATCACCATCACAATCACCATCACAATCACCATCACAATAACCATCACAATCACCATCAAAATCACCATAAAAATCACTATCACAATCACTATCCTCGTTATCACAATCGTATTCATCGTAATCACAATCATCTTCATCATTATCTCAATCACCATCACTGTCACAATCATAATGACAATCACCATCACCATCGCTATCACCATCACAATCACCTTCACTATCACAATCACCATCACAATCACCATCACAATAACCATCACAATCACCATCACAATCACCATCACAATCACAATCACCATCACAATCACCATCACAATCACCATCACAATCACCATCACAATCACCATCACCATCACAATCACCATCACAATCACCATCACAATCACCATCACAATCACAATCACCATAACAATCACCATCACAATCACCATCACAATCACCATCACCATCACAATCACCATCACAATCACCATCACAATCACCATCACAATCACCATCACAATCACCATCACAATCACAATCACCATCACAATCACCATCACAATCACCATCACCATCACAATCACCATCACAATCACCATCACTATCACCATCACAATTACCATCACAATCACCATCACCATCACATCACAATCACCATCACCATCACAATCACCATCACAATCACCATCACCATCACATCACAATCACCATCACAATCACCATCACCATCACATCACAATCACCATCACAATCACTATCCTCAATATCACAATCTTATTTATCGTAATCACAATCATTTTCATCATTATCACAATCACCATCACTGTCGCAATCATAATGACAATCACCATCACAATCACCATAAAAATCACTATCACAATCACTATCCTCGTTATCACAATCGTAATCATCGTAATCACAATCATCTTCATCATTATCACAATCACCATCACTGTCACAATCATAATGACAATCACCATCACCATCGCTATCACCATCACAATCACCTTCACTATCACAATCACCATCACAATCACCATCACAATCACCATCACAATCACCATCACAATCACCATCACAATCACCATAAAAATCACTATCACAATCACTATCCTCGTTATCACAATCGTATTCATCGTAATCACAATCATCTTCATCATTATCACAATCACCATCACTGTCACAATCTAAATGACAATCACCATCACCATCGCTATCACCATCACAATCACCTTCACTATCACAATCACCATCACAATCACCATCACAATCACCATCACAATCACCATCACAATAACCATCACAATCACCATCAAAATCACCATAAAAATCACTATCACAATCACTATCCTCGTTATCACAATCGTATTCATCGTAATCACAATCATCTTCATCATTATCTCAATCACCATCACTGTCACAATCATAATGACAATCACCATCACCATCGCTATCACCATCACAATCACCTTCACTATCACAATCACCATCACAATCACCATCACAATAACCATCACAATCACCATCACAATCACCATAAAAATCACTATCACAATCACTATCCTCGTTATCACAATCTTATTCATCGTAATCACAATCATCTTCATCATTATCACAATCATCATCATCACAATCATTATCATAACCACAATCATTATCACAATCACTATCACAATCACAATCACCATCACAATCACCATCACCATCACCATCACTATCACAATCACCGTCACTATCACAATCACCATCATCGTTATCACAATAATTATCATCTGGATCTCAAAATAAATGCCATTTTCGTAATCAGCACCTCTGACAATCTCGGTATCGACACCCATATTGATTTTTAGACATTTCAACCCCATCGCACCCCAACAGGGAATGGTAGTATTTCAGGTCTGCCACATTAAATCTTAAAATCGGTCACACAGTCATTATCACACTCACCATCACCATCACTATCTCAATCACCATCACAATCACCGTCACAAGCACCATAATAATCACAATCACCATCACAATCACAATCACAATCACCATCACAATCCCCATTCCCATCACTATCGCTATCACAATCATTATCATCATAATCATTATCATCATAATCACAATCGCTATCATCACCATCACAATCACCATCACCATCACAATCACCATCACAATCACCATCACAATCACCATCACAATCACCATCACAATGACCATCACGATCACCATCACAATCATCACAATCACCATCACAATCACCATCGCTATCACCATCACAATCACCACCACTCTCAAAATAACTATCACAATCACCATCATCGTTATCACAATAATTATCATCGTAATCACAACCATTATCATCATATTCACAATCATCATCATCACAATCTCCATCCTCGTCATCAACATCATTATAATCGTAATCACAATCATTATCATCGTAATCACAATCACTATCATCTTAATCACAATCATCATGATCACAATCGCCATCACTATCTCAACCACAATCATTATCACAATCACCATCATTATCACAATCACCAACACTATCACAATCAAAATAACAATCACCATCACCATCACAATCACCATCACCATCACAATCACCATCACAATCACTACCCTCGTTATCACAATCATTATCATAGTAATCACAATAATCTACATCATTATTACAATCTCCATCACTGTCACAATCACAATTACAATCACCATCGCTATCACCAACACAATCACTGCCACTTTCACAATCACCATCACAATCACCATCACCATCACAATCACCATTACCATCAAAATCACTATCACAATCACCATCATCGTTATCACAATCATTATCATCGTAATCACAATCATTATCATCTTAATCACAATCATCATCATCACAATCTCCGTCCTCGTTATCACAACCATCGCTATCACCATCACAATCACCGACACTATCACAATCACCGTCACTGTCACAATCACCATTACAATCACAATCACCATCATCGTTATCACACTTATTATCATTGTAATCACAATCATTATCATCGTTATCACAATCATCATTATCACAATCATCATCATCGTAATCACAATCATTATCATCGGAATCAAAATCATCATCATCACAATCATCGTCATCATTATCACAATCATCATCATCGTAATCACAATCATTATCATCTGGATCTCAAAATAAATGCCATTTTCGTAATCAGCACCTCTGATAATCTCGGTATCGACACCCATATTGATTTTTAGACATTTCAACCCCATCGCACCCCAACAGGGAATGGTAGTATTTCAGGTCTGTCACATTAAATCTTAAAATCGTTGTTTTTGTTATACACCCGACTCAATTCACCATACAAACAATACCTATGTTGAATTTCAGGCTCTGTTACCCCATTCCCCCTTTAGGGGTTGAATTCTGAAAAAAAACTGAAACACAAACGTTAACTCATTTATCGATAGGAGTACTCCTGTTAAGTTTCGAATAAAGTAGTCTAACTAATCTTATTTCCCCACGTAATCTTTGGACTCCAGTTCCAACCCCTAAGGGGGTGAATTTTGAAAAATCCTTTCTTAATGCACCCCTAAACCTCATAAAGAACCTTTGTGCCAAATTTGGAATTTCTAGACTCAGCGGTTTGGGCTGTGCATTGATTTTTATACTTTGCCACCCCATTTTCCCCTCTTTGGGGTTGAATTCTGAAAAAAACTGAAACCCGGTTCTACTCATTTATCAATAGGAGCACTCCTGTGAAGTTTCGAATAAAATAGTCTAACTAATCTTGTTTCCCCATACAAACTTTGGAGCCCCGTTTAACCCCTTTAGGGGATGAATTTTGAAAAATCCTTTCTTAGTGCACCCCTAGACCACATACGGAACCTACTTGCCAAATTTGGAATCTGTAGACCCAGCGGTTTGGGCTGTGCGTTGATAGATGAGTCAGTCAGTCAGTCAGTCAGTCAGTCAGTCAGTCAGTCAATCAGTCAGTCAGTCAGTTTCTTCTTTTATATATTTAGATTTATAAGTGTGTTGTCGGGTTTACGGAGGACAGCAGGACCAGTCGGGTTCTGCTGTGCCAATATTTTCCTTACCCTGTTTGCTTGTTGGCAGGATTCGATATTGCCACAGTATTTGCGCCATCCAGTGGAGCTCCTGAATCTGATGCATTTTTTATATGATTTTTTGGCCGCGTAGTACGCGTCCCAATCCTCGTCAGCACAGGTGTTCATGGCTCTGTTTAGGGCTGACCTTACCTTCCCGCGCTTACGTTCCAGATCCGCTCCCCACCATGGCTGCTTCCCTGGTGTTGTGGGCGGAGTTGTCTCCGGGCAGGATGAATGGTAGCTGTCTAGCATTGATTTCGTGAGATGACTTACACACTCGTCGATCTGCTGCGTGTCCTCGTAGGTCATTCCGTAGTTTATTGACGCAAGTTTAGTTTTGAGGATGCGTGTGTAAGCAGCATGGTCAGTGTTTCGCGAGTTTCGCCGTGTAAGTGTTGGTGTCACACAGACCTGAATATCAAAGCGTATCCACCTGTGGTCCATGCAGGAGGCCTCCTTGGAGACCTGCCAGCCAGTGGTGATGGCCGCTGCACCCTCCGATGCCAGAGTTAGGTCTATGATTGTTTGGCTACGTCTGTTTACGAAGGTTGGTTCGGAACCTGTATTTAGTAAGGTTAGGTTAGTTGTAAATAAGTAATCTACTAGCGCCTTACCCCTTGCATTTTGTGTGTCCATGCCCCACAGAGGGTGATGAGCGTTAGCATCGGCGCCTATGACAACCTCCAGCCCCGTGCTCTCGCAGTAAGTCACGAGGCGGGCGAGGTCATGCGGCGGCGGCTCTTCTGCCTCGGGCATGTAAGTGGATGCGAAGACCACAGTTGCTACTGTGTCCCCCCGCTGTATCAGTAGCCTAGCTGCAGGGACATCCCTGCAACAGAAATCTGTTAGTGGCTGTGTTTTTATGTTACGTGTCACATAGATGGACGATCTTGGCTTATCATGATCTGTACTAACTAAGAGCTTACCACCAAGATTAGAGAATCCTTGTATTTGGCCCGCCCTAATCCACGGCTCTTGGATCAAGGCAATGGCTGTATGTTGTACCTCCAGCCACTTCCGCAGCTGAGCCGTCGCGGTCTGACTGTGGTGGAGGTTGGCCTGCAGGACCTTACAGGTCGACGAAGGGGACGCCATCACTGGACGTTCCTTCCTCGTCACCTGCCAGCCGCAGCCCGGCAAACAGGTCGCCCGCGTCGAAGCCGTCCCCCTCCAGGTCAGAGGCAGAGAACAGGATTATGTCCTCGAGCTCCTCCCCCGAGAGAACGGCGCCCACGCTAGCGGCGGTAGGGGCGGCTGGCGCTGCTACTGCAGGCTCAACCGCGGGTGTTTCCGCGGTGTTTGTTGAGGGGGGAGCTAACAGCTTGGGCGTAGCTACGCTTTGCGTCCCGTTTGGATTTATCAAGACGCGGCCGCTTGCGCTCTCCTCGAGGTGTTAAAGTCTCGTTGAGGGCTCGCTTGGCCGCGGCTTGATCCATCCGAACGGGTTGCGGTGTCGTTTGCGTGGCTGGTCCACTCGCGCCGCTGGCTGCTGGTTGTCTGGGTCCCAGTCGGGTGGTGCCGGCCGCGGCCTGCGGAGAAGTTGACATTGCCATGGGTCGGTTTAACCCGGCCCGTGGCGTTCTATCTATCTATCATGGGGTTTTGGTTTCCGCATTTAATCCTTAAAGTGGACCATTGTGCGTGAGCCGTGGTGGCCGTTTACTCCAACCAGCCCACCTCCCTCCAAAAGCAGATCAAACTTCCCGGTCTTCTCAGGACATCCGCAAGGGATCTAGGTGTTCCCAGGGTCTCCTCGCGAATCTTGATAACGCCGGTGCACTCAAGGAGCACATGCGCCACCGTTTCCTCCGCCTCCATGCATGCTCTGCACAGGGGACTGTCAGTGATTCCTAGGGTATGGAAATGTTTATTCAGTGAACAGTGTCCAGTGATGGTCCCCGCCACCAGTCGTAGGCTATCTCTGTCCAGGCGCAGAAGGTGCCTGGTCAGCTTTGTGTCCAGGGATGGCATAGCTTCCTTGGATGGCCTACATCCTGGTGCCGAAGTCCACCATTTCTCCGCTTGCATTCGAGTGTGTTCCTTTAACCAGCTTCTTAGCTGCTTGAAAGGAATGGGCACAATGGGCTCAGGACCGCAGGGTTTTGTGCTGGATCCTCTTCTGGCAAGTTCATCGGCCGCATCGTTCCCAAGTGATCCACTGTGACCTTTGATCAATTGTAGTGTTACCGTGTTATGGTTTAGTACCGTGATTCGTTCTAGGGCATTATGGCATTCTAGTATCAGTCTCGACGTTATCTGATTAAGCTTTAAGGATTGAAGGACTGAGGCACTGTCGGATAGTATTCGAATATTGGTATCCGTAACCTCCCTGGCCTCTATAGCGTGTGCCGCTTGGATAATACCTACACACTCTGCTTGGTAAACAGAGTTGTGTATTCCAAGGGGTTTGGATATTTTGATATTTAGGTCGTCGGAGAACACCCCGACACCTGTCCCGTCTTCGGTTTTTGATCCATCAGTGTAGATTCTTAGCTCTTTTGTACCTGAGTAGTCATACAACTCCGCCGTGAGCTCTATGCTGTAGTGTTTTTGGAAGCAGTGGGTCTTCAGGGTTCTGTCGCTGGGTGATGCCATCATAGGCTCTTGTTTGATTGCATCTTCTCTGATGCGTGTGTGTTTAATTCTGGAATCGTTACTTAGGGTGCCAGACACTTCGAGTCTGAAAGTCGCTATGGCCGCCTCCTCTCTTACGACGAGGTGTACAGGTGGTAGCCCCAGCATTACCTGTAAGGCAGCAGTGGGGGAAGTTCTCATACTGCCGGGGATTGCTACGCAGGCAAATCTTTGTAATTTCTCGAGAACCTTTTGGGTCGTACTTAGGTTGGTCCTAGGCCACCAAACCAAAGAGCCGTATGTAATAATTGGTCGGATAACTGCGTTATATAGCCAGTAGGTGATTTTGGGGCTTATGCCCCAATTTCTCCCGAGTAGTCTCTTACATTGCCATAGGGCTATACTGGCTTTTGTGCTTATGTAATCAGTGTGTTTTGGCCAGTTCAGCTGTAGAAGCCTCTGCTATTGAGGCGCTTAATGAGGCTGTCTACTACGAGGTTCCATAGCAGTGGTGGAAGGACGCCACCTTGGGGGCAGCCCTTCGCCACTATGGCTCTGGTGGTGTCGTTTACCGTAACTTGTACGGCTCTTAGTCTGAGCATATTTGTGATCCATCCTCGCAGGGTCGAGTCCACGCCGTGTTCCTCGAGGGCTGCGTTGATGCTATGGAAGAAGGTTTTGTCAAAAGCGCCTTCTATGTCAATGAAGACAGCTAGTGAAGAGCATTTGTGGTCCACTGCACATTCGATCTTGGAGATGACATTATGTAGTGCAGATTCTGTTGATTTTCCTGTGGAGTATAAGTGTTGTTGTTTGTGAAGTGGTCGCTCCCGAAGAGGTCCGTCCCGAATGTGTCGATCACAGAGTCTCTCGAGAGTTTTCAGTAGGAAAGATGTCAGGCTTATTGGTCTGTACGCCTTGGGTTGTGTGTAATCAGGTTTGTCTGGTTTAGGGATGAAAATAACTTTCACCTCTCGCCATGCAAGTGGTATATATTTGTGTGCTATGCAGGCTTGGTATATGACGGTCAGCCACGGCATTAGGACGTCTACTCCCCATTGTAACAGCAGTGCAAGTACGTAGCACTCGATTCGATACGATTTGATAAATCTGACAGTTAATCTCGATAAAATGAGTTTTTAACCAATCGAAAAGTCGGATTTATCGAATCGTATCGATTCGATCGTTATCGATTGCTACGTACTTGCAGTGCAGGACAGGGAAAATTTCGTCTTAGCCTGCGGATTTATATGGTTTGAAAGTCTTGATTGCCCATTTTATTCTCTCTGCGGTTACTATGGTGCGGGCTCTGGCCCAGTCTTGGTCATTTGGTGTGAGTATTGCATGCAGCATTTTGGATTGCAGTCTGGGAAGTGGGTTTCCAGAAGAACTTTACTTGTTTCGTAGTCCGACTTAGTATAAGTGTTGTCTGGGGTTTTCAGTGATCCGAGGGTGCGATCCTGGTCGGTAGATAGGATCTTTCTCACACGCGCGGCTTCGGTATTTGATTCAATTTCTTCGCAGAATTTCCGCCAGGCGGCCCTGCTGGCGTTCCTGACTTGTTTTTTGAAGGTGTATTGAGTTTTCTTGTATGAGTCCCAGTCTTCTGGTAGTCTGGAGTTTTTGGCTCTGTTGAATTGCTTGCGCATGGTTTGCCTGAGCTTACTAAGCTCCGCATTCCACCAGGAGTTACCCTTGCTTTTGGTGTTTTGATCTTTAAGTTTGCAACAGGCGTGGTAGGCTTCGGTTATAAATTCCGAGAGTTTTGTAACAGTGTCCTCAAGTTGCTTGGGATCCGTCAGAATTTGAGGCGTTTGGTGCTGTGTTAGTAGGGAGGCCAACAGCCGTTTGTAGCCGGGTACATTGGTACGGCGTGGGTTGCGTCTAGTTCGGGTTTTTTTGTGTTAGCTACTAGTGAGAAACGAATCCTATGGTCAGAGCAGGAAGGCTCATTGGATACGTCCCAGTTAGAGATAAGTTTTGTCGCGCTTTCCGATGCCGGCGTTAGGTCAATGATTGTTTGTCCGCGTGATGTGACCCAAGTGGTTTCCGATCCGCGGTTTGCGATGTTAAGGTTAGTGGAGAACAGATATGTGCATAGTACCTCACCTCTAGTGTTGGCTTTGTTGCAACCCCAGAGCGGGTGATGGGCGTTCGAGTCCGAGCAGATGACCAGGTCCAGGGTGGCGTCTTCACAGTACCTTACCAGGTCGGCCATCTCTTTTGGTGGGCAGTCTTCATCCTCACCTGGCATGTATACCGAGGCCAGGACGATATCAGGTGCATCGCCGTCAGTTTTGAGCCTGACGGCTGTTAGATCTCTGGAACATAATTGCGTGAGTGTGGTGCTGGGTACGTCTTTGGGTATATATGCACAGGTACGTGGTTTGTCTGTGCCTTGTGTGTCGAGGATTAGCTTACCTCCAATGTTACCAAGGCCGCATATCCTGTTATTGCGGATCCACGGCTCTTTATGAGTGCAATGGTTTGGGGTTCCACCTCCAGTGCCCTGCGTAGGCAAGCGGTAGCCGTCTGGCTATGCTGGAGGTTGGTCTGGATAATGTTCAGGGGACGGGATGTGGGCGGTAGTGGGGTGGAGTTAGGGGAGATTGATCCATCGGATGGTTCCCCCCCGTCCTCCAGTCCGTGCCGGTCTTCGCTCAGTGCTGGTGAAGATGAGAGCAGCTGCTCCGTCCATCCTGGTGGTGAGGTTGGCATCCCCACGGCGTCGGCATCAGCCATCGCCCTTCTGGCCATCTCCTCTTCCAGTTGAGTCATGGTCAAGTCAAGCTCAGTCGGTGCCGGTTTCATTTCGGTGTCAGTATCAGTTTGGGTGTCGGAGGGACGGGTTTTGGGGAAAAAGCGCACGTATATCGACCCAAGTAGGTACGATATCCGCCGCTCCCTCCCCAAGACCTTTTCGACTTCTTCCGGTGGGATGCCTAGGGTCAAATAAGTCCCGTAGTTATCGCCACCGACCGATGTCGCCCTATATAGTGACCACCTCCTGATGTCGTACCAGGGGTTCTGTCGGGTCAGTACAGTCTGGAGCAGCGATATGTCCCCTTTGTACCTGGGTACAAAGAGTGCTGCTCGGACTCGGGTCGGTACGTCGGACTGTTTCATTACAGTCAGTGTCGCGTCAGTGTCCGGCAGTTCTATCTTTGGCACGTTCTGGGTCAGCCAAGTCAGGGCGCTGTCATCCTCGCACCACATCTGTACCGTGCCGTCCGCTACCCTAGGGTAGCCGCGGAAGGCCGGGATGGATTTGGAGGGGTCGGTGCACGTGTCCATGATGAGGTCCTCGAGCCTAAGCTTGATGTGCTCAGCCTCGTCAGTCGTCATGTCACGGGATGGAGGCGAGAGGCAGATCGCTACGGCGAGTCGCGCAGGGATGTCCTTGTGGCTCGTGCGTAGGTTCTCTGCTCCCCTTGAGTGGCCTGGGTTCTAACACGCTTGGCGTCCCCCTGGAGCGTACTCGGTGAAGCCGTGTCGTCAGGGCGCTCCCTCTTCGCCGCTCCCTGGCCACTCGGGCCAGGTTGCGATTCTGAGGGGCTTGGCACAACGTTTTGTGCCAGAGACACCCCGCGTGAGAACCCAGCCCGCTTGCCCCGCTTCTGTCTAGTCTGGGGTCGGTCTTGGGTCGTCTCGGTGCGGTTCCGGTCGTTTCCTCCGGATGGTCCTGGTGCGGGCAGTGACGTTTCGAGCTGGGTTTCCCCTTCGCGTACTAGTCCTTGCCCGCGCGTTTCCGCGTCCGGCTGCTTTTCGCGCTGGGTTTCCCCTTCGCGTACTTGCGGCTGGTCGCGTACTCCCTTACAACTAACCGTTTGAAAAAAATAAATAAAACAGGCAGGTTTTAGAAGAGACTACTCAGTACTTGATCATATCCATGCTGTTAGGCTAATCATTGAAAAATATGCGGAATATCAACGCATATACTATTTAGCATTTGTCGATTAAAGCAAAGCATTCGGCTGATTAATACATACAACCTAAGGGAGGCGTTAAGAGAACAAGGGATAGAACAAAAATATATAAGATTGATTAGAAATGTATACAATAACCCTCCTTTTGGGCTTCGCCGCAGTCGGGTAAAAACAGCTTGGCGTGCATTCGGCTAGAAAAGAAAGGAGGTTCGTTTAAGATACAAAAAGGAGTTAGACAAGGAGATCTTCTCTCTCCAAAACTTTTCTCCGCTGTCTATCTGTCTATCATGGGGTTTAGGTTTCCGCACTTAGTCCTTGAAGTGGACCATTGTGCGTGAGCCATGGTGGCCGATTACTCTAACCTGCCCACCTCCCTCCAGAAGCAGAACAAACTTCCCGGTCTCCTCAGGGCAGCCGTAAGGGATCTTGGTGTTCCCACGGTCTCCTCGCGAATCATGGTAACGCCTGTGCACTCGAGGAGCACATGCGCTACCGTTTCCTCCGCCTCCATGCATGCTCTGCACAGGGGACTGTCAGCGATTCCTAGGATGTGGAAGTGTTTAATCAGTGAACAGTGTTCAGTGATGGTCCCCGCCACCAGACGCAGGTTATCTTTGTCCAGGCGCAGAAGGCGCCTGGTCAGCTTTGTATCCAGGGATGGCATAGCTTCCTTGGATTGCCTACATCCTGGTGTCGAGGTCCACCGTTACTTCGCTTGTATTCTTGTGTGATCCTTTAACCAGCTTCTTAGCTGCTTGAAAGGAATGGGCACAATGGGTTCGGGTCCGTAGGGTTTTGTGCTGGATCCTCTTCTGGCAAGTTCGTAAGCCGCATCGCCTTCAAGTGATCCACTGTGACCTCTAATCCATTGTAGCGTACCGTGTTGTGATTTAGTACCGTGATTCGTTCTAGAGCCTTGTGGCATAGTGTTAGTCTCGACGTGATCTGATTACACTTTAGGGATTGAAGAACTGAGGCACTGTCGGAGAGTATTCGAATATTGGTATCCGTAACCTCCCTGGGCCGGCAGTCTCGACAGAGTCAACGATGCTTGCGAGAAACGCATCTTGGATGTAGAGACTTGCGTTAAAGGCAAGCATCATTACTGCAACCGAATTTATTCGTTACCAACGAATTTATGTAAGTGTAAGTTAGCGATTTTGTCGTTATCTCTGTCGAGACTGCAGGGCAGGCAGTCTCGACATAGATAGTGACAAATTCGCTAACTTTTGATTGCTAATTACTCACGAAAGAATTCGGTTGCAATAACGATGCTTGCGGGAAATGCAAGTTTCTATATCCAAGATGCTTTTCTCGCAAGCATCATTTTTGCAACCGATTTTATTATTTAGTATAGCTATCTATGTCGAGACTGCCTGCCCTGGCCCTGCCCCCCTAGCCAAGTTATAAATGTTTCGTATCGATTCTCTTTCTACAATCGATTGTCGAGAAAGCGCTTAATTGGTAGCCAACTTGACACGACTGAAGTCGATCGCTCGTTCTCTAATGTCTGTAGAAAAAACATACTTTAGTCTATGGTGAGCGTTCCTACCAAAGAGAATAGCGATCAACATTGTAGAAACGATAAGATTCTTTCCCATCAAAAGCATTCTGTAAAAAACTAGCCAAGTCTCGATGGAGCTGCTTGTTTATCTCTAAAAAGTAATGAAATCTAGACAAAGTCGTGCCAAGTCTAAGGTTCCTTACTGCGATTTCTTTATTATTATAGATGTTGTGTGCTTGGCCGTTGAACATTCTTTATACGTTAGTGGGTACAAGTCAATTTTGTTTACACGTAATGTTATATCTGTTGTAACTACTTAGGTTTGTTAAGCGAGATAATAGCCCATACTGGTATTGGTAATTGGACGCTAGTGTCTCATTTTAGGCTGTTGTTGATTGTGCAACACATGCATTCAGCATTGACAATGCTGAATTATGCTCTCTTCTTTTTGGAGCGTCAAATTGACCACCGATCTAACATAAAATAGACGTACAGACGGACTTCTATCAATGATTAGAAGTCCGTCTGTACTGGATTTTTTTTTATACTGTTTGTTTCAGGCTCGCCTATACATATAGGCGAGCCTGACGACACTTTCGACTCTCTCTCTCTTTTCGACTTTTGTTTTTGGTGACGACACTTTTCGAATAGAAGGGATGAAATAGTAGATTGTATCATAAGGGAGCAAAATAATATTTTTACGGCGAGGGCGCTTTTTTGAATCCAGAGCGAAGTGAGGGATTCTAGAGTAGAATCCCGAGCGTGGCGAGGGATTCTTCAATAGAATCCCTCGCGTATGTCGCCCGAGCCAAAAATATATTTTTCATCCCTTCTATTAGAAAATTGTCGTTTTGTTCCCCTTTTAGCGGGAGCAAAGTAGCTCTTTTCTCCACTAGACTTTTTAGCGGGCAGTAATGAGATTTGAACGGTGTTTGTACGGTGCGTGGGTCAGCACCCGTATTGTACATACCATTGTCGCCACGCCCTTCGCCCTTCATTAAAGGAATCAATGCTTTTTCCTGAGCACCGGATGACTTTATCACTTTCTAAAAAAATAGGTATATTAGGTGAACGGAATAGAAGCTTATGGCATACCTAGTTTTCTTTTTTCCACAGCTTAGAAAAGAATTGATCCATCATCAAAAAACGCTACAAATTTCAAGTAAACTTTTCATATTAGAACAAAGAAAGAGAAAAAAAAAAATATATATATATATATCGAATTTCAAATCATATGAAAACAATGTTTTCGAATTAAAAAATAGTAGATTATACAACAAGTGAATAAAAAGGGAATTTAGTTCGAGGTACGAAGTTGGATCCCGAGAGCAGCGAAGGATTCTAGAGTAGAATCACGAGCGTAGCGAGGGATTCTAGATTAGAATCCTGAGCGGAGCGAGGGATACAAGTACCGAGATAATTTTTTTATTCACGTGTTGTGTACTCTACTTTTTACTATTGACTGTGAGAAAATAAAAAGGAGCATGGTATTTATATTTATCAGTTTTTATTATATAATCAGTATTATAACAACAAATTAAAATTAAAAATGTATAGTAAAATTAGAACAATTTTTAAAATTTAGTGTTATAGGCTGGTTTGGGTTTTAAAAACTGTTGTATTAGACAACACTTGGGTATTTGGCAAAATCGCCGTATTTTGTGATTGTTGTTGCTGAGACAGCTGTAATGTAGTCGTTTCACAACCTTTCGATGTAGAAGGGCGCGCCGGAGATAGTGGCGCAGAAGGCTCAACAGCAGACGGTTTTAGATTTATACAACTATCCGGCTGCATCTTTTCGATTTATTTTCGATTGAATCCTCGATATAACTTTCTGCTACTGTGCTGGACCTCCACCCTCCGTGGCGATTTAGTTCTATAAGATCAGCACCTGAATTTGCTAAAAGGGTGACAGAGCTTCTGCGGTAGCAATGTCCTGTGTACTTTTCGGGATTCGATAGATTTAAGAAACTGGCAATCTCTTTTGGCATCGCACCTATTTTGTTGATTCCAATAGGTTGGCGAGTACATTTTCCGCCATGGTATTGTAAGAAAAACCTGAAAAACCTGTCGGATTTTGTATTAAGCTTGATATTTTTCGACGATTTTTGCGTATTCTTGGCGTATTACAAACTATATTCTACAAACTTTGTTCTATCAATTTTAGTTTTCGTATCAGTTAAAACGATAAGTAATAAATTATCCGAGTGTTTTTGGATGTCGTTTATAGTTATCTGTAATAATTCATTACTGCGACAGGCTCCATTCACGCCGGAAATTAGCACAACCTGTGAACAATAATTTAAAAAATATGTATTGACAGGAAAACCTTAGAAGCACAGTAGGTTTGTAAATAAATATACATAATTATATTAAGTAGATACTTACTTTTACGGCCAGAAAACTGTGGTCAGGCGCATCATTTAGAAAACGTTCAATGTTTTCGGAGCTAAGCACTCTAGATTTCTTTGGCTTATTACCTTCGGATAGCCGTTTTAAGTATGTCACTAACTTTGAGTAGTTTGAAATATCAATGTTGTGTTTGATTCTCACTGTGGCTTCTATCATAGAATATATGCTTCAAAGTGTCGACGGCTTCTTAGTCTTGGTTAATTCATTGAAATAGTTAAGAAATATGCACTCAGAGAAGGAATTGGCGACATTCGTGGTTTTCCAGTCGCAGAACAAATTGTATGTTTTCAGGTACAACTCCCGAGATTTTGGCGGCAACAAATCATCTACTATAACTGCTGCTTTAGAACGAAATGATTTCGGAGTCAGTCGCTCATTTTCGATATCGGAAGAACTCATTTTATTATAATTACATATGTTAATAGATTTTCCAATAACACAAAACAACCACAATATCAGATAAAAAAGAACGTAACTAAATTGGCTGTTTTTTTTTTTTTTTTTGGAATAGAATAGCTCCATTCAGCCTCCCAGTACGTACTTTCAGCAGCAGCGTGATTTTTTTGTACGTAATTCGTGTTTGTTCCAAATTCAAAATGTCTTTATTCACTCAGTGAGTAAAAGAGAGTTTTATTCACTGTTATCGATGAATAAAATGCCCTTTTTCGAGTGGCAATGGTAAAAAGTACTAAGTATGCCATTTGCTTCTACTCCGTTCACCTATTATACCCATTTTTTTTTTTTGAAAAGTGATAAAAATGTCATCCTATTTAAATAAATCCACAACTATATCAATCCCAAATAAAACACAGTGACAATAAATTTTCAAAATTTCGCCAGTGTATTAGATATAAATATAAATTTATAATTGACCTTTTTTTACATTCATGTCATTTTTTTAATTAAACTTATTCATTAATTACTTTAAAATGTCTCTTATTTATTTTCTTATAGAACGAGATGAAAAGTAGAGTATATGACTCGAGAGCAAACGTATTTTTCCCTCAGGCGATGTACTTTGAATCCCTCGCTACGCTCAGGATTCTAAAATAGGATCCTGAGCGTTCTAGTATGAGTATGAGTATTTATGAGTTTTTAGTATGAGTATTTATTCTAGAATCCTACGCTTCGCTCTGGAATCAAAATAGCGCCCTCGCCGTAAAAATACTATTTTGCTCCCTTGTCATACAATCTACTATTATTTCAAAATCAAATTGTAGGTACCATAGGTTACCATGAAAACTAATAAAAATATGAAGTAGTGAAATCCCCTAAATGAAAGAATTTTCGGAATCGGATCAGTAGTTCCGCAGATTATTACCCTTACATACAACATATTAAGTACAAACAAAGAAACTTAACTTTAAATAATATGAAGACGAAATAAATCTTAATAAACAACCAACGTCAAAAAATACTCTCATCTAAATACTTACTGGATCAAAATGTGGTAGTCTACGTATATCTCGGAAATATATTTACGTAATTTCACTTTGCCATTAATTTACGAAATGAAGTTATTGTTTATTTATAAACTAGCTTCTGCCCGCTACTTCGTACGCGGATCCTGTTGCTTATGCCAGCGACAACGGGGTCCTCAAAATCGAAGATCTGAAACGTCTGATGTCGAATTCTAAGAGCCCGGACGGTCTGGAAGTCAATGCGTAGATACGCTTGGAACTCAAGCGCAATTCTCTATCCGTGAACGTCTGTAGATACCTAGAAGTCGATGTGTAGATACGCTGAGAACTCAAGCGTAATTCTCTTTTCGTGAACGTCTCCAACTCGCGAGACAATGCAGACGTTCAGCGGTCAGTCGCGCATCATATTCTTCACTGGTCTCTAGAGACCTGGATGTAGATGCGTAAATACGCTGAGAACGCAGGCGTGCTTCGCGATCCGAAGAGGTTTCCACGGAGCGAGTTGAAGCCTGATGTTCTCGAACAACATCAAGTCTCTCCTGACGCTCTTCGGCAGATTCTTAGGATCTTATGATCCTCAATCTTTTAGCTCCTTTGGAACATTGGGAAAGATTTGCCCTCTTTCTAGGCATGGTTATAGTTTTATTAAAATCTAAGTGACTGCTCCGCTGCGTTACCGGGTAGGCTACCGTGCCACGAAGATAAATGGAAAAGGAAATTAAACAGTAAAATAACATAAGCCGGAAGGCATATTTATTCGATAAAATAAAAAATAAAAGGGAGTTTTGGCCAGTAGAGTCAAATTTTCAATGATGTACCATCGTCATCGAAAATCAGTCCTAAACTGTTACCACCCTCACCACGTGGAGGTACTCCCAGCTTATGTTATTTTATAATTATACATTGAAATTTGTGATAGCTTTGATTTCCACATCAGATGTTTCTGATCTTCGATTTTCATAAGTCAACAGAGAGTGCTCATCAGATTGAACAACTTTTGCTAAAACGTCATTCCTATATATATGTTAGTGTAGCTGGGCTCTCGGAGTTCCACATCTGGTGTTCCAGATCTTCAAATTTATTCTCTCAGCAGAAAATTCGCATCACGTGGAACAATTTTTGTTATTGTACCATTTTTGTATCTCTTATAGTTTAGCTGGTCTGTTGCGGTACTGCATCAGGTGTTTAAGTTTCCAAGATAAATTATAGCCTATATGTTGCCCAGACTTAATACCTATACAACAAAAAAAAAACATTCAATTCCGTCCAGTAGTTCTGAAGATTAGCATGTACAAACAAACAGACCCACAGACAAACAGACAGATTTTTTTTGGATATGTGCTCTATTACTGTTTCTAAACCCCCCTCAATTATTTCTTTTTTAATATATTCTATGTACAGACACAGTTTTTTTACTGTTTTATTATATGTAATATATTATATGTATAATATAGAAGATAGATATTTATATATAATATAGATATAGATTATAATTCAGATTCTATTAAAAAGCTACCTTGAGATTAACAATTATTTTTTTAATTTTCTTTAAAGTGTTTCTAAGGTATAGAAAAAAATACTTATTTGTCCCGACGTTTTCCACAAATAACGTTTTTTCAACATTTTTTTTCTGCTATATTTCGTATTGAAATCAATAATGTTTCTTGCTATGTTACGAGTAGTATAATGATGTTATTCATATTTTTTAATGTTCAGAATATTTTGTAGTTCTTTGTTCAGCGAACCACAAACATCACTCGCTCGTTACTTTTGCGGAAAAGGGGTTTTGAATATGGGTGATTGCCAATAATATATACATTATTTTAAAAAATTGTTGAAGCAGTCGACAAGAATAAGAACCTGTCTCTTATAATCATAATAAATAAGGTTCAAATTCTTCTTGCCATTCCCACAAGGAGTGATCAAAAATGTTCAAAATGTCTTAATTTTCTGCACGGACCCTTAAAGGTTCAGCTATTTTTTTTGTACCAAATCAACATATTTTCCAATTATTAGCTAAAATAAAAACATTTGCCGATTTCTTCAAACATTTTGCACTCGCGGTTCATCATTCCGCGCTCAGAACCGCTCGTGGAAGGACGGGTGTATCGCTCTGTAGCAAAAAATAAATACGATAAAATTACTAAAAAACATAGTAGTGTGCATGCGTATGAGTACCGTCTACGTCGTATAACGTAATCGGAAGGAGTTGATACTTTTGCGAACTGAAATAACAAGTATGCGCGAGGTTCATACTTTAATTATGTGATTTAGAAATTTTGTTGGGTAAGATTGGGATTTGAATGGGTAAGGTTAAGCAGTTGTTGACAAGGTTGCAAAATGGATAAGTGGGGTTAAACAGCTCTAAGTACGGTTAGGATTTGGATGGATAAGGTCAAGCTGTCGGTGATGAGGTTTGGAAGTGGATGGGCGGGAGGAGAGTTATGATTTTAACCAGTTTGTATGTATGTAAGCATACTTACTGTTGAATTAACAACTGGGATTTGAAAGATAAATGTTGATTTTATTGTAATTTTTATAAAGTAAGTAAATTTAACCCGTATGCTCCCGGCCGTGCCTCCAGAGGCACGGTGCATTGTTATTTTAATTGTGTCTGTAATTGCGGGTATTGAAGTGTTAAACTACTTCACACTCCCTCTAAATTCTAGCCTCATTCTACTTAGTTCATAAAAGACTAAATTACTATTCTAGTTAATTGCTTATTAGCAACATTGCACATTGAAAAAAAAAATAGAATGACAATATGACATAGTTTTCAAACAGTACAAAGATAATTTTAACGGTTTACATTCCTTTGGATTTTTAGTTAAACCTAACTTATTTCTAAAATATTCAAACTTAACTCTAGGCAAAGGTTTTGTAAAAATATCTGCTAACTGTTCATCACTTTCATCAGTATTAAACTAATAATAATAATAATAAATCTTTATTCACATATGATTGCTTATTACATCAGTGTAGCCCTGACTCTTGTACTAGGAGTTCCTGTATCACAAGAGCCAGACCTATTAATGTACTTAAGATCTATTATCTTTTGAGCATACTTTTCTCTTACAAAATAATATTTTATGTCAATATGTTTACACCTCTTGTGATATTCAGAATTTTTAATTAAACATAAGTATAGCACTTTGATTATCAATGTTAATTGTTATACAACTCTGTTTATATTCATCTATATCTAACAGTAATTATCTAACCCAGAGTGCTTCTTTGGTTGCACAACACGAGGCCATAAACTCAGCTTCGGTGGTTGATAATGCAACTGTTGGTTGTCGTTGACTGCTCCATGTAACAGCAGCTCCGTTTTTCATGAAGACATAACCAGTGGTTGATCGCCTTGTCACAGGATCATTGGCATAATCAGCATCAGAGTAAGATTCCAGAGTGTTATTTTCTGTTGATCTGAAACAGAGACCGTAACACATTGTCCCTTTTAAGTATTTTTAGATTCCAGGTTCCAGTGAGTTTGATCATGGCTGTTGAGGAAGCGATTAACAGTGCTCACTGCATACATTATGTCAGGTCTAGTGACTATGGCAGCAAACATAAGTGATCCCACCGCTTCTCTGTAAGGAAAATACTTTTCATTTTCTAGCACTGTGCTTTTCTGTAGTGTAACATGTGGATCAGCTGGTATACTATTTGGGTTAGCATTATCAAAGTCAAATTTTGACAACAATTCTTCAATGTATTTTCTTTGGTGTATGAAAATGTAATCCTTACATTGTTCAATCTGTATACCAATAAAATTTGAAGTTTTACAAATCTTGACATTAAATTCCTTTTGAAGATCATCCAGGACTTCTGTAATGATTGTTGGACTGGTAGAACATAAAAGTCCATCATCGACATAAAGCAGTAGATATACTTTTACTTCTCTATTAGAACTAACATACACACATTTGTCTGCATGACTGTTAACAAAACCATATTTATTTAAAACTGAGTTGAACTTAGCATTCCAGCAGCGTGGTGCTTGTTTCAATCCATACAATGATTTTACTAACCTGCAAACCATATTATTTTCAACATTAAGCCCTTCAGGTGGTTTCATAAATATTTCTTCTTGCAACTCACCATACAGGAAGGCAGTTTTAATATCCAATTGCATTATAGTCATGCATTTTTCCACTGCAATGGACAACAGTAAGCGAATTGAGTCATACCTGACTGTCGGAGAGAAAGTTTCAGTGTAATCTATGCCGCTCTTGTGGGCATAACCTTTTGCACAAAGTCTTAAGTCTAGATTTGTACCTAGGACCTGTCGGTTCATTTTTCACACGGAACACCCATTTACAATCTAATAGCCTCACATTATCTGGTTTGTTTACTAGATCCCAAGTGCCATTGTCCACATGCGCCTTTAATTCTTCATTAATGGACTTTACCCACATCTCAAAGTCCTTGGAAGAAAGTGCGTCTTCATTTATGTCAGTGGTACATCAACCATACATAGATAGGACTCAGTTTTCATAGTTGGTTTTGGTCTGTTACGAGGACGAAGTGTGATGTTTGATGTTTGGGGTGATACAATTGACTGCTCAGGCACATATTCCTCATCATCAGTGTAACTTGTTTCCACTGCAGTATGAGAAGACAGATCTGTGCTACTGTCACTACTTTCAGAGAGACTACTTGTATTTACATGTTGTTCTTCAGTGTTTGATAAGGAAACTGGTACTGTATCACTTTTGATGGAATTTTCTAGAAACACTACATCCCTGCTTCTGGTTACTGTCCTTGTTTTGGGATTAAGTAGCCGATACCCTTTAGTTTCCTCGCAATATCCAACAAAAATCATCTTACATGACTTGGAGTCCCACTTCTTTAATTTTTCATTAAGTATATGCATCATGTCTTCGCAGCCAAATATCCTCATATGACTCAAGTTAGGTTTGCAGCCACTCCATACTTCCTCTGGTGTCTTGAAGTTCAGTGCTCGCGTCGGTGAACGGTTGGTGATGTATGCAGCAGCTCTGATTGCTTCTGCCCAAAGATTTTTCTTGCATTTCCGAGGGACTTCACCTCCATTGGTCCACACACATCTGAATGAACAATTTCTAGCAGTTGACTTGCTCGGGAACCTACATTTGGAAGTGGTGATCTTGCCTGTTTGCCTTTAATGCATGGGGTGCAGGTCAGCTCGCTGCTCTGAGGTATTTTCACTCCTTCGGTGTGATCTTTTAGCTTCTTCATATCATTGTAGTTCAAATGACCTAGTCGCTGTATTCTGTTTGTAGATCCATTTTTACTTTTAACATATAGATTCACCTTACCACAGGACTCAACTTGCAGCTCTTTGTTATTGGCTACACGGATGGTTTTGATTGGAGATGGAACTTCATCGTAAAGCCATTCCTTATTCATGGTCATGCTCATCATCCTTTGCCGCACCAGAGTCCACATACCATCCAGAATCATAGTTACATGAGGCTGAAAAAACGGCTACAAAAGAGTTCTCACTTTGTTTCTTGTTATTTTTCACTTTACAGTCTTTACTGATATGTCCATGTTTGTTACATGTAAAACATCTTGGCCCTTTAGTTTGTTTGTTTTGTTTGGAAGGTTGCTTCTTATACTTGCTTTTATTTGCCAGGAATATACTTGGATCACTATTTTTGACTTGTAACAGTTTCGTTTTAATTAAATCTGCTGTTATACCGACACCGGAGCTTTTCTATCGCCATAATCATGGGCTTGTACTGATCGGGGAGTCCAGCAAGTAATAACGTTCCAAGCCACTCGTCGTCGACCTTGAACCCGATGTTTCGAAGCTTGTGCGCTGTAGTCATCATTTTATTTACGTATTCTTCAATACTTTGACAATTTTCGAGTGTTGTCGTGATGAGATCTCGTAGAAATCCAACTCGACGTGTTAAGCCCGAGTCGTTGAAAACTTTACAGAGGTTATCCCATACCTCCTTGGCACTATTGGCTCCTGTATATGGATGTAATTTATCGGATCCACTAGGAGTATAATAATCTTTGACTTTGCTTTTACGTCCTTTTTAGGATTGTGCTCATCGGTACCTGACACGCATTTCCACAGTTCCTCATGTTGTAAATATGTCTTGACTGCAAACTTCCAGCTTGCAAAATTATCTCTGCCGTAAAATATTCTTGTTCGAATCCATAATTTTCTTCCGAAAACTGATGCACCGTTAATATGCAAAGTGAGGTTAACTTATACTGAATTGCAATAAATATTTTTTCTATTTAATCTTTCAATATCTGGGCATACTGGGCCCATAAGCTGTTGAACTAAAACTGAGATTTGAAAGATAAATGTTGATTTTATTGTAATTTTTATAAAGTAAGACACGTTACAAGTTCTACAGGCAGATAATACCATAGATACAAGAGAGTTTGTCATAGACAGAATTTTAGGTGTCTATAGACGTCAACCAATACAATAAGGCACCAAATTTAAACTACTTAACACAAACAAATCCTCGGAACGGTGAGGTCGCTCCGCGAAGCCTGTAAAGATCCCAGGAAACTGTGCTTCTGGACGGAGCTAGGCTGGCTAATTTAGCCAGGACACCTACGCACAACGGACCGAATGAGAGTCTAAGTGCGGAAAATGGAGTCCCTACTCTACTCTACTCTAAGTCCCCTCTTTGAGGGGTGGCTTGAGAGACGCCACGGCGTCCTCACCTTCCGCCTGACGCAGGTCCTCACCGGACATGGTGTTTTCGGGAGGTTCCTGCACCGAATCGGGCGGGAGGAAACGCCCTGGTGTTTCCACTGCGAGGATCGACCGGAGGACGCGGTGGAGCACACGGTGGAGGTGTGCCCCGCGTGTGCGGAGCACCGCCGTGTCCTCGAAGCGGCGATTGGCGGCGGCGACCTCTCGCGTCCGGCCCTGGTGCAAGCCATGGTCCGGAGCGAGACGGAACGGGAGAGGGAAAGAACCTCTCAGCGTCCCGGCCGCCGCGGGAGACGCCCCGAGCGTCGGGGGCCACCGTAGGCGCGGGCCTGTGGACGGTGGGCTATGGGCTAGCTTGCCGTCCGTCCGTGTTCCACGCGCGCCTCAAAGAGAGTCAGCAATAAGAAGGGGTCCGCAAGGGCCGATGCCTGCCGGGGAAGAGATACCGTGGTCCCGGAACACAAAGGGCGATGAAGGAACATGGATGGGTTTTAGTCAGTAAAAGTCTGACACTCCCTCCTGCTCCGCCCAGAGCGGGACGAGTCATTTGATGATTTCCCATCCGAAAAAAAAAAAAGAGTATGCCCCTTGTGGTTCGGTACTGTGTGTACTGTGTTACTCCTAAAAACGACAAATCATTAACTAAGCGCGCGGCAGCATTCTGCACTTCGTCGGCACCTTGCTTAAAAAAGTCGGTCCACTTAAATTGTATTTTATACATGGAAGATTGAAATCGCCCACAAGTAAGCAATTACATATATTAGTGCTGTGAGTAAATGTCTTTGAGACCCCTTGCAAGACGTAGTCGATATCCAAGGGTATCCGGCGGAACGTAGGCAACGCTTATGCAAAGATCAGTTGTCGCTGACAGTGCGCGAGCCGGTATTACTATGGTCAACAATTCCGTAGCAATCACATTTTGCTCGTGCTCAATGCACCACGCACCCAACTCGTGTCGCGAGAGTATCATGACACCGCCACCCGAGGATTTGCCAGTCGCGCCTAGATCACGGTCTTTACGAAACACGTCATATATTCCCCATCAAAAATGCCTCTGTGTAACCACGTTTCCGTTATAATAACTATATCATAACAATTACACATAATGTTTTGTTGGAATTGTGTAGTTTTAGTCCTTAAACCACGGCAGTTCTGATAGTAAACGTTTAAGATTGGGGGCTTCATTGTAAACGATTTCTTCTACTAAAAGTATATCCAGGAAGAATAACAAACAACGGGCGATTAGACAAAAAATTAACGAGCATAACGAGCCACTCGTGGGTAGAATAATAAAAATAATGAGTAGTAATCGAGTCTTGCGACTGCATGACTCCCGAGGAGGAGTGATCCAACTCCAACGCACGGCAATTTACAATAAAAATAATTTAGTTATTGTCATCTTTTATTAAAAGGCAGTGCGAAAAAGGACGGCTATAGCTATGAACTAAGTTAGAGATGTCAAACTAGTTTATGCCTTGCGCTTCACCGTATTTTTAGTCGACATGTTTTTATGACCCTTCATTTGTATGGAAATATTAGTTCCAATTAAATTTGGCAGCTCTAAATTACGTCCGTCTCTGTCTCGTTCTATTAGAGAGAAAAAGATAGCAATAGCCTAAATTAAGTTTAGTTTGTGCACAACAGAATCAACACCATTGTATATAAAATATTTGATTAATGTTTTTTTAATTATTACAATAGCTATAACATTGAAAAACCATTTAAAAAATGTTTCTAACATCGTATTTCCGTTCCCGTTACAATCAAACCCATGAGCGACCGGATTACATAAATATGATGCGTACCTCAATCGTCGCACTCTCACTAAACGCGTTTCCTTTACACGAACTTCACCCACCGCACATTGCTCGAACAAAACAGAACACAGTAAACACAGACTCGGCAAAAACGAACGACAAACAACCAACTCCGCTCTCATCATTATTAAGGAAACAATCCTGCAAAAAATTACAAACAAAAACATAATGACAAAACAAAATATTATAAACAGTGAGCAGAAGACTTGCTCGAAAAGTTAATCGATTTTTTTCAGATCCTCTTCGTCCATAATAAATATAGGAGGAACAGTAACTGCCTTCCTCACGTGGATTCTGCAGTTTTTTGTCCACGTGAACTGGTATTTCTTAATTTTGGCCATCTCTTTAGTTTTATTTAAAAGACTTTTATTAAATACTGTTAAGTGCTGATTAACATAGACCGGAACACTTTTGCTCTGAACTTCCAAGTCCTTGGTTGACAGGCGACGTTTACGTGTTAAATAATGTTGTCTTTCGTCTGACGAGTGCGTAATTTCGCTACTATATTTATTGGCCTACACTGAATCTTAGACTTCGCAGTCACTCTGTTCACTTGAAGAATATCATCCTTTGTTACTTCTATATCAGCATGTTTACCTATCTTTACGATAATTTCATTCAAGTTTTCATCTTTATGTTCAGGTATACCAACAATTTCAATATTTAATTGCCTTTCACGTTGCTCGTTTGCGTTTACATCAGATCTTAGTTTCCTATTCTGTTCCTTGATCTCCGCCAATTCAGTTTTAAGAGTATTTAAATTCTTCAATTCTTTAGTATGAACTTCGAGAGTCTCCTTTACGTCTTCATAAACGTTACTGTGAAATTGCATCGACTTTTGAAGTGACTCAAGTTCCTCTGCTATCTTGGTCTGTCTAGTTTCCAAAGTGTGGAACTCTCTGCCAGTGTCTGTGTTCCCACCCACATTTAACCCGCCTGCCTTCAAAGCAAGAGTGAACAGGCATCTTATGGGCACGCTCGTCCCATCATAGATCTCATCCATCGCTTTCCATCAGGCGTGATCGAGGTCAAGAGCAGGCCCATATTGTAATAAAAAAAAATAAAAAAATTACTTGCTTCAGGAGACATGTTTTTTTTCCCATCTTCAAAATTAAATTGGTATATCCAGTTAGGGTGTCTAACATTTTAGGAGTTAATTATTATGTTTCTTTGTTATGCCAAAAAAATATATGTTTTAATATCATTATGCGTAAATAAATTATGCCTAAGAATGTTATGCTTTATCATTATTATGATTAGAGAAATTATGCTTTAAAAAATTATGCGTAAGCTGTTATGCGTAAATAATATGCGAAAATAGAATTAGGAGTAACAAAAGTATGCCAAGTAATATTGTCAAGTTGTACCTAGTGTCTTATTTGCATTCTACCAATCATAATGAAGCCAGGCATGGGACATAACAAAAAACACAAACAAGAATGGCTACTTGCCAACGAGCAATGGAGAGAAGTATGATAGGAGTAAAGTGGGGGGATAGAATAAGAAACATCAACATTAGGAAAAAGACCAAGATACAGGACGTAACCCTAAAAATAAAAAAGCTAAAACGGAAGTGGTCGGGACACATGGTCAGAGGAAAGGACAAATAGAGCAAAATAATTACACATTGGTACCCAAGGGAAGGTAAAAGGAAAAGAGGCAGACAACAAATAAAATCGGATGACGATGTCAGGCAGGTTGCAGGCATGGAATAGAGTAGCCAGAGAGAGATCAGTAGGGCTATTACGTATCTTTTTGATTTCCAGTGACTATCAAGCTTCGGTTGTACACCGAACTTTGATGACAACTGAGAATGTCAAAATATTGGTATTACGTATTACACAGATTGGATACCACTTTACTCACTCACTCCCACTCGTTTTGGTGCCTTATCTACCTTCCCAAACAAAGAATGGGATACCTGCAACATTGTGGAGCCTTTGCGCTGGGACAGGGCTGTGTTCAAATGGCTGTAGCTCTCAACCCTTTAAATAATTGGTGTTGAGTCAATATTTTGATATCATTTTGTATGTTGACTCAAATACTTCTCATTAAACATAAAAACATCACAACCAGCAGTTTTTCAGTTAAACAACTGTAAAGGACGCTCGAGAAGGCCACTTCAAATAACAACGTCAGTTATCGTTTACACCATTTAGTTTTATTTTTCACAATCACACACGTTAAAGTATTTCAACACTTGATCGAGCACTCAACAGTTTTATAAAGTTAGACACAGCGTTTCAGCTGGACTGCTGTAGAACGAATGTGCCACTTGCTATTCGATAACTCCCCACTACAACTCCCACTCTTGCCCCCCTTTATCGCCGCTAAGGTGGTAATTTAACGTGCGAGTCAATACAACTACTTTTAAACAGCAGTTTTTGTAACAGCTCGGCCATCCGTTCCACGAGTCCCATCGTTGAATGTTTTTAATTTTGAGAATACAACCAATAAACATTGTCTATAATTTATGAGGTAACAATCATAAATAAATATTTTTTAATTATTAGCTTAGCAATCATGAAAATCTATTCAGTTAAAATAACAATCATACAATTCTTCGCTTGAACAATAATCACAAAATATCTCCAACAACTATAACTTAAAACTAGAATTATAACAATATTATCGCTTAAAATAACTTAATCATACTAATTTTACATAACACCGTTGACTCGAGTCTTTACATACCACCAGTCCATGACCTTGACTGGGGCCTTACGAATATATGCCATGATTCCCAAATATTATATTTTGGTCGGTTACCTTGACCAATACCAGTCCATGACCTTGACTGGGCCCTTATGATTCATAACATAATATGTTATGATTCTTAAATATTATATATTGGTCGGTTACCTTGACCAATACCAGTCCATTACCTTGACCGGGACCTTTAAGAATCATAACATATATATTGGTCGGTTACCTTGACCAATACCAGTCCATGACCTTGACTGGGCCCTTATGATTCATAACATAATATGTTATGATTCTTAAATATTATATATTGGTCGGTTACCTTGACCAATACCAGTCCATGATCTTGACTGGGCTCTTTAAGCGTCATAACGTATATATTGGCCTGTTACCTTGACCAATATATACGGATCTTTTGGTGGAGACACAATGAACCATAACTCGGTCATTGTGAATCCCAATAAATGAATTACTTTAAAAACATCGCCTTTTAAAATCCTTTTACTAACTTTTATACTTTATACATCTTTCTCAGTATCTTCGTCCTTTTCACTACTTTCACCTTTCTCGCTACATTTATCTTTCTCGCTAATTTCACCTGTCACACTACATTCATCCTTCTCATTACTTTCATCATCACTTGTTAGTTCATTAGAATCAGAAGCCGGATCACTAAAACTAAGCCCCGTGGCTTAGTTTTAGTGATCCGGCTTCTGATTCTATGATATCTTGTCTAGAGATACTGTGGCTTCATAACGTCTACCTCTTTTCGTAAGTGGGGTATCCTCGATAACGAACCTATCATTAGGAAGGACTTTTTTAATTCTATAGGGTCCTCTACATATAGCCTCCAATTTCTTTGATTGACCCTCTATACCCGTAATCGCTCTAATCACCTTTACAAGATCTCCGACACTAAAAGAAACACCTTTTTTAGGATTTAGTACCCAAACGGTAAATACGGAACCCTATTACTAAGACTTCGCTGGCTGTCCGTCTGTCCGTATGTCTGTCACCAGGCTGTATCTCATGAACCGTGACAGCTAGACAGTTGAAATTTTCACAGATGATGTATTTCTGTTGCCGCTATAACAACAAATACTAAATATAGTCAATGGCACGGAACCCTTCCTGTGCGAGTCCGACTCGCACTTGGCCGGTTTTTTGAAATATAACATCAGTGGCAGACTTAATAATTCTTATAGATGGTCTTTCCGTGTATGTGTGATCCAGTAACACAGGGATATTTATAAGTTCATCAGCGACAACTAGTATTTCTACATCGTTTTGCCCAACTCCCTGAATCTCAATAGTTACATAAGCTAAACCTAATGGTTGATATGGCACATTACCTAGACCCTTAAGCAAAGGTGTTTTTACAGTTTGCCATTTTATTCCTAATTTACAAGCCAAGTCACTATGTCGGATTAGGGTGCCATCACTTCCGAGGTCAACATGACATTCTGTAATACAGTCATTTAACTTTATCGGCATCTTATATTTATAATTTGATTTTTGAGTATTATTATTAATTTGCATCACAGCTTTAGTCAAAACTTCGGAAGCGTCACGATTATCCTTTTTATTTGGACAATATTTCTCTAAGTGCCCTAGCCAATTACATTTGGTACATTGTAGTTCAGGTTTAGTGCATTTAAAAAATGGGTGCCCTGTTTCCTTGCAGTTGTAGCATACAACGCGATTATACCTAGAACTCGATATTATTAGGGTTAGGTAATACCTTTTGTGTACTCTGAGTAACTGTAAGTTTGTCCTTATCCTTATTTTTTGAATTTTCCGGAAGAGCTTTATCTTGGCCACTTTTCACGGTCTTAAAAAATTTAAAACTTGTTCAGGTTCCGCAAACTCAACCGCTTAAGCGCCTAACCTTACTCCACGATCGTCAATACCAGCAATTAAACAATCAACGGCACGTTTTTCAGTAATATTACACCGGTTCAACAGGTTCATTTTGGAGTAATAATACAATTCCAACGATTCCCCGTAACTCTCAAACTTAACATTTCATTTAATAAATCCGCATAATTTTCTCGGGTTGGAAAAGATTCCTTAAGTTTATGTTTCCATTCCGCCCAGTAGAACAGTACTGTAGGTAATCCCTGATACCAAGATTTGGCTACACCGCTCAACTTTGGTAAGGCATAGTGGATCAACTGCCTATCGTTCCATTCATAAATGTGAGCGCATTCCTCAACTTTGTTGATCCATGCATCAATTGTCTGTTCTTTCGTCATTGGGTCGTATTCGGGTATGACATTATGGAGAACGGGAAACTTATCCCGTTCACCACCATTCTTCATATCTTTAATAATATCGACAAATTGTTTCAACAACATATTTTGGCTATCGTACCTGCGAGAACGTTTTGGCCTACGTTCACTTCCAGTAAAAGAACTAGGTTCCCGCCTCTTTTCCTGTCGCCGGTGGTTTTTGCGGGGCGAAGGGATGCTCGTTCGTCATTGCTGCTACTAGAGCGGCTCGGCGGGCGTCGACTTTCTTCACGACGACCCCTTTTTGAAGCTCTCGGTAACTCCGGTGTGCCACTTCGCGTTGCTTCACTTCTTAGCATATTTATCTAGGGCTCACTTTTGGCGCAGGGAGGGCAATTTACAGATGTATTTGCCCAATTAATCCCACTTCTGAGATGTAAACGCCGGTCGGGAAGGCCACTTCAAATAACAACGTCAGTTATCGTTTTCACCATTTAATATTTTTTTTTCACAATCACACACGTTAAAGTATTTCAACACTTGATCGAGCACTCAACAGTTTTATAAAGTTTGACACAACCTTTCAGCTGGACTGCTGTCGAACGAATGTGCCACTCGCTATTCGATAACTCCCCAGTATAACTCCCACTCTTGTCCCCCTTTTTTTGCCGCTAAGGTGGTAATTTAACGTGCGAGTCAATACAACTACTTTAAAAGTGTAACACAACTTTCAACATACATTATATTAATGTTTTATTCTTACAATAGGTGTACCCGCAGCAAAGAAACCGAAGCTAGATGTGCAGAAAGATAAAAACGAAGATTTTATATCACCCAAAAGTAGTTCCAGCCGTATTAACAGTAGTGACATCATGAGAAATAGCTTAAGACACAATCTTTTATGTGATAAAGATAGACCGTTTAAATGTGATATTTGTCAAAGTAGTTTTATTAAAAGTAGTGATTTAAAAACTCATATTCGTACACACACAGGTGAGAAACCTTATAAATGTGATGTTTGTCAGAGGAGTTTTAGTCAAAGTGGTTCTTTGAAAAAACATAATCGTATACACACTGGTGAGAAACCTTATAAATGTGATATTTGTCAAAGTAGTTTTACTGAAAGTTGTACTTTAAAAACTCATATTCGTACACACAGTGGTGAAAAACCTTATGCATGTGATATCTGTCAGAGTAATTTTAGTCTCAGTAGTCATTTGAAAACTCATATTCGTACACACACTGGTGAGAAACCTTATAAATGTGATATTTGTCAAAGTAGTTTTATTAAAAGTAGTGATTTAAAAACTCATATTCGTACACACACAGGTGAGAAACCTTATAAATGTGATGTTTGTCAGAGGAGTTTTAGTCAAAGTGGTTCTTTGAAAAAACATAATCGTATACACACTGGTGAGAAACCTTATAAATGTGATATTTGTCAAAGTAGTTTTACTGAAAGTAGTACTTTAAAAACTCATATTCGTACACACAGTGGTGAAAAACCTTATGCATGTGATATCTGTCAGAGTAATTTTAGTCTCAGTAGTCATTTGAAAACTCATATTCGTACACACACTGGTGAGAAACCTTATAAATGTCACATTTGTCAAAGTATTTTTAGTCGAAAGGGTACTTTGGTAACTCATATTCGTTCACACATTGGTGAGAAACCTTATAAATGTGATGTTTGTCAGAGGAGTTTTAGTCAAAGTAGTTCTTTGAAAAAACATATTCGTATACACACTGGTGAGAAACCTTATAAATGTGATATTTGTCAAAGTAGTTTTACTGAAAGTAGTCATTTAAAAACTCATATTCGTACACACAGTGGTGAAAAACCTTATGCATGTGATATCTGTCAGAGTAATTTTAGTCACAGTAGTTGTTTGAAAACTCATATTCGTACACACACTGGTGAGAAACCTTATAAATGTCACATTTGTCTGAGTAATTTTAATCACAGTAGTCATTTGAAAACTCATATTCGTATACACACTGGTGAGAAGCCTTATGAATGTGATCGTTGTCCGACAAGGTTTTCAGACAAAAGTTGTTTGAAATACCATGTTTTCAAACATCATAAATGAATCACATTATACACTCCGCGGCAGTCAATGTGGCCTAAACACTAAACGCGAATAAGTGAATAACTAGATGCCAGGTAGCTTCTTCATTTGGTTTAAGTGAATATTTTCACACTATGTGAGTTTAAAATTGATTTATGTGAAAACTGTGACTGCCTCGTCGTCGGTCTAGTGGTAGCATAGCTCTTATGTTGAGCATGTGTTCCAGTGTTAGATTCTCGGGTCAGGTCGCGTGTTTTTGTGTTTTTCATCGGTGTTTGTCGGTAGCAACTCGAACTGGATTTGTGTCCGATTGATGAGACTTAACATAACATGCGTAATGTGGACTTACTGTAGGAGCAACTATATGCTTAAAACCCATTGGGAGACTTTTAGAAATAGCTCTAATATTTATTTACGTACCTAAATCTATTTTAAACCAAGCTAATGTCAAATTATTGTATTGTATTGTTATTGTAACTGACAGTGGATACTATAGAACCTACAGGAGACCTTAATGACCGTTTCAACAAGCGATATCTCAATGCATTCCTAATTATTATGCTGCTGGAATTTCCACCCTTAGTGCTGAACTAGGTCTTCAAGTCCAACAACGCTTTTGGGCAATAATTTTTTAAATTGTTTTTAAAATTAGTTGAAACTGGCATCAGGCCGGTTTTAACCATTCTTAGGAGACCTACCCACAATATTGTTTGTTGTTACTTAATTTTAACTTTATTAATATTGTGCTTTTCTTTTGCTTTGTAATTAAGGTAAAGGTAGGTAGGTAGGTATTTAGGTAGGGTTGTTATATTCTATGTATTGTGTATATTATATTGCATGTATTAGTTTAGTGTATAAAATAAGTTAATTTAAGTTTTTAACTGTATTGTTTGTGCACATAAGTTTATCCTCTTCTGCAAATTTCGCAACAGAAGTAAGGTTTGCTGTAAGAAAACCCAATTCTGGGTTAAGCTCGCCGTTGTACATAAGCTATAATTATATTTTAATTTGTGTGTATAATTTTTTATTTTGTGTGCAATAAAGAATAAGAATAAGGTTTCATAATTTTACTACATGGATTTTTGCTAAGTAAACAAAGTGAAAGAGAGACCGATACTTAAAATTGGTTTAACATTTAGTAGGTATGTATAGTCAAGCAATTGCTTAGTAATTTTAAACATTTTGACTTTATTCTTAGTTTTATTAACATTGTGCTTTTGTGATTCTCTTTTACTCTAAGTTAGTTCATAATTTATAACATGATGGATTCGCTTTTCTATTTACTGTTGTTGTGTTAGCAGTAGTATAACTTTTTTTCATGTCTTATTTTAAGAAATGAAAGTCAGGTTTTACTCAAATGTGTCGTCATTCGTCGACATCAGACATCAGATGATACTACTTTGACATTTGTAGGTGACAGGCTGGGTTTAACACTATCTGCCACTGGCTGTCTGCAAATTCACTAACATTGAATGCGGACAAGACCAAATTCATGCAATTTTCCGTTCTACACCTAGCAGTGACTTCACAAAGCGTTTCCTAAATATTTGCCCACCAATGTCCAGTTCCTCCCGTATTACAATGTAGTAACTGTCCGCAAATAAAATCTGTCAAATTAATACGTTACTTAGGCGTTACTATTAACAATAGACTATCGTTTGGAGAACACATTCATAATGTCGCCCAGAAAGTGCGCAAACTTACGTACATTTTTAGACAACTCAGACACATAGCAGATAGAAAGACACTAATCATGGTTTACAAGAGCTTGATCCAATCCATTGTGACCTACTGTATTACTACATGGGGCGGCACAGACAAAACAAAATTGTTGGAGCTAGAGCGAGCTAAAAGGTTGATTTTAAAGGTTGCCTTCTTTATGTCTAGACTCTTTTCTACACGGAAATTATATCAAGAAACCGGTGTACTAACAGTTAGACAACTGTATATTCTTCTGAGCATCCTTCGACAACATGGAGATATATCGTCGTTTAACCAGGAGATTGCTAACACAAGAAGGCACTATGCCATTTGCAAAACCGCTAAAACCAAAATTAGATACGCACAAAAAAATATAACTTTATTGCACCTCGATTATATAATCAAATTAAAAATATATTTTATTCTAATTCAAAACAATGTAAGGGAAAGGTTCATGGCTGTTAGGATTGGACTATAAGGAAACTGAGGAACTACTGGAAATAAAAAAAGTTAATTTAGTCTCAGGTTTTGTAGTATTTGTAACACATAACACACAATCACCACACCTCACATAGTACACTCATTCATGAACACACGCTCATACAACAGCACTCATACTGTTTACGAGCAACAGCGTCGCGGGCCACAGCGACACGGAGCCACTCGCGGCGGGGGGCACCGGGCCCTCCCCCGTCACCTCTTTTTTGACTATATAAACCGCGTACCCGCGGCCGGCCTGCTGCTACTACTAAAAACTACAAAAACCATTGTAATAATTATAAATAATAAATCTCAGTTCATCGTCATCAAGTCTTTCCATCGAAGCTAACATCCTCATCACAACGACTGACCACCTTCCTGCACATATTCTGGTCCAACGATCCGGAGCTGCGAGTCTGCGACTTCTGCATATCACGTACGAGCAACGAAGAAGCGTCGCGAGAAAATCACCATCTGCAACGAAGAAGATACGAGAAAATCACCATCTGCAACGAAGAAGATTCGAGAAGGTCACCATCTGCAGCTAACGGTCAGGTCAATCAATCTTTTCCTTCCTATTTACATTGTCTTTTTCCTCGATTTCTTTGTCTTCGTAACGAGTGTGTTCGTCGAGTGTATCTACCTACATCGCTTCATATATCACGACAATTTAAATTTTAAATAGGTAGGTACTTGATTTTTGTCGCTCGCAATCCCCGAAATGACGAAGAAGAGGCATTCCATCGTAGATACAGAAAGTATTGATGATATTATTCGGGATTTAGTAAAAAAAACGCGGTTCCTTGAAAGGCAAATTAAAGTTGTTTTCAAAATTTGTTCAAACACTAGAAGCTTCTAATCCAACAGAAATTCAAAAAATGGAATTACAGGAGCGCTTAAAATAGATAGAAATGTTGTTTGATCAGTTTTGTAGTACTCAAGATGAAATAGATTTGTACGTCGCGGGTAGTCAGGTAGATAAAGAATTGCAAGAAAGAGAATCTTTTGAAAATCAATATTATGCTATTGTGGCCAAGTCTAAGTGTATTTTAAAAGAAAATTCGATAGTTCAAAGCGATAACAATAATTGTAAATCACACACACACGGTATCAAATTACCCACAATTACTTTGCCGAACTTCGAAACATGGAGTCAGTGGTTACCATTTTGGTGTTACAGTTTCAATAATACTGTTCATACGGAAACAAAGTACACACCTTTCGAACTTGTATTTGGTAGAGCTAGTGTATTACCATGTAGAGTAAGTAAGTCTATAGAACCCTTATATAATCCAGAAAGTTATCCTTTAGAACTTAAGATTAGGTTATATCCGGATTTTTCGGATTACGGATAGTCCGGATTGCATTCCCTAGTTCGGGCCGTGCAAGCACTGTAACAAAAAGCACAATACTTTAATACACAGTGAATTTGTTGACGCTAACGAATCGTCTACTGTTTCACACACAGCACAAATAGTGGCTCCGCCAGAGTCCACAACGGAAATCACACACACAAATCCTACCACCGCATCTCACACGACTCACACGCCTTAAAAAGTCGGTAATCTTGATACACGCTATTTTTATGATCAAGTATTATTGTCGACAGCATTAGTGGAGATTGCGGATGCACAAAATAAATATCACACAACTCGCGCTCTTCTCGATAACGGGAGCCAGCATTGTTTTATATCCGAAACACTTTGTAAAAGTCAAGTTGTGTACAAGTCATTGGAGTAGGCAACTCCGTGACACAATCCACACAATTATGTGAAATAAAAATTCGATCCAAAGCAAGCTCATACAATACACACATTAATTGCTTAGTTTTGTCTCAAATAACAGCACAATTGCCATCACTAGGCATCGATCACAACATCGAAATTCCTAAAAACATACAACTTGCGGACCCTGACTTTCATTCAAGTAATGAAATTAATTTATTAATTGGTGCCGACAAGTTTTGGGATTTGTTAAATGAAGGCTTATTACGCTTGCCTAAAGGTCCTTATTTGCAGAACACAAAGCCTGGCTGGGTTATATCAGGTTCAGTTCATAAACAACTTTGATTATTTAATGTCTAGATGGAGCGTCGCCCTACAATTAACAAATAATAGACTAATTAAATAAGATAAGTTTTAGGTGTATGTATGTATGCAGTAGGTATTATTCAGTTTTAGTAGTGTCTTTTTATTAAGTATGTAGTTACTTTCTTCGATAAATAAAAAAACACTATTTAAATTCAAATAGAGTTGTTGAATGTTGTATTAAATCAGCTAAGTTAATTAAATAAGTATTACAATTGTGCCGATTCCCTTGTTCACAAACGAAACTAAAATTAGACTATTTCTATCTTTTTCTCTCTGCAGTAGTTTCTCAAACTACATTAGTTTTTGTTGGTTTCCACGTGGCATCTCCGCGGCTTTTTTGAATGCGATCTATCCATCGATTCCTGATAATAGGATTATTGGGTATTCTAAAAAATAAGATGTTATGTTGATCACCCTATTCTACTCATTCAATAATTATGTTTGTTAGGGGCTGATTATTCATTAGTCAGATAACTTTTATCCAAGGAATAAAAATGGAGGTTAAATTACCGATTTAATACTTTTAATCAGTGCCAGTTATTAATAATATATATATATATATATATCACGGCAGGGAAAGCCTAGAGGAACACAGTCTCCAAAAATATTGGCGCCATCCGCCACCATAATGTCTTTCAGTCATCTATCACATCGCCTTGCGATACAAATACAATTTTTCATTGTTGGTAGATAGGTAGGTGGGTACTGGGTAGTTGAAATCACACACAGCACTTGACTCAAACTCCAAACGTTTATTTCTATTAAACCATTTAGGTACAGAAACTTATTAACTTTCTAGAGTTGAGTCGTCCATTCGCAGAGTATTATGGTTGAGAAGAAGAATGGACGAAGAAACTCCTCACACTCTCATTTTCACAACTAATCGTTCACTTCACTAAACACTTATAATTACTTAGTATTTCAATTGTTTTGCTAATCTTATGATAACGTGACTGCTCGTCGCTCACGCGTTCATTCTGCCTGCGTGAGCGGAAGTACCACAATATCCGTTCAGAAATTTATTACAATAGTAAATTCAATCAGCCTCACAAATAATACTGAAACACTTTACAATAATTGTGTTACTATTAAATAATGACAGAATTCACCAATTTGAACACGTTTTCAATTATTAATAATAAACTAGTTGTCTCATTACTTTTTAGTCTTTAATCTGTGCTATCATGGAACAATTCCGGTGATGTACAACAGTTATGTTAAACAAAAGCTTTTTACAATAAATCACTCTGTAAAATAGTCTTATTAATTTATAGTTGGGAATCTATTATTGAGACTTACTTAGTTCTCGTACTTAATTTAAGCATTCAGGTATTGATTGGTAAAATCACAGTCGGCGCCATTTTCCCTGACAGGTAACGTCGTATCATAAAGAAACATAATGTCAAGTGATTAACTATTAATTGCTAATATGAATGAAACCCTAAAGTTGTTAAACAAATATTCTTATGTTAATTATAGCGATAGTTTTAGCTAGAACATCGAGTTTAGTTTAGTTTATTTTATATTGATACTGATTAAGACAAGCCAACAGATGGCGCTGTTGCTCTTGATACTCAAACGAAATTAGTCAATGGCACTCACAGGTGTTATAATAGTTGCCAGAGTATCTCACAGATGGCAGTATTATCGTTCATGGAATAAGAAATTATAATTTACCTAGTTACAATCAATAACAGTAATAAGCTTAGCATAAAGGTGTCCTCGCGGCGACATATATATATAAATGAATTGCCATTCGTCGCTCTAACTCGAAAACGGCTGGACCGATTTGGCTAATTTTGGTCTTGAATTGTTTGTGGAAGTTCACGGAAGGTTTAAACGGTGAGAAATAGGTAGGTAGTAGGTTGGTAGGTAGGTGATATGTAGGTAGGTGGTAGGTAGGTAGTAGTTAGGAAGGGAGAAGGTAGGAAGGGAGTAGGTAGGAAGGTAGTAGGTAGGTAGGTGGTAGGTAGATAGTAGGAAGGTAGGTAGTAGGTAGGTAGATAGTAGGTAGGTAGGTAAGCACATGTGACGCGGACGATGTTGCGCGGGTCAGCTAATAATGACTAAAATGTGAACATGAAGTCGGTATCAAGTAAATTATTTACCTAGCTAATATAATAACAAGTTTTACTTGGCATCGACTTCAAAATCATATAAAGAAAGACTTAATACAAAACCAACTAAATAATATAAACGTAACCCTAGACGGCCTCTAGACTAACTTATTTATCCACAAAAAATGACGTTAAGTTGGGAAAATGAAAAAAAGAAACTGGCAACACTGATAAAATATGGCGTAATTTTATGTTCCTAAAAACAAAATAGAATTAAATAGTATTTTGGTTACATAGCGATGATAGGCGATGTGCTTGGTATTTTTTACCCTTCCTGTATAATTCCGGCACAGTTTAATAGCACATACCGTCATTTTATCGCTGTTATTTGTTTATTACTTAGCGCGCGTAATACGTGGTGACGCCAAAGCGGCACGATCGGCACTAATCGGCGAGTAAGAACGTATATGCCAACAGTTGGCTGATATTTTTTGACACGTTTGCGCGCACTTGACGCTCCATCTAGACCAGTCTTTCCCAACGTGGGCGATAACGTAAGAAACCCAGAAAAAAAAGGGGGCATTGTGTAGGGCTTTGAGGTCGATTTATAATTTCATCTACCTAGCTAGGAAGACTCTTAGACACCGACTGAGCTCTCGACTCTCGACTACATCTTGTGAACATCAACTAATATTAATTAAGATATAGTTCAAACTCGGTTCGATATAAAAGACCGCGGGCAATCATGTTTTAACAAGTTTTTGTTAAATAATCCGAATTGTACATTCCTATACCAATCGGCTGGTTCTATAATACTTGTTCTTGCTTGTCGAGTACGATTGGGCGTCGAATAAGATAAACGAGTTTATGCACGTTTGTCTTATTCCTGTTGGTGCGTGCTGCTTATGCAATCCTATATAAACGACGTAAATTTATTTTATTTTCATTTAAGGAAAATCTCTCATATATAAGTGAACTCGAAAACAAGCTGGATAAAATGGAGCAGAGCTCGAGGTCCACCTGTTTAGAGATTCGAAATATTCCGTCCACCAAAGAAGAATCAAAGTCCTCTCTATTAAAGACTGTAATTGACACTGGTAGCCTATTGAACCTTGCAATACAACCAAGGGATGTGAAGGACGTGTTCCGCATAAAAACTAAAGAACCTGCCAATAAAACAATAATTGTCGATTTTACCACCGTAATCCTTAAGGAAGAATTCCTAGTTAAGTTCAGGAACCACAACAAAAACAGCTTTAAATTAACGACAGAACACCTCAGAATTACTGGCCCTGCAAAACAAATCTACGTATCTGAAAACTTATCAGCTAAGAAAAAAAGGCTGTTCTTTCTGGCTAGAGATGCTGCAAAAACAAACGAGTTTCAGTTCTGTTGGGTCTCGCACGGAAAGATCCTTGTGCGGGAAAAAGCCGGATGTCCTCATTTTCAAGTGCAACATGAGGGTGATCTCGCCCGTATCAAAAAAGGCGCCTGACTATATAGCTGTTTATTATTATGTAACTGCCATGTATTACCTTATTACCTCATAAACGTAGTGTTTTTATTGTATAGCTTGCAAATCTACTGTTATAAGTTGAAATATCTTGAGTTTGGGACCATTATTAAACTCACATTGTTAATTATTGCTCACCTTTCACACTCACACATATTTTCACATATTCACACACACCCCCGCACTTTCCACAAGCTCTGTATACTACCTCGTAAAAAAGTCCAAGCGTGCCTAAAAAATACCCGCTTAATACACCCGGGTCCGATACATTGCGACCAGACCATCCTAAAATTTTGTTTCCCTTTTGTTTTTATTATCAATAATAATGGATGATCTTACCGTTATCACTAGCGAAGTTGAGCACATTGCCGTCTCAAATTGCTATACTTGTTCCCCGGAAGCAAGTGATAAGTTTTTGGATTGTTCTCTCCACGATCTTAAAATATTACACACTAATATTCGGAGCCTTAACAGCAATTTCGATAATCTGGTTGTTTTTATGAGTAGATTGACGTACATACCTGACATTATTATTCTGACTGAGTGCTGGTTGAGCAAATGCCCAACTACCCCCTCACTAACCGGCTACAACTCTCACACTTCGTCCTATAAATCACAAAATGAGGGTGTGGTTGTCTATGTGAGAGATTGCTTTGACACCACTGTCGAAATACCCATATTTAATGAGGCAAACGTTCTTCTTCTTAAGTTCTCAAATAAAGCTGCCTTTATCGCAATTTATCGTTCACCCTCATACAAAGACTTGACTAATTTCTTTGGTAGCTTGGACAGTTTACTTAGTGCCTTAACTCAATTTAAAACCGTAGCCATTATTGGTGACATTAACCTCAACATTACACCCGAGAGCACCGACCCAAATGCTGATGAATACCTCAATCTTACAGCGTCGCACGCAATGCTGCCAGCCTACACTCTCCCAACTAGACTCTCGAACTGCCTTGATCATGTGATACTCCGCACTCAAAGCACTGCTACTACACTAATCATTGATTCTGTCATCACTGATCACTCTCCTATAATTATCTTCTGCAACCTCAATGTAAAAAGTAAAGCTCCCCGCCCCACCAGATTAAAAGTTGATTTGCCCCGGATTGTAGACCAAATCAACAACACCGACTTTTCCGTAATCCTCCAGTGCCTCAACCCAAATGAAGCTGCGGAATCTCTTGTTTCCATTATGACTTTGGCCGTCAATTCCCACTCACATGTGTCACAAATACCTAGCAGAATGCGTATCATTAAGCCATGGATTACTCCTGGCCTGCTAAGGTGCATACGTCACAGGGATAAGTTGCATCTTAAATTTAAAAAACATCCAGAGGACTTAACACACAAATTGATTTTTTGTCGCTATCGCAACTTCTGCAACAATCTTCTAAAAAAGGTCAAGCGTGAATATGAAAATTCTGAATTTCAGCAGGCTAGAAATAATCCAAAAGCCACATGGAAGCTTGTTAAACGGGTAGCAAGTTTAGGCCAAAGAAGAGACTCGGCTTCTGAGCTGCTAAACTGTAGTGCTGTATCATCGCAGTCTGTGGACAAAGTCAACAATTACTTTGCAAATGTCGGTGGACTCTTGGCGGCTAAAATCGAACACTCTGTCCTCTATAAATATCTCTCGGATAGTCATCCCAACTTAGAGATCCCGGGTACTCCCAAACCATCCGCACCACAATCAATGGCCCTTCACAGCGTGGGTAGTGCTGAACTCGAAAATATCATCCTTGGCCTTAAAGACAATTGTGCCGTTGGTTTTGACGAAATATCCCCCTCAATCGTGAAGGCGACTCGTCACATTCTTATTCCGATCCTTGTTTTCATCTTCAATTTGTGCTTTTCTACGGGAATTTTTCCTGATGTTTTCAAAACTGCAGTTGTCCACCCTATCTATAAGTCGGGAGAAAAAGACGATGTCGCCAATTACAGACCCATTTCAGTGTTGACTACCCTCTCAAAGATATTTGAAAAAGTAATAAACCATCGACTCACCAAATACCTAAATAAATTTAACCTTCTTTCTAATAATCAGTATGGCTTCAGGACTGGAAAATCCACCGAAGATGCTGTACTGGAACTTACAGATACGATAATTAGCCACTGGGAAAATAAATACAAAGCTCTTGCTATATTTTTAGACCTATCCAAGGCTTTCGACACTGTCTCAATTCCCATACTTCTTTCGAAGCTGGAGCATCTTGGTATTCGCGGGAAGACCCATGATCTCTTCAAGAGTTATCTTACAGATCGCAAACAAATAGTTAAGATTGAAAACTCCCTCAGCAACCAGGAGACGATCACCTTTGGTGTCCCCCAGGGCAGTGTCCTGGGACCTCCCCTTTTTCTTATATATGTAAATGAACTGTGTCAGTTATCCTTACCCAACTGCAAAATCATAGCTTATGCTGATGACACAGCTCTAATTGTTCATGGCCGGGACTGGGCTGAAACTCGCCTCAACGCGGAGTTAGCCTTGAGCACCGTCATGAGGTGGCTGACCACAAATCTTCTCACTCTAAATGTCAACAAGACCAAATTTATTACATTCTCCACTATGAAGTCAAGTCAGCCACCCACACCGATTGAAATTCGTGCGCACACTTGCCCATACTTACACGCTAACTGCGGCTGTCAACTATTAGAAAATACCTCTTTCATTAAATACCTTGGCGTCACCCTTGATAGCAACTTGAAATGGAAGCAACATATTGCTACAACTGTAGCTCGTGTGAGAAAACTTATGTATATTTTTAAAAAACTCAGAGGTGCAGCCGACTTTAAATGTCTCTTAACCATTTACTTTGCGCTCGCTCAGTCTGTTCTAGGGTATTGCCTAACCGTCTGGGGTGGTGCCGGTAAAACTGTGATGCTACGTGTCGAACGAGCGCAGAGAGCTGTCCTTAAGGTGCTGGCAAGGAAACCGATCCGATTCTCGACATGCTCCCTGTATACCCTCTGCCAGGTCCTTACCGTCAGACAGCTTTTTATCCTCCAAACTATTCTTCGCAAACACTGCCAACTTACCCTTGATCCTAAATGCTGTGCTACACGCCGCGCGAATAGGGTTTGTACCACTGAGTCTCGTAGAACCGTAGCTGCAAGTCGTCATTACAAACATATAAGTTCGAAAATTTACAATAAATTGAACAAAACCTTAAATATCTACCCACTAACCAAGATCAAATGCAAAATGAAACTTGACTCCTGGCTGAAATCACAAAATTACGATGACACAGAGAAACTCGTGGAAGTGTAAAATACTCATCACTCTCTCACACACCCCAACAAAACCACACACACCCCTCGCACACCTCATTAACACTCACCCACACACCCATTCACCCCCTCACCACATTACCTCAACGTCAAAATATATCCCAATTCATAATTATTATTATTGTCCTGAACTGTACTAATGTTTTTCTCTTTTTTATCTTTTATTTTTGTTTTTATTGTTAATTAAGTACCTAAACCTAAATTAATTATAACCTTTTTTTTGTATGGAACATCATTCCATTCTAATCTGAAGAAGGGCGTTGATAGCTGCGCTACAGTTTATACTTTTGCAGCTACCATCGTTTTACCTGTTTACCTTGTCTTGTGTTATTGTTCCGAAATAAACTTTTTATATTTTTTTTTAAACTTTTTATAAACTTTTTATATTTTTAAAAAAAAAAAAAAAAATTTTCATTTGCGGTTTCGCGCATAATAGATAAGCAGTACTTGATTTCAACACTTACGTATTTCTTAAAACAAAACAATGTCGGAAGTAAAAAAGAAGAGACGGCAATACTCTGCGGAATATATTAAATTCGGATTTATTGAAAATCTCTCTATCTCAGAAAATCTTTGTGTCTTCTATGTCTAAAAACATTTTCGAACAAAGCAATGAAGCCTTCAAGACTGCAAGATCATTTGAATAAAATGCATCCAGATAAGACAGAAAAGAATGTAGCATATTTTCAAGGACCTAGAGAAGAAGCATAATACTCAGCTAAGTGTATCAAAACTATTTTCGGCGGCTGCTAAGCAAGATGACGACGGACTTCGAGCTTCGTACAATATCTCTTTGTTAATTGCTCAAAAAGGCAAACCACACAACATCGGAGAAGAGTTAATTTTGCCAGCAATAAAGGAAGTAATAACTACTGTGCTTCATAAACCGGCCGCAGATATTATCCGAAAAATTCCTTTGAGTAATAATTCTGTGCAAAGACGAATTGATGAAATGGCTGAAAACATTGAAGAATCATTGTGCAATCATCTGAGGACTAGTCAATTCTCAATTCAGCTCGATGAGTCCACTTTACCAACCAATGAAGCGTTGTTGCTATCTTACGTGAGGTTTATTAAAGATGAGAAAATACGTGAAGAACTATTGTTTGCCAGAAATTTGGAGACAGATACAAAAGGCGAAACCATATTCAATACATTGGAAAAGTTTTGTGAAGAGAAAGAGATTCCTTTGAAAAATATTATATCAGTTGCTACGGATGGCGCTCCGGCTATGACAGGGCGCCATAAAGGCTTCATAGCATACTTAAATAATAAAATTCCAGATGTCCTTGCTATACATTGCGTTATTCATAGACAACATTTGTTTGCTAGAAACTTAAGTGAACGACTATTTCTATCACTGCAATATGTCATCAAAGCAGTCAATAAAATCCGTAGCAGCTCTTTGAATGATAAATTATTTCATCAGCTTTGTGTTACTAATGACGAAGATTTCAACCGTTTGTTGCTTCATACTGAAGTTCGTTGGCTGTCAAGAGGCAATTGTCTGATTCGATTTTACAACCTGTTTGACTCTATGATAGAGTTCTTGGAAACTAAAGATACAAAACTGCGCAACAAGCTCATAACATCAAAGAATGATATAGCTTACATGACAGACCTGTATAAAATGTTCAACGACATGAACCTCCAACTGCAAGGCGATGAACTAAATTTAATTAAAACAAAAAATGTCGTTGCTGCTTTCGCAGCCAAACTGCTTCTGCACAAAAAGAATATGGGCAGACGTGAGTTTCACAATTTTCCGAATTTATCAGTATACTGCAGTAACGACGACTTGTTTGCCTACTGCCAACATTTGGAAAACCTCCACATTGACTTCACCGAACGATACCAGGACATTTTAAGCTTGGAAATACCAGACTGGGTTTTGGATCCGTTTTCAAATGTCAACACAGCAATGTCACCTCAGCTGGAAGAAGAACTTATAGAATTGACAACAAATGAAGAAATAAAAATCAAGTTCATAAATGGATATCAAGAATTTTGGCTACAAAAACCGATCCCGCAATTGTACCCTGGATTGTGGTCAATTGTTCAACGATTTTTGATAGCATTCCCATCGTCATATTTGTGTGAACGTGGATTTAGTGCTGTGGCAACGCTGCTTACTAAAAAGAGAAATCGTTTGCGTGTTACCGAACGTGGCGACTTGCGGCTGTTTTTGAGTAAATTGGAACCTGATATCAACAAACTTATTGAACAGCATCAGATTCAACCTTCACATTAGTTTTTATATAAGAATTGATTATGTTTGTTTTATTTTCAATAAAAGATACTCTGTCCGAATTCTATAAATTTGCGTTTCAATAATCAGTTATAAGTACTTAGCGGTTTTTAAGTATGTTTAAAAAGGGGGGCGTTAAAAAATAATTTATTCTTAAAGTGGGCAGTAGACAAAAAAAGGTTGGGAACCCCTGGTATAGAGGAAGCTCGGAAAAGTAAAAACTGGTTTTCAAATTTGCCCCCCTTGCCCCCTTCTCACCCCTTTAGGCGGATCTCAGAGGTTATGAGATTTGGAACATTTTTTTTTTCAGATTCGTATAGAGGAGGCTCGGGAAAGTAAAAACCAGTTTTCAAAGTTGCCCCCCTTGCCCCACTTTTCACCCCCTTAAGGCGGATCTCGGAAGTTAAGAAACTTGGAACATTTTTTTTACAGATTCGTATAGACGAAGCTCGGGAAAGTAAAAACCAGTTATCAAAGTTGCCCCCCTTTTCACCCCCTTGAGGTGGATCTCGGAAGTTGAGAGACTTGGAACAACTTTTTTTTCAGATTCGTAAGAAGGGGCCTAGAGTTAGACAAAATCATTTTTCAAAACTCCCCACTCTCCCCCCCTTCACCCCTCTCCCCATCGTATCTCGGAATCTAGGACACGTAGCGGCTTTTAAATTTTTACCATAAATTATTATTGAGGAGCGTTTCAATTTGTATACGGAGGGTATCCTTCACTCCCCAACCTCCCCTAAAAATAAAAGGGCTATAACTTCGTAACGGTCAGAGATAGCCATTATGTGTTTGAACAAATATTATAGTAGGCTTCGAAACCTGTCTGGTGGTAGGTAGGTTCTGAGTGGAGCGAACCTGCGAGACCGAGTGGAGAGAAGGGGAGAGGTGGCGAGCGAAGCGAGCCGGCGACCTCCGTAGCGTAACGAAGGTCGAGTGGGTGAAGCGTAACTCAGGGGCGACGACAAGCAACTTAAGGGTTATGTTTTTTTTTAATGGGTCTCAGTTTTTAAGTCTGGTTTTTTACTTTTATATTATTAGGTTTTTTTTTTAATTAATTTTATAATGTTTTAGGGGTTCTTAAGTGCTCGGCCAGAGTGGAAACGCGGGTGCGGTGCGGGCGCGGTGCGACGAGCTCAAACATATGACCTTCATTGGAGTGTCCATAGTGGGCACGCGGGTGCGGGCTGCGGCGCGAGCTAGTTGGCGCGGGCCGCACGCGAATCGCATGCGGGCAGCTCAAACCATAGCTCGTTCATACAAGTGGCCGCAGTGAGGGCGCGGGCGCCAGGGTTTCCAACTCCCAAAAATATTTACCCCTCAAGCTAAGTCAAAATTCCCACAATTACTTGAAAATCCTTTGTTTTATATATTTTAATTCACAACAATAATATATTTAGCCATAGCAACAATATTTATTTTAAAGATAGCGCTGTTTTCAATTAAATGAATTTTTGTTTTACTCCTAGTTGCCATAGCACGGCTCGAACTATGTAGTTTGAGAACCCCGGTGGTCACGCGCGGTTGTCGCTTGCCGCCCACGTACTTACTCACTGCGGCCACTTGTATGAACGAGCTATGCAGCTATGGCGTCTTTGCGTGTTCAAGTTCATATGTTTGAGTATATGCCGCCCCGCGTCCGCTCCGCGCCCGCCTTTTTAGTCTAGCCCAGCACTAAAAGTACCCCTAAAAAAATCACATCCCTCTTATTTACCCCTAAATTTGGGGGGAAAACCCTTATGTTGGTAACCCTGGCGGGAGCGGGGAACTCCGAACCCGCGCCGCTTACCGCACCGCGCGGCCTGTCTGGCCAGGCAGACCGCTCGCGTTGCCGCACCCGCACTGCACCGCGCACCGCGCTCCCACTCTGGCCGAGCACTAAGGGTTTTCATACTGATATAGGGGTAGTTGTAACGGATTTTCCAATTATTTTAAGGATTGCTAAGGATTCTCAAAATTGTATGATGGTGAGGAATACTTCTCAAGAACACGACAACACGCGAGCTGCGCGCAGCTCGCGCACCCACGCAAATACTAGTTCTATTATATAAAGCTCGATTACCACTCACTGACTGACTGACTGACTCATTGACATAATTGTTCTCCCAGATGGTGGATGGGGAGAGGGTATATTTTGACAGATTCATAAACAAGTAACTCCCGCGAGTATGGGAAAAGTGCCAGACCTCCCCTTTTCGCCCCCCTTCCTCCCTCTCCCTATCGTATCTCAGAAACCAAGAGACCCGTATTTTTTTCTTTTTACGGATTCGTATTGCGGAGGCTCGGGAAAGTAAAAACCAGTTTTCAAAATTGACCCCTTTTCCCCCCTTTAGGCGGATCTCGGAAGTTGAGAGACTTGGAACATTTTTTTTTTCAGATTCGTAAGAAGGGGCCTAGAGTTAGTCAAAATCATTTTTCAAAACTCTCCACTCTCCCCCCCTTCACCCCTCCCCCCATCGTATCTCGGAAACTAGGACACATAGCGGCTTTTTTATTTTTACTATAAATTATTATTGAGGAGCATTTAAATTTGTACATACGGAGGGTATCCTCCTCTCCCCATCCTCCCCTAAAAATAAAAGGGCTATAACTTCGTAAAGGTCAGAGATAGCCATTGGGTGTTTGAACAAATATTATAGTAGGCGCCGAAACCTGTCTGGTGGTAGGTAGGTCCTGAGTGGAGCGAACCTGCGAGACCGAGTGGAGCGAAGGGGGGAGGTGGCGAGCGAAGCGAGCCGGCGACCGCCTTAGCGTAACGAAGGTTGAGTGGGTGAAGCGTAACTCAGCTTTTAACGTTTCTAATGAATTCTTTTTTTTTTACTTTTTTTATTTATTCAATTAGGTTTTAGAATGTTTTAGGGGTTCTTAAGGGTTTTCATACTGATTTAGGGGTAGTTGTAACGGTTTTTCCAATTATTTTAAGGATTTCTATGGATTCTCAAAATTTTATGATGGTAAGGAATACTTCTCAAGAACACGACAACACGCGAGCTGCGCGCAGCTCGCGCACCCACGCCAATACTAGTATTATATATAAGTATAGATTAATCATTACTAGTGAAAATGACAAGCCGGATAAACTGTGCTGTTAATAATTGTCTTTTTTATATAAATTTCACTGCTCCATGTCCATGCTTCTCACTCACCAGTTTATTTTAAAATTACCTAGGTATTTGTTAGATTTCACATTTATGCTGCTATTAAAAATAAGTAATCGTAATTTTAGAGATGGCAAGATATACAGTGTGTAAAAGACCTCACCACGAAGCCGTCAACCAAGCATTATGTACATCAAACTAAGTAACTTTACGCAAAAATTATTGCTGGGAAACGACTTTCTTTTTGGGGTTAAAAATCATGTTTTGTTGTAGAACTCAATGTAACGCACTCAAAACATTGTGCTGGTAGATGGATTGAAACTTTAGAACTTTGACTCCCAATATCTCTGTAGCTAGAAGGTGCCCAGGTATGGTGTAGAACAAAAAAATGATCGCAATGACGGACGGGAAGAACAAGTTGTGCCTTTCGGCTTCGTTAAGAGGTGTTTTACACCCTTTATATGAGACATTATAATAGAATAAAACAATTGTAATTATAAAAGTTTTAATTAACATTTAAATAATAATACATAAAAATACAAAAAATTTGGTAGTATTTTATTTTGAGTACTTGAGGCAACCCTACCGACTGGCCATTAAGCAGTGAGATGCCGAATAAAATACGCTAACGCGTGGCGTCAAGGGTGTGCATTACCCTGGCAAAATGTTGTGCATTTGAGAGATGAGACCATAACAAATAATTAGTGTATCATGAGTCGCAATTTGTTTAATAGTAGCAGTAAGTAGTAAAATTTGTGTGAATTGTAGTTTTAAAGTTATTTGAGAAAAACTTATTTTGCTGGAGTAACGTTTGAAACGTTATCCTGACAAAATCGATTTTCAAAAATTCGTTCAGCCCGGAACCAAATACATGATTAGATAGCTTTTGTTGCGTAGTAAATGTTTATAAATAGCAAAATGTGTGTGTGGTATGGTTCTTGAGTTATTTAAGATTTTGCTGCGGTAACGTTTTGGGATTTCTCAGATCTCGAAAACGGCTCAACGCAGAAGATTGAAAAAATACCAATAAGAGATACCTTAATTTGTTTAAATTAGTTTAAACATTAGTTTTTAATTTGGTTGTCGTAAACCAATGGAATTAAATGGTTTCAAAAATCAGATAAAAACGGATTTGCAAGTAAACCAAAACACTTATAACCAAATAAACAGCTGTAAAAAATACCCATGGTAGACACTTATCACGTCAAGTAAAATAGATTATGTAACTTTATACGATATATGAAGATAAAAACAAAATTGATAAATTTTAGACTGGTCGTACTTTAGCGATGAAATACGCAGTTCCCAAAAGATTAAGAAACGTGGCATACTTTAAACTAATTAAAATGATTTATGAACATTAATTCCTGTTAATTTCAGCTTTCAATTACGGCTGTAATGAAAGTTATATCAAAATCAAGAATATGTCAGAAATTCTCTAATGAGCCGACCAAATTAAAAAGGTCACCTAAAAGCGGCCGCACCATACGTGCGAGTAGTCTTCGCAAATTAGCAACTTAGTGTCCGATGTTTTGTACAGTTAAGCAGAAAAACGTTTTACGTGTAACCGATTTTTTAATATTCGAAGTGCTGGTACAGGGCTTGCAATCCGGATATCCGTATTATCCGGATAACCGCCGATTTTCAAATCTGGTTTTTACTTGCATCATTATCCGGATTTTTCGGATAATACGGATAGTTGTATTTCTATTTTAAATATTTAATAAAAAGCTGTCATCTGCAAAGTACGTAACTGTTATTACGTTATTTATTATTTTAAAATAGAGCTAATCACTTTTGCAATTGTTTGTTCACTTTACAAATCACAACACAATAAGTTAATTTAGTGACAGAGATCATAACAACATTGACCACTTGTTACAGTTGAACTTACATCCATACTACACGTATTTTCAAGATTGTATTGTATTGTATCGCACGCACGATTGCTTCTCACTTAAAACCAGTTCTTGTTCTAAAGTGATATTTTATTTATTTTTATTATGTTTTAAATATGTTGATTTGATTAGGATTTTGTGATAAATGTAAGATCTCATTTTTAATTAGAATTGTTTTAAGTATGAGAAGAATATGTACAAATTAAATAATATATACTCGAGGAACACGGTGTGGACTCGACCTTGCGAGGATGAATCACAAATGTGCTCCGACTAAGAGCCGTACAAGTTACGGTAAACGACACCACTAGAGCAATAGTGGCGAAGGGCTGCCCCCAAGGTGATGTCCTTTCGCCACTACTTTGGGACCTCTTAGTAGACAGCCTCATCAAACGTCTCAACAGCAGAGGCTACTACACGGTGGGCTATGCCGACCATAATAATAAACGGCACACACGAATACACACTATGCAACCTTATGCGCCAAGCCCTAAGGATAGTAGAAGACAGGTGCAAGGAATACAGACCAGTAGTTAACCCTACCAAAACCGAACTCGTCCTCTTCACAAAGAAAAGGAAGCTGGCAACGTTACAATTACCAAGCGTCTTTGGGACAACCCTAAGCCTATCGACTGAAATCAAATACCTGGGTATCTTTTTGAACAAGCTGCTCAACTGGGCAAAACACACTGAATACATCATCACAAAAGCCAGTATAGCCCTATGGCAATGTAAGAGACTCCTCGGGAGAAATTGGGGCATAAGCCCCAAAATCACCTACTGGCTATACACCACAGTTATCCGACCAATCATTACATACGGCTCATTAGTTTGGTGGCCCAGGACCAACCTAAGTACGACCCAAAAGAATCTCGAGAAACTACAAAGATTTGCCTGCGTAGCAATCACCGGCAGCATGAGAACTTCCCCCACTGCTGCCTTACAGGTGATGCTGGGGCTACCACCCTTACACCTCATCGTAAGAGAGGAGGCGGCCATAGCGTCTTTCAGACTCGAAGTATCCGGCACCCTAAGCAATGATTCCAGAATCAAACACACACGCATCAGAGAAGATGCAATCAAACAACAGCCGATGACGACCACCCATCGACAGAATCCTGAAGACCCACTTTGTCCAAAAACACTACAACATAGAGCTCATAGAGGAGTTGTGGGACTACTCAGGTACAAAAGAGAAAGGATTACAAAGGATTTACACTGACAGATCAAAAACCGACGATGGGACAGGTGTCGGGGTGTTCTCCGACGACCTTAACATTAAGATATCCAAACCACTTGGAATGCTCAACTCTGTTTACCAAGCAGAGTGTGTAGGTATTATCCAAGCGGCACACGCTATAGAGGCCAGGGAGGTTACAGATACCGAATACTCTCCGACAGTGCCTCAGTTCTTCAATCCCTAAAGAGTAATCAGATCACGTCGAGACTAACACTAGAATGCCACAAGGCCCTAGAACGAATCACGGTACTAAACCACAACGCGGTAACGCTACAATGGATTAAAGGTCACAGTGGATCACTTGGAAACGATGCGGCTGACGAACTTGCCAAAAGAGGATCCAGCACAAAACCCTACGGACCCGAACCCATTGTGCCCACTCCTTTCAAGCAGCTAAGAAGCTGGTTAAAGGATCACGCCCGAATACAAGCGGAGAAATAATGGACCTCGACACCAGGATGCAGGCAATCCAAGGAAGCTATGCCATCCCTGGATATAAAGCTGACCAGGCGCCTTCTGCGCCTGGACAGAGATAGCCTGCGTCTGTTGGCGGGGACCATCACCGGACACTGTTCACTGAATAAACACTTCCAGTTCCACACCCTAGGAATCACTGACAGTCCCCTGTGCAGAGCATGTATGGAGGCGGAGGAAACGGTGGCGCATGTGCTCCTTGAGTGCACAGGCGTTACCAAAAGTCGCGAGGAGACCCTGGGAACACCAACATCCCTTGGGGATGCCCTGAGGAGACCGGGAAGTTTAATCTGCTTCTGAAGGGAGGTGGGCCGATTAGAGTAATCGGCCACCGTGGCTCAAACACAATGGTCCACTTCAAGGACTAAGTGTGGAAACCTATACCCCCATGATAGATATATAGATAGATACAAATTATTTGTGTAGAATCGGGTTTTTATTGTATAATTTTAGAGAGTGAACTAGTTTTCTTATGTGATTGTTACTTGAAATATTAGTATAGTTTATTTTTTCTTTATCACTTTGCTTGATTAAAACGTGTTACAAAAGTTTATTAGTTTTATTTAGAATAAAAACTAAAAAATATCCGTAATATCCGCATTATCCGGATAGTAAAAATGAACGGATATTGCAAGCCCTAGGTACAATATTACACATTTTCTATTAATTTTCTATTTTATAAATGAAAATCATGTTAATTAACAGTAGTTTAACAATTTAATGGATCTTATGTAATTATTTAAAGTCAAAGTAACTTTAAAAAGGTAAGTAATATCTCAGTAAATAATTTATAGTGTGATTTTGATTGACGACGGGTGGCTCACACGTTGATCACCTGTAACAGTCACATGTAATGTTGAAATAACCACTAAGTTACACGTTACAAAGCTCATGTTTAAATGCCATACTGTGAGTCGAGGGGAAATGGAGTCCACCTACCTACCTACGTGTTTAGTAGGTGCCTATCTCCGTCTTAAGGAAAATTATACAAACTATGAATCAACATTGTATTTTAAGTTTAAGCATTGGTACTTGACAAACAGAAAAACATTTATGCCAAATATTAAAATTAAGTACGTACGTAACTTAACTGAGATTTTTTCCTCAATATGTTAATGCTAAGGCAAAGATATACAATAATTTGTATGAGACTGATTTTTAAATAAAAATAATGAACACCATGACCAGCAACCTACGCAACAGTAACAACAACGTACGTACGCAACTGTACTAACAAAACATCCATATTATCCCATTCATTTAAAATGGCCACGATTATGTATAGTGCGGCCGCTTTTTCGTGACCTTTCCGATTTGGTTGGCTAATTAGAGAACTAGCTGACGTCCCGCGGTTTCACCCGCGTAGTTTTCGTTCCCGTGGGAGTACGGGAATAAAATATAGCCTATAGCACTCACGAATAATGTAGCTTTCTACCAGTGAAATAATTTTTAAAATTGGTTCATTACTTCCGGAGATTACCCCTACATACAAGCTTACAAACATACAAACTTACAAACAAATGTTACCTCTTTATAATATTAGTATAGAAGATTGCTGACATTTTCTTGATTTTGATATAACTTTCATTACAGCCGAAATTAAAAGCTGAAATTAACAGGAATTAATGTTCATGAATCATTTTAATTAGTTTAAAGTATGCCACGTTTCTTAATCTTTTGGAAACTGCGTATTTCACCGCTAAAGTAAGACCAGTCTAAAATTAATCAATTTTGTTTTTATCTTCATATCGTATAAAGTTACATAATCTATGTTCCTTACGGGGATGGGTGGTTGATGATTCGTGATTGAAACGATCTGACTCCAAATTAAAAACTATAATCAAAATTCTACAATGAAGACCGCGGCCGAAGGTATATGAAAAAATGTATGGATGCGAACGCGTATGCTCGCTAAGGCGGTTGTTGGTAAGTGTCGGAGGCAGGTATACCGCGTCCCGCGCGCCCTCCCTCCGGAGCTAGTGATGCGCCGGAACAATCTATTTTACTTGACGTGATAAGTGTCTACCATGGGTATTTTTTACAGCTGTTTATTTGGTTATAAGTGTTTTGGTTTACTTGCAAATCCGTTTTTATCTGATTTTTGAAACCAATTTAATTCCATTGGTTTACGACAAACAAATCAAAAACTAATGTTTAAACTAATTTAAACAAATAAAAGTCTCTTATTACTATTAATGGTATTTTTTTCAATCTTCTGCGTTGAGCCGTTTTCGAGATCTGGGAAATCCCAAAACGTTACCGCAGCAAAATCTTAAATAACTCAAGAACCATACCACACACAAATTTTGCTATTTACAAACATTTACTACGCAACAAAAGCTATCTAATCATGTATTTGGTTCCGGGCTGAACGAATTTTTGAAAATCAATTTTGCCAGGATAACGTTTCAAACGTTAGGTACTCCAGCAAAATGTGTTTTTCTCAAATAACTTTTAAACTTTTTTGTTTTGATATTAAGTTTATCTAAATCTAAATATATAAAAGAAGAAACTGACTGACTGATTGACTGACTGACTGACTGACTGACTGACTGACTGACTCATCTATCAACGCACAGCCCAAACCGCTGGGTCTACAGATTCTAAATTTGGCAAGTAGGTTCCTTATGTAGTCTAGGGGTGCACTAAGAAACGATTTTTCAAAATTCATCCCCTAAAGGGGTTAAACGGGGCTCCAAAGTTTGTATGGGGAAACAAGATTAGTTAGACTATTTTATTCGAAACTTCACAGGAGTGCTCCTATTGATAAATGAGTAGAAACGGGTTTCAGGTTTTTTCAGAATTCAACCCCTAAGAGGGAGAAATGGGGTGGCAAAGTATAAAAATCAATGCACAGCCCAAACCGCTGAGTCTAGAGATTCCAAATTTGGCAAGTAGGTTCCTTATGTGGTCTAGGGGTGCACTAAGAAAGGATTTTTCAAAATTCAACCCCTAAGGGGGTTAAACGGGAATCCAAAGTTTGTATGGGTAAAACAAGATTAGTTAGACTATTTTATTCGAAACTTCACAGGAGTGCTCCTATTGATAAATGAGTAGAAACGGGTTTCAGGTTTTTTCAGAATTCAACCCCTAAGAGGGGGAAATGGGGTGGCAAAGTATAAAAATCAATGCACAGCCCAAACCGCTGAGTCTAGAGATTCCAAATTTGGCACAAAGGTTCTTTATGAGGTTTAGGAGTGCATTAAGAAAGGATTTTTCAAAATTCACCCCCTTATGGGTTGGAACGGAAGTCCAAAGATTACCTGGGGAAATAAGATTAGTTAGACTACTTTATTCGAAACTTAACAGGAGTACTCCTATCGATAAATGAGTTAACGTTTGTGTTTCAGTTTTTTTTTCAGAATTCAACCCCTAAAGGGGGAAATGGGGTAACAAAGCCTGAAATTCAACATAGGTATTGTTTTTATGGTGAATTGGGTCGGGTGTATTACAAAAACAACTATTTTAAGATTTAATGTGGCAGACCTGAAATACTACCATTTCCCTGTTGGGGTGCGATGGGGTTGAAATGTCTAAAAATCAATATGGGTGTCGAAACCGAGATTATCAGGGGTGCTGATGTCGAAAATGACATTTATTTTGAGATCCAGATGATAATGATTGTGATTACGATGATGATGATTGTGATAACGATGATAATGATTGTGATTACAATGATAATAAGTGTTTCATCCACCAAGTTTCTGAACGCACCTTTTGACGTTTGACAGATTACGTTTCGTTGTCTGTGCGAATCTGTGCGATGACGTTTGCTTGTCAGTGCAAGATTGGTTTGGAAAAAGCTTGCTTCCGTGGTCTTGTAATTTTGGTACACGCTGTTTCGTGTAATTATTGTTTGAAAACTTTGAGTTATTGTTAATCCGATACAATCTTGATCGGTGTTTGATATTTTGTTGACAATTGAGTGAAAATTGAGAAATCTCGCCATTTTGGGTCATGACCGCGAGTGATTTGTTGGTTATGTAGCCGGCCTTTGTGTTTTATTTGGACGCCGATAATTTCCTAAATTCAGTGCTGGACGACTGTACATCCCCGATTGGGTTAGCAAACCGGGATAAAATTCAGTTGGACATTGGTGAAAGGTGCCACGTGTGTGATCGGAAGGTTTGTCCAGGGAGACGTCGGTACGCGCTGTGGGGCGCCCTTTGGTTGCTGTCGAATCTACATAACTACACATACACCACACAAACCACAGTTATACTTACACCCCACTCAGATACGACGTGACCAGGGACTACGTCACATCACCGGTACCAACGTGATGGTAAGTGTATCTAATAGTTGTTTTCCCTTTGTCGATTGAACAAATATTATTTTGATTAGGGCTCCGCGTAATCGCGGACATCGTGAGTCTGTTTGTGCAGTCTCACACAATAAGTGTGATAACGATGATGGTGATTGTGATAGTGATTGTGATTGTAATGGTGATTGTGACAGTGACGGTGATTGTGATAGTGTCGGTGATTGTGATGGTGATAGCGATGGTTGTGATAACGAGGACGGAGATTGTGATGATGATGATTGTGATCAAGATGATAATGATTGTGATTACGACGATAATGATTGTGATAGTGATTTTGATGGTGATTGTGATGGTGATGGTGATTGTGATTGTGATGGTGATTGTGAAAGTGGCAGTGATTGTGATGGTGATAGCGATGGTGATAGTGATTGTGATTGTGATTGTGACAGTGATGGTGATTGTAATAATGATGTAGATTATTGTGATTACTATGACAATGATTGTGATAACGAGGGTAGTGATTGTGATGGTGATGTGATGGTGATGGTGATTGTGATTTTGATTGTCATAACGAGGGTAGTGATTGTGATGGTGATTGTGATAATGATGGTGATTGTGATAATGATTGTGGTTGAGATAGTGATGGCGATTGTGATTATGATGATTGTGATTAAGATGATAGTGATTGTGATTAAGATGATAGTGATTGTGATTACGATGATAATGATTGTGATTACGATTATAATGATTGTGATGACGAGGATGGAGATTGTGATGATGATGATTGTGAATACGATAATAATGGTTGTGATTACGATGATAGTGATTGTGATAATGATGATAGCGATTGTGATTACGATGATAATGATTGTGATTACGATGATAATGATTGTGATAACGATGATGGTGACTGTGATACTGATTTTGATAGTGATTGTGATGGTGATGATAATTGTGATAGTTATTCTGAGAGTGGTGGTGATTGTGATGGTGATAGCGATGGTGATTGTGATGGTGATTGTGATGGTGATTGTGATGGTAATTGTGATGGTGATTGTGATGGTCATTGTGATGGTGATTGTGATAGTGATTGTGATGTTGATTGTGATGTTGATTGTGATGGTGATTGTGATGGTGATTGTGATGGTGATTGTGATGGTTAATGTGATGGTGATTGTGATGGTGATTGTGATGGTAATTGTGATGGTGATGGTGATTGTGATGGTGATTGTGATGGTGATTATAATGGTGATTGTGATGGTGATTGTGATGGTGATTGTGATGGTGATTGTGATTGTGATGGTGATTGTGATGGTGATTGTGATGGTGATTGTGATGGTGATTGTGATGGTGATTGTGATTGTGATGGTGATGGTAATTGTGATGGTGATTGTGATTGTGATTGTGATTGTGATGGTGATTGAGATAGTAATTGTGAGTGTGATAATGACTGTGATTACGATGATAATTATTGTGATAACACTGATAACGATGATGGTGATTGTGATAGTTATTTTGATGGTGATTGTGATGGTGATGGTGATTGTGATAGTGATTGTGATAGCGATAGTGATGGGGATTGTGATGGTGATTGTGATTGTTATGGTGATTGTGATGGTGATTGTGATAATGATTGTGGTAATTATGGTGGTTGTGTAAATGATGATAATTGGTGATAGTGATGGTGACTGCGATAGTAATGGTGATGGGGATTGTGATGGTGATTGTGATTGTGATAGTGATTGTGATAATGATGGCGGTTGTGATAGTGATGGTGGTTGTGATAATAATAATTGTGATGATTATGAAATATTGCACATAGATAGTTTATAACCTGGATTAACATGGAGGACACTATTATCCCTTTAGTATGATCTAGTGGGACAGTTACCGAACTTCACGCGGGCGAAGCCGCGGGCAACAGCTAGTCTAAATATATAAAAGAAGAAACTGACTGACTGACTGACTGACTGATTGACTGACTGACTGACTGACTGACTGACTGACTGACTGACTGACTCATCTATCAACGCACAGCCCAAACCGCTGGGTCTACAGATTCCAAATTTGGCAAGTAGGTTCCTTATGTGGTCTAGGGGTGCACTAAGAAAGGATTTTTCAAAATTCATCCCCTAAAGGGGTTAAACGGGGCTCCAAAGTTTGTATGGGGAAACAAGATTAGTTAGACTATTTTATTCGAAACTTCACAGGAGTGCTCCTATTGATAAATGAGTAGAAACGGGTTTCAGGTTTTTTCAGAATTCAACCCCTAAGAGGGGGAAATGGGGTGGCAAAGTATAAAAATCAATGCACAGCCCAAACCGCTGAGTCTAGAGATTCCAAATTTGGCAAGTAGGTTCCTTATGTGGTCTAGGGGTGCACTAAGAAAGGATTTTTCAAAATTCAACCCCTAAGGGGGTTAAACGGGAATCCAAAGTTTGTATGGGTAAAACAAGATTAGTTAGACTATTTTATTCGAAACTTCACAGGAGTGCTCCTATTGATAAATGAGTAGAAACGGGTTTCAGGTTTTTTCAGAATTCAACCCCTAAGAGGGGGAAATGGGGTGGCAAAGTATAAAAATCAATGCACAGCCCAAACCGCTGAGTCTAGAGATTCCAAATTTGGCACAAAGGTTCTTTATGAGGTTTAGGGGTGCATTAAGAAAGGATTTTTCAAAATTCACCCCCTTAGGGGTTGGAACGGGAGTCCAAAGATTACGTGGGGAAATAAGATTAGTTAGACTACTTTATTCGAAACTTAACAGAAGTACTCCTATCGATAAATGAGTTAACGTTTGTGTTTCAGTTTTTTTTTCAGAATTCAACCCCTAAAGGGGGAAATGGGGTAACAAAGCCTGAACTTCAACATAGGTATTGTTTTTATGGTGAATTGGGTTGGGTGTATTACAAAAACAACTATTTTAAGATTTAATGTGGTAGACCTGAAATACTACCATTCCATGTTGGGGTGCGATGGGGTTGAAATGTCTAAAAATCAATATGGGTGTCGATACCGAGATTATCAGGGGTGCTGATTACGAAAATGGCATTTATTTTGAGATACAGATGATAATGATTGTGATTACGATGATGTTGATTGTGATAATGATGATTGTGATAACGATGATAATGATTGTGATTACAATGATAATAAGTGTGATAACGATGATGGTGATTGTGATAGTGATTGTGATTGTTATGGTGATTGTGACAGTGACGGTGATTGTGATGGTGTCGGTGATTTTGATGGTGATAGCGATGGTTGTGATAATGAGGACGGAGATTGTGATGATGATGATTGTGATTAAGATGATTATGATTGTGATTACGATGATAATGATTGTGATAACGGTGATGGTGATTGTGATAATGATTTTGATGGTGATTGTGATGGTGATGGTGATTGTGATGTGATTGTGAAAGTGGCAGTGATTGTGATGGTGATAGCGATGGTGATGGTGATTGTGATGGTGATTGTGATGGTGATGGTGATTGTGATTTTGATTGTGATAGTGTTGGTGATTGTGATAATGATGGTGATTGTGATAATGATTGTGGTTGAGATAGTGATGGCGATTGTGATCATGATGATTGTGATTAAGATGATAGTGATTGTGATTACGATGATAATGATTGTGATTACGATTATAATGATTGTGATGACGAGGACGGAGATTGTGATGATAATGATTGTGAATACGATGATAGCGAATGTGATTACGATGATAATGATTGTGATAACGATGATGGTGATTGTGATACTGATTTTGATGGTGATTGTGATGGTGATGATGATTGTGATAGTTATTCTGAGAGTGGTAGTGATTGTGATGGTGATTGTGATGGTGATTGTGATGGTGATAGCGATGGTGATTGTGATGGTAATTGTGATGGTGATTGTGATGGTGATTGTGATGGTGATTGTGATGATGATAGTGATTGTGATGGTGACTGTGATTGTGATGGTGATGGTGATTGTGATTGTGATGGTGATTGTGATGGTGATTGTGATGGTGATTGTGATGGAGATTGTGATGGTGATTGTGATGGTGATTGTGATTGTGATGGTTATTGTGATGGTTATTGTGATGGTGATTGTGATGGTGATTGTGATGGTGATTGTGATGGTGATTTTGATGGTGATTGTGATAGTTATTTTGATGGTGATTGTGATGGTGATGGTGATTATGATAGTGATGGGGATTGTGATGGTGATTGTGATTGTAATAGTGATGGTGATTGTGATAGTGATGGTGATATTGATAGTGATGGTGATGGTGAGTGTGATAATGACTGTGATTACGATGATAATTATTGTGATAACGATGATGGTGATCGTGATAGTGATTTTGATGGTGATTGTGATGGTGATGGTGATTGTGATAGTGATTGTGATAGCGATAGTGATGGGGATTGTGATGGTGATTGTGATAGTGATGGTGATTGTGATTGTTATGGTGATTGTGATAGGATTGGATGGAATTACCACAATCATAATCACAATCATGTGATAATGATTGTGGTAATTATGGTGGTTGAGTTAATGATAATAATTGGTGATAATGATGGAGACTGTGATAGTGATGGTGATGGGGATTGTGATGGTGATTGTGATTGTGATAGTGATAGTGATGGTGATTGTGATAATGATGGCAGTTGTGATAGTGATGGCAGTTGTGATAGTGATGGTGATTGTGATAATAATAATTGTGATGATTATGAAATGTGGCACATAGATAGTTTATAACCTGGATTAACATGGAGGACACTATTATCCCTTTAGTATGATCCAGTGGGACAGTTACCGAACTTCACGCGGGCGAAGCCGCGGGCAACAGCTAGTATTATATAAAAGAAGAAACTGACTGACTCATCTATCAACGCACAGCTCAAACCGCTGGGTCTACAGATTCCAAATTTGGCAAGTAGGTTCCTTATGTGGTCTAGGGATGCACTAAGAAAGGATTTTTCAAAATTCACCCCCCAAGGGGGTTAAACGGGGCTCCAAAGTTTGTATGGGGAAACAAGATTAGTTTGACTATTTTATTCGAAACTTCACAGGAGTGCTCCTATGGATAAATGAGTAGAAACGGGTTTCAGGTTTTTTCAGAATTCAACCCCTAAGAGGGGAAATGGGGTAACAAACCCTGAAATTCAACATAGGTATTGTTTTCATGGTAAATTGTGTCGGGTGTCTTCTTCGCGACTTAGTCGCTTTGTACGAACACAATTATTTTGTCTTTTGTGCCGGTGGTTAAATAAGTAATATTATTCAGTTCACCGTTGACATATTTCACTTTTATTTAATTTATTAAGCCGGTATTTTGTTATTTCATTCATGTTATTGTGATTGTGAGTGTGACAGTCAGAATGTTGACGTTGTCAGTTGTGGACTGGGGGTGTCACTGTCATTTGTCATTGTTCAATTCTATCTGTCATTCGTTACGTTTCATTCTACGTTCGTTTCGTTGAATAATTGTTTTTTTATTTTACTTTTCGTTTTCTCGGTAACGTTTAATTTAGTGTTTCATAAAAAAATGTTGTAAAATTTCTACCAATAATCTAGCAAGTTGGGGAGGTTTTTCTTATTGTAAGAAAACCTACATTTTGTTTTTGTATATAATAGGATATTTAGAATAATTTTATTTTATTTAGTACCTAAATATTGTTATTTATAATATTTATATAAATTATGGATGATGTAGCTGATCTCAACGACAGCTTCTTCTCGTGCTCTTCCTCTGATAGTTTTGTTAGTGTGGACAGTGACTCTTCCGCACCACTTACCTTACATGACAAAATTTCTTCTCTTTTCTCCAATGACCCTAAGAATCTACATATAGCACACATCAATGCTCAGAGTGTTCCTGGTCACTATTCTGATCTTCTGGCATCCTTTAGCAGTGCTCACCTGGACGCCCTATTGATTTCGGAATCTTTTTTGAAGCCTTCTCTCCTTTCTACTCAATTTTCCTTGCCTGGCTTCGTCTTGATCCGCAATGACAGGACTGGCAAGGGTGGAGGAGGTGTTGCTATATACTTGCGTGCTGATTTACCCTACAGGGTGGTCAGCTCATCTCCTTCACTTTATTCTGGATCTGCTGAATACTTGTTTTTAGAAATTTCTTTTCACCACACTAAAGTTTTGCTTGCAGTGCTCTATAGTCCTAATCTAAATATTGACTACTTTGATTCCCTTGATTCCACCCTCAGTAATCTTTGTCCGTTGTACGACCACGTTATTTTAATGGGTGATTTTAATACGTGCTTAATTAAAAACGACGCTCGGTCTCTCAAACTCCTCTCCGTCTTGTCTTCCTTTAATCTTTAAGTCTTGCCTCTCTCTGCAACTCACTATTTTCCTAATTGTACACCGTCTTTTCTAGACCTTATGATTGTTTCTTCTCCTAATAATGTTAAATATCATGGTCAACTTACTGCTACTTTCTCCTACCACGATCTTATTTATCTGTCGTATCGCATCCGTGTCCCTAAGCGTAAGCCCCAGTTATTATATCTCCGTAACTACAAAGGCATTGATCCGGAGGCATTGCAGCGTGATGCCAACAATATCGACTGGTCCCCTCTGGTCGTGACGGAAAGTATCGATGAGATGGTGAGTTATTTTACTACACAAGTTCTCAACCTGTTTGACCAGCATGCACCCATCCGACGTGTCAAAGTGAGACATAACCCTGCTCCATGGATAACCACACAAATTAAAGAGCTTATGGCACGTAGGGATAAAGCTAAGAGTAGATATAAGCGCAGACCTTCTGAGCTGAATCTCTCTTATTACAAATCGCTACGTAATCGCTGCAGTCATCTGTGTCAAGATGCCAAGAGACGCTATTTCCACGACCAACTCACCAACCGTAGTTCTTCCGATGTTTGGAAATTTCTCAAGTCTGTAGGCATAGGCAAAACACCTACCAACCAGTGCAAGGATGTGAACCTCAACGATCTGAATAAACATTTCTCTTTCCTTCCCTTTTCTCTCGATTCGTCTGTCAAGGCTGTGCCCCTGGAGAACCTGTCTAGACTGCCGTTGCCACAATGTTCTCCTTTTAACCTTAGCGATATTTCTGAGGATGACGTTAGGAAATCTGTCCTTGCGATTACATCTTCTGCAGTCGGTAACGATAAGTTGTGTTCAAGAATGGTTACTCTTATCCTTCCATCTCTACTTCCTGTTCTTACTTACATCTTTAACTACTCTTTTTCCTGTTGCTCTTTTCCCTCAGTTTGGAAGCAAGCTCACATCATACCTTTACCTAAAACTAACAATCCATCCTCGCTATCCCACTTTAGACCTATTTCTATTCTCCCATTTCTTTCCAAAGTTTTTGAGCACTTAGTTCATAAACAATTAACATTTTTCTTAGCGTCGAACTCTTTAATATCCCCTTTCCAATCTGGTTTCCGCTCGGGTCATAGTACTGTCACTGCACTTCTGAAAGTAACTGACGATATCCGCTGGGCAATGGAGAGTAAGTCACTTACCGTTCTTGTATTGCTTGACTTCAGTAGTGCCTTCAACTCTGTGGATTTCGACATTTTGCTAGGTATCCTCAAATCTTTGAACTTTTCTTCTTCTGCTTTAGCCTGGTTCAATTCTTATCTTCGGGGACGCGCTCAGTGTGTTCGCCTTGATGAGGTTTTCTCTGATTGGTGTAGCCTCACCGAGGGTGTCCCTCAGGGTAGCGTTCTCTCTCCTCTTCTTTTTTCAATTTTTATAAACATGGTTACCAGTGTAATCTCTCCTAACTTCCATCTTTATGCAGATGACTTGCAGCTCTACCGGCACTTTACAGTAGCTGATGCCAATTCTGCCATTGCTGCTATGAATCATGACCTGGCTTGTATCAGCGCCTGGGCTAAGTCATTTGGATTGCAAATTAACCCTGCTAAATCTCAGGCCATGGTCATAGGCAGCCGAATTGTTCGTGGTGCAGCCGTTGTTGCATCTCTGATGCCGTTGTACCTCGATGGTGTTCGCATCGATTATACAGATACCGCCAAAGATCTGGGTGTTACTATTGACTCCTATCTGTCGTGGCGAGCTCAAGTCAATGAGGTAAGCCGCAAGGTTCACTTCTCTTTTCATTCGTTGAAATGCCTTCAGAGTCTCCTACCTTTGAAGACTAAAATCTCTTTGGCACAAACACTTATTCAGCCGTTAATAGATTATGCTGATGCCTGCTACCTGGATGCTACTGAGGAGCTATTAAATAAGCTTGAGCGTTTGCAAAATTTATGTATTCGCTTTATTTTTGGTCTCCGTAAATATGACCACGTTTCTCACCTTCGCAAAGAACTCAAGTGGCTCCCAATCCGCCTTCGCAGGAACACTAGGATCCTATGTCTCCTTTTCAATATCCTACACAACCCATCCTATCCTTCTTACCTGCGCGAGCGTTTTTCTTATGCTCGTCCTACTGACGCACCGTGTAGATCACACCTTCGATCCCTACTTAAATCCCATCCTCACAAATCCAGCTATTACTCTTATTCCTTCTCCGTCCACGCTGTAAGGTTGTGGAACGCACTTCCGCCTAGCATTCGTGATTTAAAGACCATTTCACTGTTTAAATCCAGAGTGAAAGAGCATTACCTTTCCTCTCAACCATGATTTATTATATACATATTTATATTTATTAGTCTATATATCTTAGCATTATGTATTTATATAAGTATGTATTAATATTTACTTATATGTGTATTTATATATCTTAATAGGTTAAGTTAGGAAAGGCACCTAATCTCTATTCTCTTCCTTTTCTCACACACTATTGTCTACATTTCTTTTTCATTTCTCCTTTTGCAGGTCTGCTGGAAGAAATTTCTTAAGAAATAAGCAGTTCCTTTGTATTCATATTTTTAATGTATTTTCCTTCTGTTGTTTACTGTGTGTACATAAATAGTTAAATAAATAAAAATAAATAAATAAATAAATAATGTTTGTGATAACGATGATGGTGGTTGTGGTAGTGATTTTGATGGTGATTGTGAAAATGGCGGTGATTGTGATGGTGATAGCGATGGTGATTGTGATTGTGACAGTGGTGGTGATTGTGATAATGATGAAGATGATTGTGATTACTATAATAATGATTGTGATAACGGGGATAGTGATTGTGATAGTGATTGTACGGTGATGGTGATTGTGATAGTGTTGGTGATTGTGATAATGATGGTGATTGTGATTATGATTGTGGTTGTGATAGTGATGGCGATTGTGATCATGATGATTGTGATTAAGATGATAGTGATTGTGATTATTGTGATGACGATTATAATGATTGTGATGACGAGGATGGAGATTGTGATGATGATGATTGTAGTTACGATGATAATGGTTGTGATTACGATGATAATGATTGTGATAATGATGATAGTGATGGTGATTATGATGGTGATTGTGATTTTGATTGTGACGGTGATTGTGACAGTGATGGTGATTGTTATAATGATGGTGGTTGTGGTAGTGATTGTGATGATAATAATTAGATTATGAAATTTGGCACATAGATAGTTTATAACCTGAATTAACATGTAGGACACTATTATCCCTTTAGTATAATCCAGTGGGACAATTACCGAACTTCACGCGGGCGACGCTGCGGGCAACAGCTAGTTTATTATATATAGAATAGAAACACAAAAATTAAAATTATTACTAAATTATATCAAATTAAAACACAAATCATGTCCAATAATTTAAGCCAGTTTATAAAAAACCTTAAGTCATGATAAGTTCACAGTCCCTAGACGTTCCCGGCGCAAAGGAGCCCATGACACTTGCAGCGTTTCCGCGCTGAGTTGCCAGGGCTAGCCTCTGCACCAGGAAAGAACCAGAGCGTGGGTCACCGCTCCTATCTCTAAGTCGCCGGCTGATCTCGGTCACAAATTTGATAGCGTCGGACCCCCAGCAACCAGTGGTTTCCACAGCCAGTGGGACAAAATAATACCTCGGCTCCAAGGTTGCATATTTGACCCGCTTTTTGAGAGCGGCCGATTCAGCCGCGGCATCGGGTGACCCGACAGTGCGAGGGAGATGGCTGGCGGCAAACGTGCTAACACAAGTTGCGTCCCAAAGTAGGCACTTACCCTTTTGCCAGGGTACCAAAGTCAGGCCATCTGGTCTTTTGCCATCCAAACGACAGAGACCCGGCGGCTCCAGGACACAAGGGATATTGGCGCCAACCAGCGCTCTCCGGATAATGTCGTTGTGAGCATGGTGCCGCGGAAACCTCCCTGAGCAACGACAGCAACTTAACGCGTGGTGGCCATTGGCCTCCACTCTGGACCCGCAGATGCATATATGTGGTTCACAGACATCGCAGCCCAGGCGGAGAGCCACCGCCACCCGCAAAGAGTCGCCGTCAAGTAAAGTGCCTAGGTGAGGTGAAGGAAGCGCTTGCAACCACGCTCCTGATTCTGACCGCGACACTACCTTTAAGCGCGCCAATTCAACCCCCTCCGCCCGATCTATAAGTCCGGCTAGAACCGCCTTCGCTCCTACATCATCCCAAGAGCGCTGCACTTGAGGTTCCTCCGGGATGATACCGCCAGGGCAATGGCCTGACCAGGCCGCCAGAATCCGCTGCGAAAGGGATACTGACTTGTTCGCCATCAAGAGATAGAATGCGAGCGACCAAGTCAGTAACGCCATGCGCAGACGCCAAGAAGGCCGGCAAGCCGACATCCTGTGCGCGACGAACCCCCAGACCTCCATGCCGGATCGGAGAAGCCGCTTGCGCCCATTGAGCTTCGTTCAGCGAAACGTTCAAAATACTCTCTACCGTCTCCTTAAGAGCTTCATCGAAAGATGAGAGAGACTGTGGGAACCACCACGTCGGCTCAGTCCGCAAAAAGTATGTCAACTTCGTTACCGCGAAACACATGCGCAAAAGTACCAAAGCGACGTGGGCAGAGAGATTCTTGAGCCTTCTGTGGGCGTCGAGAAGATTACGCTTGGGATCCTCTAGAGCCTCAGGGACTGCATCAGGGAAGATCGGGGCACCCAAGAGATTGAAAGAATTAGATGAAAGCATAGTGAGACCCGGAAGAAAGGAAGAAAAGTGCGAGAATTTTGGCACAGCCTCAGGACCACAGGGGAAAAACTCACATTTAGCTGAGTTTACCTCAAGGCCCAGCTCCCTGAGACGTGGAATTAATGTGCGGATTGTTCCACATCCTCAGGTTTGCCGCCTATGGTACCGTCATCCCATCACACGTTCAGAGGTGATTTTAGGTCGTGGATTGAGGCTTGGATGGCCAGGCTAAAAGTGAGTGGCCCAAGAGGGTCTCCCTGCTGAGCTTCAACCTGAGACTTGATCAAAGCATCACCAAAGTAAAGATTGGAGGGTGCCTCGTAGACCTGATGGAGAAACGGGTATAAAGACGGGGTCCTCCCCCTGACCTCCCTTAAGAGAACATCCCTTTCCAAGGTATTAAACGCATTCCTGACATCAAGCTTCACAATGATGCAGTTCGCGTTTTCGGGCCCCGTCGCAAAAGCACGAGTGGCATGTATGGCAGCCTCGCACTCGAGGAGCGTACCGAAGCCTAGTGGATGAGGCTGCAAATAAGCTGCCATCTCTTCCTTAACGGCTCGACATGCCAGCTTAGCTGTCAGGCGCCGAAAGGTGCTACCAATGGCAATCGGCCTCAAACCCCTATCCTTCTTAGCGATAGCACAAAGAGAAGCCCCGTACAAGTATGGACATACCTCTCGATTTAACTGACCGCTAAGCAAGAAATTGCACAGCCTGCACAATGACTCCAGAAGACATTGGCCATTGTCGCCCGCCGAACTGGACGTCAATTCTTTTAGGTGCCCCGGTCTGATTCCATCTAGCCCTGCAGCCGAACCACTATAGAAGGAGCTGAGAGCCAGAGACACATCCTCGACAGTGACAGTCAGCGGTAAAAATGACTGATCAGGAGGATCTGGAAAAACAAGAGGACGAGACGGCGAGGGGTGCTTTAATTTCAAAGCATCAAGAGTCTCAGGAGCAGATTGAGCCATGGTATCGTCAGACATTAACAGACGAACTGCTCCTCTTAGGTCCCTTTCATGGACCTTGGTCTCAATGGCCCTCGAAATAGAGTGGGATCCAAAAGACTTTCCCTCATCAATTTCCGGCGACCCCAAGCAGCAATGGCCAAAGGAACCGATATTATTTATTTTAACTTTCTGCACCATGTTACCCTTGTCCGATCTGCTTGGACTCTTTAATGCTTTAAAAGAGAAGGTAAGGAGAGAGTACCGCTCTTCGACGCCATTGTTATCCACGCAGCTGTTAATAATTTGGGAAAGTTTTTCCGCCGCCAAACTACGTGCACCCCGAGGGATGTGTCGCAAAACGGGCGTATTTCTTTTGAGTTTAGGCAGATTTTGAAATGACACCCCCTGCTGCGACGGCCCCCTAGACAGCAGCGTTGAACTCGCTGAAAAACCCACCTGGCTACCTGAGAGTATAGTAGACGTCGCATCTTTATGCATGCGCCCTATGTGTATTTTGAGGCCCCGAGAACTAAAAAGACGCGATGAATCGGAACAGTGAGGGCACGGCGACAAAGAGGAGGAACTCATTTACTACAATCTGTATAAATTCTAAAACAAAATGTTTACTGTTAAAATTGTAATAAAAAAAAAAACATTAACTAGACTAGAAACTAGACTAGACTATAAATGGAACATAAAAACTATATCACCATAAAATTAATCTATTCACATATATTAAAAAAATAAAAATTAAAACATTAATAAAATTTTTACTTTGTAATGCAAAATCTCAAAAACAATTATTTATTTCATATATCAATTAAATTCAAAATTAAGTTAATAAATAATTAATTCTGACAGACAATCTATTAAGTAAACAGGTTTATTAATATATACCCAAAAGTCGAAATTCTAAAACACAAAAAAATAAAACTTAACAATGTCATGTACTAAGAATTAAATAATAATATCAAAGATAATAAAAGTCAACCCCTAAAACTAACTTTTCACACTTTTCGCAACGTACCCGAAGACCGCAGGCAGGTGTTCAATTCATCTTGTAGTGATGCAAAATGCGTTGAATGGAACGTCGAGTGGATGGCAGGTGACGTTTAAATCCAAACAAACAACGAAGTGACAGACGACAGACAGTTCGTTCGGCGCCGGCGCAGTAGTGTGATTTTTTCGTAATATGTTGGTGGAATAAAATTGTTCAGATCGAAATAAGTGCCCGATGTGCGTGTGTGCGTGGGTTTTGAAAAATTCAACCACCAATTATGCCGAAGGATAATGGGACCAAGTAGAAAAATCGCCCCTCAAAAGTAAGTAAATACTTGCGTAGTTGCGTCGCAGAGGTTATGTTGTTGGACGCCGTCGACACTCGCAATAAAGCAATTTCAGGTAATTTCTAGTAAAAATTTGACGATTACTTTGTTTTGGCTCTTCCTTGGGCGGGGTTGCCAGCCCAAACATTTTTTTAGTCTTTTTATCTTTTTCTTTTTACTTTTAAACTACAATCCACACAAATTTTGCTACTATTAAACAAATTGCTCCTCATGATACACTAATTATTGTTTATGGTCTCATCTCTCAAATGCACAACATTTTGCCAGGGTAATGCACACCAATCCCAACCCTTTCAGCAAGATACATAAATATACTAACACTACAACACTTATACACGCAAATAGAAGAAGAAAGAAAGAAAGAAAGAAAAATATTTATTTATCACAGGCACATGACATGCATAAAAAAATGAAAATAGAAACAATAAACATAACAAACATTCATTGCACGTCGTGAGTGCGATAAATGGGTTACCACTCAGCATGATGCTGTGCTATGGGGGCCCACAGCACAGCGCTGGTTTTCAGTGGTCACCCGTGAAAAGAAAAAAACGTACGGAAGACAACATAGGTGGTACTTATTTAAATATTTGATTAAGTAATTAGAAAAAAACAAACAAACAGTACTTAAACATAAAACAAACATAAGAAACAAAATAAACATTACTTACAAAAATATAAAGGTATCAGGCTAAACAAAACAAACATAAAAAACCTGGCGTATGTTTTGTCTCGCTCCCTCCCCTCCTGCGCGTCGCCGTCGCTTGCGCGCGCTCAGCCGATCATACGACTCATACTATATACTAACTACCGCACCGACCGCATTTCCCTTTTGCACCTGTTGGCGCGTTGACGTAGGTACTGTGCGTCTATGTATACCTATATGTGATGTATATGTACAATCTCAATCACACACACACACTTACCCCCCAATTACACACTCTCACTCTCACATACACATCTACACACACAATTACCACACACATGCACATTCATAATACAACTACGTTTAATAAATTCCTTCACTCCTAGTTTAATCTCTGTTAAAATAATTTAGTTGTACTTTCAAATTTGTTTCTTTTTTGCCAAGATTTTGTTAACACACTTTTTAGTAAAAAGTTTTTGTATCATACTGACTCCTAAGTCACAGGATCTCCTAGTTTGGGAGTCAGGGTTACTCTATCTGTATTACCTTTATTTCACTGAAATTCATGTGACCTAGTCTTAAATCAATGTTGAAGGTTTTTCTATAAATAAAGATTTTTATTATTATTATTATTATTTATAATAAGTAAGGGTGTGATATAGAACATCAAACTGAACAGCTTTCTAGAAGGAGATCCGAACCCGTGTCCGCCGGCAACTACGTCATTTTATAAAATGTTGAAACTTTTTCTGTAGAAGTACCTTACTATTCCTACCGAGTAAAGGTAGGTGATGAGTACAGCGACGAGAGGAAGGTGGGGTGCGGGGTGCCGCAGGGGTCCGGATGCAGGCCTGTGTGCTACTTATTGCACGTGAACAGCTTGTGCGGCGTACTGCGCCACTGCTCGGCGCACATGTTCGTGGATGACCTGTGTGCGCTGCGCGCCAGCACCGACCTCGCTGATACCTGTCGACTAGCACAACAGGACGTTGATGCAGTGGGAAAGTGGTCTCACGACAACGGTATCGTTCTTAATGGCGATAAAACTAAGCTGTTGATGATACATTCCCCTTATATACATCAGACTAAAACATGCCCTTTCATTTTTAGGGTTCCGTACCCAAAGGGTAAAAACGGAACCCTATTACTAAGACTTCGCTGTCTGTCCGTCTGTCCGTCTGTCTGTCACCAGGCTGTATCTCATGAACCGTGACAGCTAGACAGTTGAAATTTTCACAGATGATGTATTTCTGTTGCCGCTATAACAACAAATACTAAAAACAGAATAAAATTAATATTTAAGGGGGGCTCCCATACAACAAACGTGATTTTTTAATAATAATTGGTACGGAACCCTTCGTGCGCGAGTCCGACTCGCACTTGGCCGGTTTTTACCCATAGCTATGACTGCCATAATAATAACCACCACAATTGTGTCACCTATCTTGGAATGAAGGTCGATGAAAAATTTTCTTGGTCTTCACATATTCATTACATTTGTAGTAAACTTAGAATATTGTTAAGTAAATTATATCACTTAAGGCGGTGGTATCTGCTAACGAGAGGTTTTCTCCACGTAACTTCTCTTTGATGAGTGAATATATATGTGCAAAAAAAATATATGTTGCTTATTAGACTCTAAACTTTAATTGGTACAATGAGGGATTTTCTTTTTAGCTCTTCCCTAGTCGCTGGATAGATGGCGCTAGGAGTAAGTATGATAATGCAAGGAACGGAACCAATAAAAACTGATTTTAACAAAGCGCGAGAAATGTTGGTTATATTCGGAAAGTTAAGCAAATGAAAGTGTCAGTCAACGAGAGTATGTGACGTGACTCAATGTTTTTTTTTTAAGCGTTTTGGCTTTGGCATAGTAAGCTCAACGCCATCTATAGAGTTCTTGGAAACTAAGTTTTTTTTTAAAACCTCAAAAGGAAAACCTCTCATTGAAATAATTCTAACTTTATTATTACTATATGAAAAAAATATTCAAAGTGAAGCATTTTTTCTTTGAAATTTCGTAACTACTCCTAAACGACATTAAAATTTAGTAATTTTTATTCACTCAAATATTCGTCACGTTTTTCTTTACAAACTGTACAATTGGAATTTTGATCTAATGATTTATTAGGCTACAATTAATTATTCCATGCATTCTATAACAGAATAGGCGGGTCCGTGCGCGGGCGACGGGCGGCAGTGCAGCTCGGACCATCGGACGTGGAGGTTGTGCGCTGCTCTGCTCGCTCGCATTAAAATGCCCCGATTTTCGCATAGACGATTTAGTATTCGTTTTTTATATTAGTTCTATTATGTAGTCATAGTCATTTTGCAAGTAAGGTATTTTATTTTGCGCGCTTGGGCGCTTGCTATAAGACTAATTCAGTGATTTTTATTGTGAAGTTTATTTGTTTTTCGTGTACCTACTGTGTGTATTTGTATATACAGGGTGGAATTTTGTAATGCCACCTGGAGGGAAAGTACTCTTAATACTGCAGATAGAAAATTTTACTCAAAGGAAACATTCCTTTATTTTTAAAAAGACATTAATCTGCATTCAAAGATTTTAAAAATTCGCGTGCCATACTCGGGAATCGAACCGGCTAAATTGAAAAAAAATAACACCCTGTACTTTTATGGCACCAATCGATAGGGTCAATCATAAAGATCAAATCCCTCTAACAAACATGATAAATTAAATGAAAGGAAAACCATGAAATCTTAACTTATAAATTCAATGGGACAACATAAAGCACTTTTACTCAAAGGTCCGATCCAATTACTTATGTTAGAACCTAATAAACAATTATCTTTTGACTACATTTATTGATTAAAATGAGAAGAACTATTTAGATAGGAAGATAACAATTTGCACAAACAAACACGTGCAAATTGAAATCTTTTTTCTTCAATTGTAAAGGTCCATCCTTTGAATAAAATTGCTTTATCGTAATAAATTTATCCCATTGAATTTATAACTTTAGATTTCATGGTTTTCCTTTCATTTAATTTATAATGTTTGTTGAAGAGATTTAATCCTTATGATTGACCCTATCGATTGGTGGCATAAAAATACAGGATGTATTTTTTTGGAATTAAGCCGGTTCGATTCCCGAGTGTGGCATGCGAATTTTCAAAATCTTTGAATGCAGATTAATTTATTTTTAAAAATAAAGGAATGTTTCCTTTGAGTAAAATTTTCTATCTGCAGTTTTAAGAGTACTTTCCCTCCAGGTGGCATTACAAAATTCCACCCTGTATATGTAATAGGTAGATAGATTTTTAAACTCGTATTATCTTTTGAATGGAATGTCCGAATTGAAAAATTTAAAAAGTAATTTAGAGGTATTGAAGCAGTCCTGAATGTAAAGTAATTTATTTTGATAAGGATTAATACCAAGATACAAATAAAGAGCCTTTTCTAGCGGGGGCATTTCAATTCAATTTTTAACCGACTTCCAAAAAGAAGAGGTTCTCAATTCGACTGTATGTTTCTTTTTTTAAATAAAATAACACTTATTTTGGCATAACTATTGTAACGTTGTAGAAACTTAGAATAGTTTCTACCGTTACTTTGTAAACATAACCAATAGGGTATTACACCCATTTTTGAAAAGTGTCGCAATTAGATTCTATAGTGCTAATGAACCACAAAAAAATCACAAAATTTTTATTCAATCGTTAAGTGCCCTAAAAATGCATTTAAATTTTGCATTTTCAAATTTCGCGCGTAATTTGACGAGAACGCTGGAGGCCATATTGCTCTGTGGTTATGACGTCAGTTGGCTGTGTAAACAAATGCAGTGAATTTTAAACACCTCCTAACGCTATAAAATAGTTTTTTTTAAGTGTAAGAGAGTTATAGGGCATTACTTACATCGAAGTTTTAACATTCCGTAACTCAGCAAAACAGAAATCGGGATTTACAGCAAAGAATTTACCGACCATCAAAGAGTTTATTCTTGGTAAATTTGTGTTGTCTCCTTTTACAAAACCGTCCTCCATGGTATTATTTCAATAAAAATTACGTTGGTTAAGAAATTATAATAGAAAGCCTTGAAGAGATTTTACGTACGCTGATAGTTGACAATTGACACTTGTATGTTTACATAGCCGTATGACGTAATAACATGGCGACCACTGTTTAATGGTGTTAAGAAACAGATTAAAAAAGCTGAAACCTTTGAATTGAATTTTAAAATTTATTTTGCAGTTTTATGAACTAAAATTAACGTTATCCGACTGCTTTTTGCCTAAGCTATCTGTATAATACATTTTTAGATTTTTTTTCATATAGAGTAAAATACCCTATTCAACACTTTAATTAAGTTAAATGTCAAAACAAACGCCACAGACTATACATACTCATTGGGCCGTTCAGTTACTAAACGACTAAAATTAGCTGTTTTTACCAGTGCTCAGCGCGCGTTACATGTATCTGATCGAATGAGTGAAGACTTGTCTATGCGTAAAGTCGTAAACACGCCAGTATAAATGTCACGGACTCGCGGTGACGAGCCTTTTTTGGAAATATTCTGCTCCCAGTGACTAGACGCGTTCTCTCATCGGAAATTAAATTTCTAGAAGTATTCGTGATCTAGAATATTCGGGCTTAAAGCAGGCAGCTTTAATTTTTGTTAGTAACCTAACTCTTTTCGTTTTGTGTCTACGTAAACCCAATACTGGGGTTCAAGATTACGGCTGACGTTCAAGATTCCGGCTGACAATCAAGATTTCGGCTGACAACCGTTTTACCGGCATCCAATTTGCCGCGGGCTCCGCAGCGGGTACCTTTTACCTGCGTGGCCGCGTCGAAATTCTACGGGTCGGCGCGATCATCTGCCGTCCGTCACCCTACCTGGCGTCTGCAGCGTGGCACACCGCTACGGTCATCGTCACGCCGGGCTGAGCCAGGAGAGTACCGTGCAAACCCCCGGGCGGGCTTGGAGAAACTTGTGACCATAAACCTACCCACACCCGTTTAGTTTATTAATATATTTTTATGTTGACCTGGGTCCGTGGTTTTCTTTTATTTACCCCCACGGACACCCTTTCCGTCACACTATAATAGTTAGACATATGCTGTTGCGACATTTTCTGTAAATAATGATGTGTTCTGCAAAGTCGTAAATGATAAATGATGTTTATTTTGCAAGTAGGTTTTTACAAACACTTTTACACGTCATTCTTTAAAACTAGATGGGGCCGGTGTTTCGTACCTGACTACTCTGAGAAGAAACAGCCGAAACAAACTCAGAGGTCATAGTCTCTTTTAAAGTCCAGACAATCTTGCTCAATTCACATGAAGACTATGCAGATTACTGTCTGATATGGTCTTTTGAAGAAAGAACCATACAGTTTTGAGTGGACCTGTCCAGTCAGTGCAAGCATTTGTCAGTTAACGTGTAGCTCGACTTATAACTCAAGGAGCTCAACGAAACGACGAACAATACCAAAGAAAGGACATTTGGGTAGGTCGCTTAGAGTACTCAAACTGTCAGACAGTTGTGGGAAAAAATAAACAAAAAAAATAAATGTGACCCACATGGTCCCCACATTCACAATAATCATATAAAATTCATAACAAGTTCTATTCAAAAAGAATGTAAATAAAAATCACAAAAATCATTAAAAGGCACAATGATGATAAAAAAAAGTAAAATACTAAACAAAATAAGTATTCATGTCAAATCAGTAAATGTCAAATAAAAAAATAATAGAGTAAAAAATAATAAAATACATGTCAAAACATTAAATGTCAGAGTGTACAAAAAATAATAAAATACATCTCAAAACATTAAATGTCAGAGTGTATAAAAAAAGGAAAAGAAAAAATAAAAAAAGGAAAAGAAAGGAATAAATAATAAACAAGCGAAGTCCGAAGCTTCGACATTCACAGAGCAAATTTCATTGGAGCAGCTTAATCCCAAGCCTTTTTATCTTCGAGATAGTGATTAACATGATAGTAGGCTTTCAGGCACAGCTTCCGTTTTATAAACGATTTGAATTTATTTAGGCTTAGTGCTTAAATTTGGCTCGGAAGTTTATTGTAAAAACGTATACATTGGCATCTGAACGTACCCCCTATTTTTTTGAGTAGTACATTATTTTCTTCTATCATCAATACTTTTTGCAGCGCACGCGATGTAAAGAATATTTTAGGTATTTTTTACGCCTTGGGTTACATTATTGGAATTTTAAAGAAAAAGGACCTCTTTTTTTTGAAAATATAATATAGGTAGCCTATGTCATCCGGGGATAGTGTAGCTTTCCAATAGTGAATTTTTTTTTCAAATCGGTTCAGTCGTTTCGGAGCCTATTCAATGCCAACAAACAAACAATTAAAATTGTTCGGATTGCGAACCAGCGAATCTAATGCATACCTAGTAGGGAGGTACATTATAATAACGATGGAATAGCAATACAATCTATAATCTTACAATTTATTTACTTTTGAGAGCATTTCAAATTAAATCTAAGGGCGCTGACGCGGCCGTGTGCGTTTAGATGCCGCGACCACGGAGTTTTTTTTTTTTTTTAAAAAAAAACCTTGCATAATCTTTTTTTACAAAAATTTGTAAAAATTGATTCCCAAAACCTTAAATTTGTTAAAGTTATGGTTAAAAAGTTATAAGGGTTTCAACGTGGCCGTGCATCTAAACGCGGGGAACCGCGCGGCCATGGAGATCTTTAAAAGTAAGCCTTGCAGAGACTTGAAATTTAGATAAATAACAGATCGAATTTGTAAAAATATAGAAAAAAATCTAGGTTTATATTTTAGGAGCTAGCCGCGCCATAGAAACGGTGAAAAACACGTTATCGCCGATATCTCGCTGAAAAAACATCGCAGAGGTCTGAAGTTTTTTGTAAAACCTAGATTTTAATTTGTAAAAATACACAAAAAATACCTAGATTTCAGGAACTATAAGTACGGTATCGCTTAGAACCTTCAATACGTTCTGAATATTTCGATAGGTTGACCATGACTTATTTTTATAGAAAACACTAGACCTATTGCATTACAAATTATTTTTTAAAGATTCGAAAATAAATTAAAATGAAACGATAAGATACAAAAACATGTTTATTTCTTTAAAAATCATATAAATCATTGATTGTTTACTGTCTTACAGTACGATATATATTTCTGACAAAATCACAGATTATTTACTTACACTAAGATATTTGTTTATATTTTTAGCTGAAAAAACATCTAAATTAATAATCTGAATAACCCGTGATTTATGTGTTTTTTTATTAAAAATAAATAAACTAAAATGAAACAATAAGATACAAAAACACAATTATGCTTATAAGAAATAAAAATACGACTTATCATTTTAATTTAATTTAGAATCCTTAAAAAATAATTTCTTATACAATAGGTGGAAAGTATTCTGTAAAAAAAAGTCATGGTCACCGTATCGAAATATTCAAAACGTTATTACAGGGGATATATTATTTAATAAAAAATTTAGCTAATACTTACCGTACTACAGCTAAAGAAATATAAACCTAGGATGTTTTGTGTATGTTTACAATTTTTTTCAAATTCAATTCTAGGTTTTACAAAAAACTTCGTGCTTCTGCGATGCTTTTTCAGCGAGATATCGGCGGTAACGTGTTTTTCACCGTTTCAATGGTGCGGCCATGGGGTTTTAGTCTTACAGCTCTTAAAATATAAACCTAGGACTTTTAAATGTATTTTAACATATTTCGACATATTCAAATCTGTGTTTTACAAAAAACTTCAAGACTTCTGCGATGATTTTTCAGCGAGATATCGGCGATAACGAATTTCAGGCTCTGCAAGGCTTAGTTTTACAGATCTCCGTGGCCGCGTGGTTCTCCGCGTTTTGATGGCGCGGCCACGTTCAAAGCCTTATAACTTTTTAACCATATCTTTGACAAATTCATGGTTTTGGGAATCAACTTTTACAAATTATTACAAAATCTTGGCATAGTAGTTAAAAAGAAAATGCTGTGGTCGCGCCATCGAAACGCACACAGCACGGCCTCCTGTGCGAAGAGCGTGAGTCAAACTATGCGCGCGTAAAAATGTAACGGGGAGCGCGGGGAAAATATTTAACTCCGCCCAGATCCTCAAGGCCGTTCGCGCATACCGCCTTAAGAGTAAACGAGTCAGTGGCACGAACTAGTTGGTGGGCGAGGTTAAAATGCATGCTATTTCATCCGACATCACGAGCGAAAGGGATAGACGCTGTGAAGAGCAGTAAGAAGCTACTGCGCGTACACATACACACTCCTAACGCTGAGTGATGCATACATGCGCGATTTCATTGAATAGTGAACGACAGCGGCGCCGGCAGTAAAACAATAAAAACTCAAACAAATAGATGTAATGTAGGTAGATATTGTTAGTATGAACAAATAATTTCATTGATTTGACTTTTGTTTCTATGCTTACCTACCTTTTTATTTGTAGGTTGTGCAACTTTAGGTGTAGTATGTACTTACTAGTAATATTATATTTATGGATATACCTATACTATTTTGTTACTATTTATGATAAATAGGTATTTACTTTGGGAGCAGTGGTGGCCCAGTGGTGGCGGCCCCGACTTATGAACAGTAAGTCGTGGGTTCGAACCCAGACAGGCGTATTACCTACTTTGTGTAATTTATTTCATCACCACTGCTCTCAAAACGGTGAAGGAAAACATCGTGAGGAAACCGGCATGTCCTAGATCCAAAAAATTCGAAGACATGTGACATCTACCAATCCGCACTGGGCCCGCGTGGTGGATTAGGTATAGCCATTTATGGCCCATTCCCTCTCATAGAGAAGAGGCCTGTGTCCCAGCAGTGGCAACAGTTAATAGGCTGATGATGATGATGACTATTTATGATAAATAGGTATTTACTTACCCTAGCTAGTTAACCCACAGGCGACTCCTCATTAGTACAGCCAAAGTCAGGATAATTGCTTTTTCGACAGCGTGCAGCGTGACTGTGAGTCTGTGAGGCTTGTTGTTGGTTCATCAAATAAAAATTGTTATTTTGTAAAATGTTTATTGGCTGTTTATCTATCTATACATAAATAAAACAGTAACGAAAGAAAAACTGTACATTGAGAATTTTCGAGAAAAAATAAGTGGCTTTTGTTAGAAAAACGTAACTGATGACAAACAAGTGACTTTTTAGAATTTTGTCTGTTTGTCTGTGTGTATGGTACGGCTTCACGCCAAAACTACTGGATAGATTGAATTGAAATTCAGAAAAAATGTTCTTTGTAAACCAAGGAAGGCTTTAGGCTACATATTATCACGCCGTATGTTATGGGAGTAAGCAAAATGTAAGCAAAATAGATTTTAAAAGGTTTTTGTTCATAATTGAATGCACAAAATAATTGAATGCACAAAATGACATGTTATGTGTGAGACTGCACAAACAGACTCACGATGTCCGCGATTACGCGGAGCCCTAATCAAAATAATATTTGTCCAATCGACAAAGGGAAAACACCTATTAGATACACTTACCATCACGTTGGTACTGGTGATGTGACGTAGCCCCTGGTCACTCAAACATCTGGTTGTGTATGTAAAGTCATGTAGATTCGACGGTAACCAAAGGGCGCCCCACAGCGCGTACCGTCGTCTCCCTGGTCAAACCTTCTGATAACACACGTGGCACTTTTCATCAATGTCCAACTGAATTTTATCCCGGTTTGCTAACCCAATCGGGGATGTACAATAGTCCAGCACTGAATTTAGGAAGTTACCGGCGTCCAAATGACAAAGGCCGGCTACATAACCAACAAATTACTCGCGGTCACGACCCGAAGTGGCGAGATCTCTCAATTTTCACTCAATTATCAACAAAATATCAAACACCGATCAAGATGGTATTGGATTAACATTAACTCAAAGTTTCAATCAATAATTACACGAAAACAGCGTGCATCAAAAAAAAACAAGACAATGGAAGCAAGTTTCTTGCCAACAAGATTGCACTGACAAGCAAACGTCATCGCACTGACAACTGAAACGTCATCTGTCAAACGTCGAAAAGGTGCGTTCAGAAACTTGGTGGATGAAACATCTACCCCCCCCCCCGGACGGGCCGTCCCGTCCGCTAATCAATTGGCAGTCTTGACAAGGTTGCGACCGCTCTCCTCATAACCGATCCATCCACTAAAACCTCAGCAAAACGAGGTACCCCGTCGGTGCCAGCCACCAAATTGAGAATGCGCCCCCGGCGCCAATACAGAGGCTTAAGGTTGGCATCCTTAATAAGGACGAGGTCTCCTATCTTGGGCGGATGAGTTTTATCAGTCCACTTGACGCGCTGCTGGAGGATGTGCAGATACTGTAAGCTCCAACGCTTATAAAAGCTCTGAGTGAGCTGTTGCACCAACTGAAACCGCGATAGCCGATTTTGGCTCACATCAACAAAAGGGTACTCAGGCAGAGCGACAAGTGGCTGTCCAATCAAGAAATGGCCCGGGGTTAGAGCCTCCAAATCGTTAGGATCCGAAGAGAGCGGGCACAATGGACGCGAATTTAGTACCGCTTCAATGCGACAAAATACCGTAGCTAATTCCTCAAAGGTGAGAACGGTGTCTCCCAACAATCTCCGCCAGAACTAAAAAGACGCGATGAATCGGAACAGTGAGGGCACGGCGACAAAGAGGAGGAACTCATTTACTACAATCTGTATAAATTCTAAATCAAAATGTTTACTGTTAAAATTGTAATAAAAAAAAAAAACATTAACTAGACTAGAAACTAGACTAGACTATAAATGGAACATAAAAACTATATCACCATAAACTTAATCTATTCACATATATTAAAAAAATAAAAATTAAAACTTAAAACAAAATTAAAATTTTTACTTTGTAGCAAAATCTCAAAAACAATTATTCATTTCATATATCAATTAAATTCAAAATTAAGTTAATAAATAATTAATTCTGACAGACAATCTATTAAGTAAACAGGTTTATTAATATATACCCAAAAGTCGAAATTCTAAAACACAAAAAAATAAAACTTAACAATGTCATGTACTAAGAATTAAATAATAATATCAAAGATAATAAAAGTCAACCCCTAAAACTAACTTTTCACACTTTTCGCAACGTACCCGAAGACCGCAGGCAGGTGTTCAATTCATCTTGTAGTGATGCAAAATGCGTTGAATGGAACGTCGAGTGGATGGCAGGTGACGTTTAAATCCAAACAAACAACGAAGTGACAGACGACAGACAGTTCGTTCGGCGCCGGCGCAGTAGTGTGATTTTTTCGTAATATGTTGGTGGAATAAAATTGTTCAGATCGAAATAAGTGCCCGATGTGCGTGTGTGCGTGGGTTTTGAAAAATTCAACCACCAATTATGCCGAAGGATAATGGGACCAAGTAGAAAAATCGCCCCTCAAAAGTAAGTAAATACTTGCGTAGTTGCGTCGCAGAGGTTATGTTGTTGGACGCCGTCGACACTCGCAATAAAGCAATTTCAGGTAATTTCTAGTAAAAATTTGACGATTACTTTGTTTTGGCTCTTCCTTGGGCGGGGTTGCCAGCCCAAACATTTTTTTAGTCTTTTTATCTTTTTCTTTTTACTTTTAAACTACAATCCACACAAATTTTGCTACTATTAAACAAATTGCTCCTCATGATACACGAATTATTGTTTATGGTCTCATCTCTCAAATGCACAACATTTTGCCAGGGTAATGCACACCAATCCCAACCCTTTCAGCAAGATACATAAATATACTAACACTACAACACTTATACACGCAAATAGAAGAAGAAAGAAAGAAAGAAAGAAAAATATTTATTTATCACAGGCACATGACATGCATAAAAAAATGAAAATAGAAACAATAAACATAACAAACATTCATTGCACGTCGTGAGTGCGATAAATGGGTTACCACTCAGCATGATGCTGTGCTATGGGGGCCCACAGCACAGCGCTGGTTTTCAGTGGTCACCCGTGAAAAGAAAAAAACGTACGGAAGACAACATAGGTGGTACTTATTTAAATATTTGATTAAGTAATTAGAAAAAAACAAACAAACAGTACTTAAACATAAAACAAACATAAGAAACAAAATAAACATTACTTACAAAAATATAAAGGTATCAGGCTAAACAAAACAAACATAAAAAACCTGGCGTATGTTTTGTCTCGCTCCCTCCCCTCCTGCGCGTCGCCGTCGCTTGCGCGCGCTCAGCCGATCATACGACTCATACTATATACTAACTACCGCACCGACCGCATTTCCCTTTTGCACCTGTTGGCGCGTTGACGTAGGTACTGTGCGTCTATGTATACCTATATGTGATGTATATGTACAATCTCAATCACACACACACACTTACCCCCCAATTACACACTCTCACTCTCACATACACATCTACACACACAATTACCACACACATGCACATTCATAATACAACTACGTTTAATAAATTCCTTCACTCCTAGTTTAATCTCTGTTAAAATAATTTAGTTGTACTTTCAAATTTGTTTCTTTTTTGCCAAGATTTTGTTAACACACTTTTTAGTAAAAAGTTTTTGTATCATACTGACTCCTAAGTCACAGGATCTCCTAGTTTGGGAGTCAGGGTTACTCTATCTGTATTACCTTTATTTCACTGAAATTCATGTGACCTAGTCTTAAATCAATGTTGAAGGTTTTTCTATAAATAAAGATTTTTATTATTATTATTATTATTTATAATAAGTAAGGGTGTGATATAGAACATCAAACTGAACAGCTTTCTAGAAGGAGATCCGAACCCGTGTCCGCCGGCAACTACGTCATTTTATAAAATGTTGAAACTTTTTCTGTAGAAGTACCTTACTATTCCTACCGAGTAAAGGTAGGTGATGAGTACAGCGACGAGAGGAAGGTGGGGTGCGGGGTGCCGCAGGGGTCCGGATGCAGGCCTGTGTGCTACTTATTGCACGTGAACAGCTTGTGCGGCGTACTGCGCCACTGCTCGGCGCACATGTTCGTGGATGACCTGTGTGCGCTGCGCGCCAGCACCGACCTCGCTGATACCTGTCGACTAGCACAACAGGACGTTGATGCAGTGGGAAAGTGGTCTCACGACAACGGTATCGTTCTTAATGGCGATAAAACTAAGCTGTTGATGATACATTCCCCTTATATACATCAGACTAAAACATGCCCTTTCATTTTTAGGGTTCCGTACCCAAAGGGTAAAAACGGAACCCTATTACTAAGACTTCGCTGTCTGTCCGTCTGTCCGTCTGTCTGTCACCAGGCTGTATCTCATGAACCGTGACAGCTAGACAGTTGAAATTTTCACAGATGATGTATTTCTGTTGCCGCTATAACAACAAATACTAAAAACAGAATAAAATTAATATTTAAGGGGGGCTCCCATACAACAAACGTGATTTTTTAATAATAATTGGTACGGAACCCTTCGTGCGCGAGTCCGACTCGCACTTGGCCGGTTTTTACCCATAGCTATGACTGCCATAATAATAACCACCACAATTGTGTCACCTATCTTGGAATGAAGGTCGATGAAAAATTTTCTTGGTCTTCACATATTCATTACATTTGTAGTAAACTTAGAATATTGTTAAGTAAATTATATCACTTAAGGCGGTGGTATCTGCTAACGAGAGGTTTTCTCCACGTAACTTCTCTTTGATGAGTGAATATATATGTGCAAAAAAAATATATGTTGCTTATTAGACTCTAAACTTTAATTGGTACAATGAGGGATTTTCTTTTTAGCTCTTCCCTAGTCGCTGGATAGATGGCGCTAGGAGTAAGTATGATAATGCAAGGAACGGAACCAATAAAAACTGATTTTAACAAAGCGCGAGAAATGTTGGTTATATTCGGAAAGTTAAGCAAATGAAAGTGTCAGTCAACGAGAGTATGTGACGTGACTCAATGTTTTTTTTTTAAGCGTTTTGGCTTTGGCATAGTAAGCTCAACGCCATCTATAGAGTTCTTGGAAACTAAGTTTTTTTTTAAAACCTCAAAAGGAAAACCTCTCATTGAAATAATTCTAACTTTATTATTACTATATGAAAAAAATATTCAAAGTGAAGCATTTTTTCTTTGAAATTTCGTAACTACTCCTAAACGACATTAAAATTTAGTAATTTTTATTCACTCAAATATTCGTCACGTTTTTCTTTACAAACTGTACAATTGGAATTTTGATCTAATGATTTATTAGGCTACAATTAATTATTCCATGCATTCTATAACAGAATAGGCGGGTCCGTGCGCGGGCGACGGGCGGCAGTGCAGCTCGGACCATCGGACGTGGAGGTTGTGCGCTGCTCTGCTCGCTCGCATTAAAATGCCCCGATTTTCGCATAGACGATTTAGTATTCGTTTTTTATATTAGTTCTATTATGTAGTCATAGTCATTTTGCAAGTAAGGTATTTTATTTTGCGCGCTTGGGCGCTTGCTATAAGACTAATTCAGTGATTTTTATTGTGAAGTTTATTTGTTTTTCGTGTACCTACTGTGTGTATTTGTATATACAGGGTGGAATTTTGTAATGCCACCTGGAGGGAAAGTACTCTTAATACTGCAGATAGAAAATTTTACTCAAAGGAAACATTCCTTTATTTTTAAAAAGACATTAATCTGCATTCAAAGATTTTAAAAATTCGCGTGCCATACTCGGGAATCGAACCGGCTAAATTGAAAAAAAATAACACCCTGTACTTTTATGGCACCAATCGATAGGGTCAATCATAAAGATCAAATCCCTCTAACAAACATGATAAATTAAATGAAAGGAAAACCATGAAATCTTAACTTATAAATTCAATGGGACAACATAAAGCACTTTTACTCAAAGGTCCGATCCAATTACTTATGTTAGAACCTAATAAACAATTATCTTTTGACTACATTTATTGATTAAAATGAGAAGAACTATTTAGATAGGAAGATAACAATTTGCACAAACAAACACGTGCAAATTGAAATCTTTTTTCTTCAATTGTAAAGGTCCATCCTTTGAATAAAATTGCTTTATCGTAATAAATTTATCCCATTGAATTTATAACTTTAGATTTCATGGTTTTCCTTTCATTTAATTTATAATGTTTGTTGAAGAGATTTAATCCTTATGATTGACCCTATCGATTGGTGGCATAAAAATACAGGATGTATTTTTTTGGAATTAAGCCGGTTCGATTCCCGAGTGTGGCATGCGAATTTTCAAAATCTTTGAATGCAGATTAATTTATTTTTAAAAATAAAGGAATGTTTCCTTTGAGTAAAATTTTCTATCTGCAGTTTTAAGAGTACTTTCCCTCCAGGTGGCATTACAAAATTCCACCCTGTATATGTAATAGGTAGATAGATTTTTAAACTCGTATTATCTTTTGAATGGAATGTCCGAATTGAAAAATTTAAAAAGTAATTTAGAGGTATTGAAGCAGTCCTGAATGTAAAGTAATTTATTTTGATAAGGATTAATACCAAGATACAAATAAAGAGCCTTTTCTAGCGGGGGCATTTCAATTCAATTTTTAACCGACTTCCAAAAAGAAGAGGTTCTCAATTCGACTGTATGTTTCTTTTTTTAAATAAAATAACACTTATTTTGGCATAACTATTGTAACGTTGTAGAAACTTAGAATAGTTTCTACCGTTACTTTGTAAACATAACCAATAGGGTATTACACCCATTTTTGAAAAGTGTCGCAATTAGATTCTATAGTGCTAATGAACCACAAAAAAATCACAAAATTTTTATTCAATCGTTAAGTGCCCTAAAAATGCATTTAAATTTTGCATTTTCAAATTTCGCGCGTAATTTGACGAGAACGCTGGAGGCCATATTGCTCTGTGGTTATGACGTCAGTTGGCTGTGTAAACAAATGCAGTGAATTTTAAACACCTCCTAACGCTATAAAATAGTTTTTTTTAAGTGTAAGAGAGTTATAGGGCATTACTTACATCGAAGTTTTAACATTCCGTAACTCAGCAAAACAGAAATCGGGATTTACAGCAAAGAATTTACCGACCATCAAAGAGTTTATTCTTGGTAAATTTGTGTTGTCTCCTTTTACAAAACCGTCCTCCATGGTATTATTTCAATAAAAATTACGTTGGTTAAGAAATTATAATAGAAAGCCTTGAAGAGATTTTACGTACGCTGATAGTTGACAATTGACACTTGTATGTTTACATAGCCGTATGACGTAATAACATGGCGACCACTGTTTAATGGTGTTAAGAAACAGATTAAAAAAGCTGAAACCTTTGAATTGAATTTTAAAATTTATTTTGCAGTTTTATGAACTAAAATTAACGTTATCCGACTGCTTTTTGCCTAAGCTATCTGTATAATACATTTTTAGATTTTTTTTCATATAGAGTAAAATACCCTATTCAACACTTTAATTAAGTTAAATGTCAAAACAAACGCCACAGACTATACATACTCATTGGGCCGTTCAGTTACTAAACGACTAAAATTAGCTGTTTTTACCAGTGCTCAGCGCGCGTTACATGTATCTGATCGAATGAGTGAAGACTTGTCTATGCGTAAAGTCGTAAACACGCCAGTATAAATGTCACGGACTCGCGGTGACGAGCCTTTTTTGGAAATATTCTGCTCCCAGTGACTAGACGCGTTCTCTCATCGGAAATTAAATTTCTAGAAGTATTCGTGATCTAGAATATTCGGGCTTAAAGCAGGCAGCTTTAATTTTTGTTAGTAACCTAACTCTTTTCGTTTTGTGTCTACGTAAACCCAATACTGGGGTTCAAGATTACGGCTGACGTTCAAGATTCCGGCTGACAATCAAGATTTCGGCTGACAACCGTTTTACCGGCATCCAATTTGCCGCGGGCTCCGCAGCGGGTACCTTTTACCTGCGTGGCCGCGTCGAAATTCTACGGGTCGGCGCGATCATCTGCCGTCCGTCACCCTACCTGGCGTCTGCAGCGTGGCACACCGCTACGGTCATCGTCACGCCGGGCTGAGCCAGGAGAGTACCGTGCAAACCCCCGGGCGGGCTTGGAGAAACTTGTGACCATAAACCTACCCACACCCGTTTAGTTTATTAATATATTTTTATGTTGACCTGGGTCCGTGGTTTTCTTTTATTTACCCCCACGGACACCCTTTCCGTCACACTATAATAGTTAGACATATGCTGTTGCGACATTTTCTGTAAATAATGATGTGTTCTGCAAAGTCGTAAATGATAAATGATGTTTATTTTGCAAGTAGGTTTTTACAAACACTTTTACACGTCATTCTTTAAAACTAGATGGGGCCGGTGTTTCGTACCTGACTACTCTGAGAAGAAACAGCCGAAACAAACTCAGAGGTCATAGTCTCTTTTAAAGTCCAGACAATCTTGCTCAATTCACATGAAGACTATGCAGATTAGTGTCTGATATGGTCTTTTGAAGAAAGAACCATACAGTTTTGAGTGGACCTGTCCAGTCAGTGCAAGCATTTGTCAGTTAACGTGTAGCTCGACTTATAACTCAAGGAGCTCAACGAAACGACGAACAATACCAAAGAAAGGACATTTGGGTAGGTCGCTTAGAGTACTCAAACTGTCAGACAGTTGTGGGAAAAAATAAACAAAAAAAATAAATGTGACCCACATGGTCCCCACATTCACAATAATCATATAAAATTCATAACAAGTTCTATTCAAAAAGAATGTAAATAAAAATCACAAAAATCATTAAAAGGCACAATGATGATAAAAAAAAGTAAAATACTAAACAAAACAAGTATTCATGTCAAATCAGTAAATGTCAAATAAAAAAATAATAGAGTAAAAAATAATAAAATACATGTCAAAACATTAAATGTCAGAGTGTACAAAAAATAATAAAATACATCTCAAAACATTAAATGTCAGAGTGTATAAAAAAAGGAAAAGAAAAAATAAAAAAAGGAAAAGAAAGGAATAAATAATAAACAAGCGAAGTCCGAAGCTTCGACATTCACAGAGCAAATTTCATTGGAGCAGCTTAATCCCAAGCCTTTTTATCTTCGAGATAGTGATTAACATGATAGTAGGCTTTCAGGCACAGCTTCCGTTTTATAAACGATTTGAATTTATTTAGGCTTAGTGCTTAAATTTGGCTCGGGAGTTTATTGTAAAAACGTATACATTGGCATCTGAACGTACCCCCTATTTTTTTGAGTAGTACATTATTTTCTTCTATCATCAATACTTTTTGCAGCGCACGCGATGTAAAGAATATTTTAGGTATTTTTTACGCCTTGGGTTACATTATTGGAATTTTAAAGAAAAAGGACCTCTTTTTTTTGAAAATATAATAAAGGTAGCCTATGTCATCCGGGGATAGTGTAGCTTTCCAATAGTGAATTTTTTTTTCAAATCGGTTCAGTCGTTTCGGAGCCTATTCAATGCCAACAAACAAACAATTAAAATTGTTCGGATTGCGAACCAGCGAATCTAATGCATACCTAGTAGGGAGGTACATTATAATAACGATGGAATAGCAATACAATCTATAATCTTACAATTTATTTACTTTTGAGAGCATTTCAAATTAAATCTAAGGGCGCTGACGCGGCCGTGTGCGTTTAGATGCCGCGACCACGGAGTTTTTTTTTTTTTTAAAAAAAAAACCTTGCATAATCTTTTTTTACAAAAATTTGTAAAAATTGATTCCCAAAACCTTAAATTTGTTAAAGTTATGGTTAAAAAGTTATAAGGGTTTCAACGTGGCCGTGCATCTAAACGCGGGGAACCGCGCGGCCATGGAGATCTTTAAAAGTAAGCCTTGCAGAGACTTGAAATTTAGATAAATAACAGATCGAATTTGTAAAAATATAGAAAAAAATCTAGGTTTATATTTTAGGAGCTAGCCGCGCCATAGAAACGGTGAAAAACACGTTATCGCCGATATCTCGCTGAAAAAACATCGCAGAGGTCTGAAGTTTTTTGTAAAACCTAGATTTTAATTTGTAAAAATACACAAAAAATACCTAGATTTCAGGAACTATAAGTACGGTATCGCTTAGAACCTTCAATACGTTCTGAATATTTCGATAGGTTGACCATGACTTATTTTTATAGAAAACACTAGACCTATTGCATTACAAATTATTTTTTAAAGATTCGAAAATAAATTAAAATGAAACGATAAGATACAAAAACATGTTTATTTCTTTAAAAATCATATAAATCATTGATTGTTTACTGTCTTACAGTACGATATATATTTCTGACAAAATCACAGATTATTTACTTACACTAAGATATTTGTTTATATTTTTAGCTGAAAAAACATCTAAATTAATAATCTGAATAACCCGTGATTTATGTGTTTTTTTATTAAAAATAAATAAACTAAAATGAAACAATAAGATACAAAAACACAATTATGCTTATAAGAAATAAAAATACGACTTATCATTTTAATTTAATTTAGAATCCTTAAAAAATAATTTCTTATACAATAGGTGGAAAGTATTCTGTAAAAAAAAGTCATGGTCACCGTATCGAAATATTCAAAACGTTATTACAGGGGATATATTATTTAATAAAAAATTTAGCTAATACTTACCGTACTACAGCTAAAGAAATATAAACCTAGGATGTTTTGTGTATGTTTACAATTTTTTTCAAATTCAATTCTAGGTTTTACAAAAAACTTCGTGCTTCTGCGATGCTTTTTCAGCGAGATATCGGCGGTAACGTGTTTTTCACCGTTTCAATGGTGCGGCCATGGGGTTTTAGTCTTACAGCTCTTAAAATATAAACCTAGGACTTTTAAATGTATTTTAACATATTTCGACATATTCAAATCTGTGTTTTACAAAAAACTTCAAGACTTCTGCGATGATTTTTCAGCGAGATATCGGCGATAACGAATTTCAGGCTCTGCAAGGCTTAGTTTTACAGATCTCCGTGGCCGCGTGGTTCTCCGCGTTTTGATGGCGCGGCCACGTTCAAAGCCTTATAACTTTTTAACCATATCTTTGACAAATTCATGGTTTTGGGAATCAACTTTTACAAATTATTACAAAATCTTGGCATAGTAGTTAAAAAGAAAATGCTGTGGTCGCGCCATCGAAACGCACACAGCACGGCCTCCTGTGCGAAGAGCGTGAGTCAAACTATGCGCGCGTAAAAATGTAACGGGGAGCGCGGGGAAAATATTTAACTCCGCCCAGATCCTCAAGGCCGTTCGCGCATACCGCCTTAAGAGTAAACGAGTCAGTGGCACGAACTAGTTGGTGGGCGAGGTTAAAATGCATGCTATTTCATCCGACATCACGAGCGAAAGGGATAGACGCTGTGAAGAGCAGTAAGAAGCTACTGCGCGTACACATACACACTCCTAACGCTGAGTGATGCATACATGCGCGATTTCATTGAATAGTGAACGACAGCGGCGCCGGCAGTAAAACAATAAAAACTCAAACAAATAGATGTAATGTAGGTAGATATTGTTAGTATGAACAAATAATTTCATTGATTTGACTTTTGTTTCTATGCTTACCTACCTTTTTATTTGTAGGTTGTGCAACTTTAGGTGTAGTATGTACTTACTATTAATATTATATTTATGTATATACCTATACTATTTTGTTACTATTTATGATAAATAGGTATTTACTTTGGGAGCAGTGGTGGCCCAGTGGTGGCGGCCCCGACTTATGAACAGTAAGTCGTGGGTTCGAACCCAGACAGGCGTATTACCTACTTTGTGTAATTTATTTCATCACCACTGCTCTCAAAACGGTGAAGGAAAACATCGTGAGGAAACCGGCATGTCCTAGATCCAAAAAATTCGAAGACATGTGACATCTACCAATCCGCACTGGGCCCGCGTGGTGGATTAGGTATAGCCATTTATGGCCCATTCCCTCTCATAGAGAAGAGGCCTGTGTCCCAGCAGTGGCAACAGTTAATAGGCTGATGATGATGATGACTATTTATGATAAATAGGTATTTACTTACCCTAGCTAGTTAACCCACAGGCGACTCCTCATTAGTACAGCCAAAGTCAGGATAATTGCTTTTTCGACAGCGTGCAGCGTGACTGTGAGTCTGTGAGGCTTGTTGTTGGTTCATCAAATAAAAATTGTTATTTTGTAAAATGTTTATTGGCTGTTTATCTATCTATACATAAATAAAACAGTAACGAAAGAAAAACTGTACATTGAGAATTTTCGAGAAAAAATAAGTGACTTTTGTTAGAAAAACGTAACTGATGACAAACAAGTGACTTTTTAGAATTTTGTCTGTTTGTCTGTGTGTATGGTACGGCTTCACGCCAAAACTACTGGATAGATTGAATTGAAATTCAGAAAAAATGTTCTTTGTAAACCAAGGAAGGCTTTAGGCTACATATTATCACGCCGTATGTTATGGGAGTAAGCAAAATGTAAGCAAAATAGATTTTAAAAGGTTTTTGTTCATAATTGAATGCACAAAATAATTGAATGCACAAAATGACATGTTATGTGTGAGACTGCACAAACAGACTCACGATGTCCGCGATTACGCGGAGCCCTAATCAAAATAATATTTGTCCAATCGACAAAGGGAAAACACCTATTAGATACACTTACCATCACGTTGGTACTGGTGATGTGACGTAGCCCCTGGTCACTCAAACATCTGGTTGTGTATGTAAAGTCATGTAGATTCGACGGTAACCAAAGGGCGCCCCACAGCGCGTACCGTCGTCTCCCTGGTCAAACCTTCTGATAACACACGTGGCACTTTTCATCAATGTCCAACTGAATTTTATCCCGGTTTGCTAACCCAATCGGGGATGTACAATAGTCCAGCACTGAATTTAGGAAGTTACCGGCGTCCAAATGACAAAGGCCGGCTACATAACCAACAAATTACTCGCGGTCACGACCCGAAGTGGCGAGATCTCTCAATTTTCACTCAATTATCAACAAAATATCAAACACCGATCAAGATGGTATTGGATTAACATTAACTCAAAGTTTCAATCAATAATTACACGAAAACAGCGTGCATCAAAAAAAAACAAGACAATGGAAGCAAGTTTCTTGCCAACAAGATTGCACTGACAAGCAAACGTCATCGCACTGACAACTGAAACGTCATCTGTCAAACGTCGAAAAGGTGCGTTCAGAAACTTGGTGGATGAAACATCTCCCCCCCCCCCCGGACGGGCCGTCCCGTCCGCTAATCAATTGGCAGTCTTGACAAGGTTGCGACCGCTCTCCTCATAACCGATCCATCCACTAAAACCTCAGCAAAACGAGGTACCCCGTCGGTGCCAGCCACCAAATTGAGAATGCGCCCCCGGCGCCAATACAGAGGCTTAAGGTTGGCATCCTTAATAAGGACGAGGTCTCCTATCTTGGGCGGATGAGTTTTATCAGTCCACTTGACGCGCTGCTGGAGGATGTGCAGATACTGTAAGCTCCAACGCTTATAAAAGCTCTGAGTGAGCTGTTGCACCAACTGAAACCGCGATAGCCGATTTTGGCTCACATCAACAAAAGGGTACTCAGGCAGAGCGACAAGTGGCTGTCCAATCAAGAAATGGCCCGGGGTTAGAGCCTCCAAATCGTTAGGATCCGAAGAGAGCGGGCACAATGGACGCGAATTTAGTACCGCTTCAATGCGACAAAATACCGTAGCTAATTCCTCAAAGGTGAGAACGGTGTCTCCCAACAATCTCCGCCAGAACTAAAAAGACGCGATGAATCGGAACAGTGAGGGCACGGCGACAAAGAGGAGGAACTCATTTACTACAATCTGTATAAATTCTAAATCAAAATGTTTACTGTTAAAATTGTAATAAAAAAAAAAAACATTAACTAGACTAGAAACTAGACTAGACTATAAATGGAACATAAAAACTATATCACCATAAACTTAATCTATTCACATATATTAAAAAAATAAAAATTAAAACATTAATAAAATTTTTACTTTGTAGCAAAATCTCAAAAACAATTATTCATTTCATATATCAATTAAATTCAAAATTAAGTTAATAAATAATTAATTCTGACAGACAATCTATTAAGTAAACAGGTTTATTAATATATACCCAAAAGTCGAAATTCTAAAACACAAAAAAATAAAACTTAACAATGTCATGTACTAAGAATTAAATAATAATATCAAAGATAATAAAAGTCAACCCCTAAAACTAACTTTTCACACTTTTCGCAACGTACCCGAAGACCGCAGGCAGGTGTTCAATTCATCTTGTAGTGATGCAAAATGCGTTGAATGGAACGTCGAGTGGATGGCAGGTGACGTTTAAATCCAAACAAACAACGAAGTGACAGACGACAGACAGTTCGTTCGGCGCCGGCGCAGTAGTGTGATTTTTTCGTAATATGTTGGTGGAATAAAATTGTTCAGATCGAAATAAGTGCCCGATGTGCGTGTGTGCGTGGGTTTTGAAAAATTCAACCACCAATTATGCCGAAGGATAATGGGACCAAGTAGAAAAATCGCCCCTCAAAAGTAAGTAAATACTTGCGTAGTTGCGTCGCAGAGGTTATGTTGTTGGACGCCGTCGACACTCGCAATAAAGCAATTTCAGGTAATTTCTAGTAAAAATTTGACGATTACTTTGTTTTGGCTCTTCCTTGGGCGGGGTTGCCAGCCCAAACATTTTTTTAGTCTTTTTATCTTTTTCTTTTTACTTTTAAACTACAATCCACACAAATTTTGCTACTATTAAACAAATTGCTCCTCATGATACACTAATTATTGTTTATGGTCTCATCTCTCAAATGCACAACATTTTGCCAGGGTAATGCACACCAATCCCAACCCTTTCAGCAAGATACATAAATATACTAACACTACAACACTTATACACGCAAATAGAAGAAGAAAGAAAGAAAGAAAGAAAAATATTTATTTATCACAGGCACATGACATGCATAAAAAAATGAAAATAGAAACAATAAACATAACAAACATTCATTGCACGTCGTGAGTGCGATAAATGGGTTACCACTCAGCATGATGCTGTGCTATGGGGGCCCACAGCACAGCGCTGGTTTTCAGTGGTCACCCGTGAAAAGAAAAAAACGTACGGAAGACAACATAGGTGGTACTTATTTAAATATTTGATTAAGTAATTAGAAAAAAACAAACAAACAGTACTTAAACATAAAACAAACATAAGAAACAAAATAAACATTACTTACAAAAATATAAAGGTATCAGGCTAAACAAAACAAACATAAAAAACCTGGCGTATGTTTTGTCTCGCTCCCTCCCCTCCTGCGCGTCGCCGTCGCTTGCGCGCGCTCAGCCGATCATACGACTCATACTATATACTAACTACCGCACCGACCGCATTTCCCTTTTGCACCTGTTGGCGCGTTGACGTAGGTACTGTGCGTCTATGTATACCTATATGTGATGTATATGTACAATCTCAATCACACACACACACTTACCCCCCAATTACACACTCTCACTCTCACATACACATCTACACACACAATTACCACACACATGCACATTCATAATACAACTACGTTTAATAAATTCCTTCACTCCTAGTTTAATCTCTGTTAAAATAATTTAGTTGTACTTTCAAATTTGTTTCTTTTTTGCCAAGATTTTGTTAACACACTTTTTAGTAAAAAGTTTTTGTATCATACTGACTCCTAAGTCACAGGATCTCCTAGTTTGGGAGTCAGGGTTACTCTATCTGTATTACCTTTATTTCACTGAAATTCATGTGACCTAGTCTTAAATCAATGTTGAAGGTTTTTCTATAAATAAAGATTTTTATTATTATTATTATTATTTATAATAAGTAAGGGTGTGATATAGAACATCAAACTGAACAGCTTTCTAGAAGGAGATCCGAACCCGTGTCCGCCGGCAACTACGTCATTTTATAAAATGTTGAAACTTTTTCTGTAGAAGTACCTTACTATTCCTACCGAGTGAACTTCTGAAAGACACTTTAACCGTTATATCCAAACCTGTGACACATCTATTTAACGAAATACTGGCTACTGAACAAATACCAACTCAATGGACGACGTCCACTATTGTCTTGTTACATAAAAAAGGAGATAAAAACGAAATAAATAACTACAGACCTATATGTCTAATGTCCAATTTATATAAAGTGTTTTCCAAAATAATACTTGGACGAATAACGAAACACCTAGAAGAAAACCAACCGAGAGAACAAGCGGGGTTTCGCGCCGACTATTCCACTATTGATCATATACACGTGGTGAAACAGGTCATCGAAAAACTTAATGAATATGGCCAGCACTACTACATGGCATTCGTCGATTACAATAAGGCTTTCGATTCTCTGAGTCATAGCTATATTTGGAAGACGCTAAAAAACCAGGGTGTAGAAAGCAAATACATAAAAATCTTAAAAGAAATATACAAAAACTCCACAGCGAAGATTCAACTTGAACTGCAAGGAGAAGAGTTTAGTATCCAAAGAGGCGTCAGGCAAGGTGATCCACTTTCCCCAAAACTTTTCACGGCAGTGTTGGAAAATATATTCAGAAATATAGACTGGGAAGATTGTGGAATAAACATAAATGGAACAAACCTGAATCACCTAAGATTTGCAGACGATATAGTGATATTCGCAGAGAGACCAGACATACTACAAACCATGTTGCAGCAATTAGACAAAGAAAGCAAGAAAGCGGGTTTATCTATGAATCCAGCGAAGACTAAACTGATGACGAATGCAATAAAGGAAAAAATAGAGATATACACAGGGCAGGAGGCTATTGAATATGTAGATGAATATATATATTTGGGACAGGTAATATCAATTAAAGACCAGCATTCCAAAGAAATTGATAGGAGAATAAGCAACACCTGGAAACGGTACTGGTCGCTAAAAGAAATAGTTAAAAACGAAACAATACCAATGTCAGTGAAAAGCAAACTTTATAACACGTGCATCCTCCCATGCCTCACGTATGGGTGTCAAACTTGGCCAGCTACGAGTAAAACCAGCCAAAAACTTATAGTTTGCCAGCGCAATATGGAGCGAAGCATGCTAAATATAAGGCTACGTGATAGGTGGACGACGTCAAAAATAAGGAAAAGAACAAAAGTAAGCGATGTCTTATTTAAAGTAAAAAAAACTGAAATGGAACTGGACAGGTCACATTATGAGAACGGACGGAGAAAAATGGACGAGAGACGTAATGGAATGGTATCCTAGAAATGGAAAGAGACAAAAAGGACGCCAAATTAAGAGATGGGAAGATGACCTACCAAAAGGATGGAGAAGATTGGCTCGCGACAGAGATGAGTGGAAGAAACTAGGGGAGGCCTATGTCGAAGGACAACCTGACCAACAAACTGATTGCTGAAGATTATAGTTTACCTAATAGAATTAAGTATTTTTTTATTTGTATTTCTTTTTCAACTGGAGTTTAAAATGAACTGTATTTTGGTCAGCGAATAAAGGCTTTTTTTATTTATTTATTTATTTATTCCTACCGAGTAAAGGTAGGTGATGAGTACAGCGATGAGAGGAAGGTGGGGTGCGGGGTGCCGCAGGGGTCCGGATGCAGGCCTGTGTGCTACTTATTGCACGTGAACAGCTTGTGCGGCGTACTGCGCCACTGCTCGGCGCACATGTTCGTGGATGACCTGTGTGCGCTGCGCGCCAGCACCGACCTCGCTGATACCTGTCGACTAGCACAACAGGACGTTGATGCAGTGGGAAAGTGGTCTCACGACAACGGTATCGTTCTTAATGGCGATAAAACTAAGCTGTTGATGATACATTCCCCTTATATACATCAGACTAAAACATGCCCTTTCATTTTTAGGGTTCCGTACCCAAAGGGTAAAAACGGAACCCTATTACTAAGACTTCGCTGTCTGTCCGTCTATCCGTCTGTCTGTCACCAGGCTGTATCTCATGAACCGTGACAGCTAGACAGTTGAAATTTTCACAGATGATGTATTTCTGTTGCCGCTATAACAACAAATACTAAAAACAGAATAAAATTAATATTTAAGGGGGGCTCCCATACAACAAACGTGATTTTTTAATAATAATTGGTACGGAACCCTTCGTGCGCGAGTCCGACTCGCACTTGGCCGGTTTTTACCCATAGCTATGACTGCCATAATAATAACCACCACAATTGTGTCACCTATCTTGGAATGAAGGTCGATGAAAAATTTTCTTGGTCTTCACATATTCATTACATTTGTAGTAAACTTAGAATATTGTTAAGTAAATTATATCACTTAAGGCGGTGGTATCTGCTAACGAGAGGTTTTCTCCACGTAACTTCTCTTTGATGAGTGAATATATATGTGCAAAAAAAATATATGTTGCTTATTAGACTCTAAACTTTAATTGGTACAATGAGGGATTTTCTTTTTAGCTCTTCCCTAGTCGCTGGATAGATGGCGCTAGGAGTAAGTATGATAATGCAAGGAACGGAACCAATAAAAACTGATTTTAACAAAGCGCGAGAAATGTTGGTTATATTCGGAAAGTTAAGCAAATGAAAGTGTCAGTCAACGAGAGTATGTGACGTGACTCAATGTTTTTTTTTTAAGCGTTTTGGCTTTGGCATAGTAAGCTCAACGCCATCTATAGAGTTCTTGGAAACTAAGTTTTTTTTTAAAACCTCAAAAGGAAAAGCTCTCATTGAAATAATTCTAACTTTATTATTACTATATGAAAAAAATATTCAAAGTGAAGCATTTTTTCTTTGAAATTTCGTAACTACTCCTAAACGACATTAAAATTTAGTAATTTTTATTCACTCAAATATTCGTCACGTTTTTCTTTACAAACTGTACAATTGGAATTTTGATCTAATGATTTATTAGGCTACAATTAATTATTCCATGCATTCTATAACAGAATAGGCGGGTCCGTGCGCGGGCGACGGGCGGCAGTGCAGCTCGGACCATCGGACGTGGAGGTTGTGCGCTGCTCTGCTCGCTCGCATTAAAATGCCCCGATTTTCGCATAGACGATTTAGTATTCGTTTTTTATATTAGTTCTATTATGTAGTCATAGTCATTTTGCAAGTAAGGTATTTTATTTTGCGCGCTTGGGCGCTTGCTATAAGACTAATTCAGTGATTTTTATTGTGAAGTTTATTTGTTTTTCGTGTACCTACTGTGTGTATTTGTATATACAGGGTGGAATTTTGTAATGCCACCTGGAGGGAAAGTACTCTTAATACTGCAGATAGAAAATTTTACTCAAAGGAAACATTCCTTTATTTTTAAAAAGACATTAATCTGCATTCAAAGATTTTAAAAATTCGCGTGCCATACTCGGGAATCGAACCGGCTAAATTGAAAAAAAATAACACCCTGTACTTTTATGGCACCAATCGATAGGGTCAATCATAAAGATCAAATCCCTCTAACAAACATGATAAATTAAATGAAAGGAAAACCATGAAATCTTAACTTATAAATTCAATGGGACAACATAAAGCACTTTTACTCAAAGGTCCGATCCAATTACTTATGTTAGAACCTAATAAACAATTATCTTTTGACTACATTTATTGATTAAAATGAGAAGAACTATTTAGATAGGAAGATAACAATTTGCACAAACAAACACGTGCAAATTGAAATCTTTTTTCTTCAATTGTAAAGGTCCATCCTTTGAATAAAATTGCTTTATCGTAATAAATTTATCCCATTGAATTTATAACTTTAGATTTCATGGTTTTCCTTTCATTTAATTTATAATGTTTGTTGAAGAGATTTAATCCTTATGATTAACCCTATCGATTGGTGGCATAAAAATACAGGATGTATTTTTTTGGAATTAAGCCGGTTCGATTCCCGAGTGTGGCATGCGAATTTTCAAAATCTTTGAATGCAGATTAATTTATTTTTAAAAATAAAGGAATGTTTCCTTTGAGTAAAATTTTCTATCTGCAGTTTTAAGAGTACTTTCCCTCCAGGTGGCATTACAAAATTCCACCCTGTATATGTAATAGGTAGATAGATTTTTAAACTCGTATTATCTTTTGAATGGAATGTCCGAATTGAAAAATTTAAAAAGTAATTTAGAGGTATTGAAGCAGTCCTGAATGTAAAGTAATTTATTTTGATAAGGATTAATACCAAGATACAAATAAAGAGCCTTTTCTAGCGGGGGCATTTCAATTCAATTTTTAACCGACTTCCAAAAAGAAGAGGTTCTCAATTCGACTGTATGTTTCTTTTTTTAAATAAAATAACACTTATTTTAACATAACTATTGTAACGTTGTAGAAACTTAGAATAGTTTCTACCGTTACTTTGTAAACATAACCAATAGGGTATTACACCCATTTTTGAAAAGTGTCGCAATTAGATTCTATAGTGCTAATGAACCACAAAAAAAATCACAAAATTTTTATTCAATCGTTAAGTGCCCTAAAAATGCATTTAAATTTTGCATTTTCAAATTTCGCGCGTAATTTGACGAGAACGCTGGAGGCCATATTGCTCTGTGGTTATGACGTCAGTTGGCTGTGTAAACAAATGCAGTGAATTTTAAACACCTCCTAACGCTATAAAATAGTTTTTTTTAAGTGTAAGAGAGTTATAGGGCATTACTTACATCGAAGTTTTAACATTCCGTAACTCAGCAAAACAGAAATCGGGATTTACAGCAAAGAATTTACCGACCATCAAAGAGTTTATTCTTGGTAAATTTGTGTTGTCTCCTTTTACAAAACCGTCCTCCATGGTATTATTTCAATAAAAATTACGTTGGTTAAGAAATTATAATAGAAAGCCTTGAAGAGATTTTACGTACGCTGATAGTTGACAATTGACACTTGTATGTTTACATAGCCGTATGACGTAATAACATGGCGACCACTGTTTAATGGTGTTAAGAAACAGATTAAAAAAGCTGAAACCTTTGAATTGAATTTTAAAATTTATTTTGCAGTTTTATGAACTAAAATTAACGTTATCCGACTGCTTTTTGCCTAAGCTATCTGTATAATACATTTTTAGATTTTTTTTCATATAGAGTAAAATACCCTATTCAACACTTTAATTAAGTTAAATGTCAAAACAAACGCCACAGACTATACATACTCATTGGGCCGTTCAGTTACTAAACGACTAAAATTAGCTGTTTTTACCAGTGCTCAGCGCGCGTTACATGTATCTGATCGAATGAGTGAAGACTTGTCTATGCGTAAAGTCGTAAACACGCCAGTATAAATGTCACGGACTCGCGGTGACGAGCCTTTTTTGGAAATATTCTGCTCCCAGTGACTAGACGCGTTCTCTCATCGGAAATTAAATTTCTAGAAGTATTCGTGATCTAGAATATTCGGGCTTAAAGCAGGCAGCTTTAATTTTTGTTAGTAACCTAACTCTTTTCGTTTTGTGTCTACGTAAACCCAATACTGGGGTTCAAGATTACGGCTGACGTTCAAGATTCCGGCTGACAATCAAGATTTCGGCTGACAACCGTTTTACCGGCATCCAATTTGCCGCGGGCTCCGCAGCGGGTACCTTTTACCTGCGTGGCCGCGTCGAAATTCTACGGGTCGGCGCGATCATCTGCCGTCAGTCACCCTACCTGGCGTCTGCAGCGTGGCACACCGCTACGGTCATCGTCACGCCGGGCTGAGCCAGGAGAGTACCGTGCAAACCCCCGGGCGGGCTTGGAGAAACTTGTGACCATAAACCTACCCACACCCGTTTAGTTTATTAATATATTTTTATGTTGACCTGGGTCCGTGGTTTTCTTTTATTTACCCCCACGGACACCCTTTCCGTCACACTATAATAGTTAGACATATGCTGTTGCGACATTTTCTGTAAATAATGATGTGTTCTGCAAAGTCGTAAATGATAAATGATGTTTATTTTGCAAGTAGGTTTTTACAAACACTTTTACACGTCATTCTTTAAAACTAGATGGGGCCGGTGTTTCGTACCTGACTACTCTGAGAAGAAACAGCCGAAACAAACTCAGAGGTCATAGTCTCTTTTAAAGTCCAGACAATCTTGCTCAATTCACATGAAGACTATGCAGATTAGTGTCTGATATGGTCTTTTGAAGAAAGAACCATACAGTTTTGAGTGGACCTGTCCAGTCAGTGCAAGCATTTGTCAGTTAACGTGTAGCTCGACTTATAACTCAAGGAGCTCAACGAAACGACGAACAATACCAAAGAAAGGACATTTGGGTAGGTCGCTTAGAGTACTCAAACTGTCAGACAGTTGTGGGAAAAAATAAACAAAAAAAATAAATGTGACCCACATGGTCCCCACATTCACAATAATCATATAAAATTCATAACAAGTTCTATTCAAAAAGAATGTAAATAAAAATCACAAAAATCATTAAAAGGCACAATGATGATAAAAAAAAGTAAAATACTAAACAAAACAAGTATTCATGTCAAATCAGTAAATGTCAAATAAAAAAATAATAGAGTAAAAAATAATAAAATACATGTCAAAACATTAAATGTCAGAGTGTACAAAAAATAATAAAATACATCTCAAAACATTAAATGTCAGAGTGTATAAAAAAAGGAAAAGAAAAAATAAAAAAAGGAAAAGAAAGGAATAAATAATAAACAAGCGAAGTCCGAAGCTTCGACATTCACAGAGCAAATTTCATTGGAGCAGCTTAATCCCAAGCCTTTTTATCTTCGAGATAGTGATTAACATGATAGTAGGCTTTCAGGCACAGCTTCCGTTTTATAAACGATTTGAATTTATTTAGGCTTAGTGCTTAAATTTGGCTCGGGAGTTTATTGTAAAAACGTATACATTGGCATCTGAACGTACCCCCTATTTTTTTGAGTAGTACATTATTTTCTTCTATCATCAATACTTTTTGCAGCGCACGCGATGTAAAGAATATTTTAGGTATTTTTTACGCCTTGGGTTACATTATTGGAATTTTAAAGAAAAAGGACCTCTTTTTTTTGAAAATATAATAAAGGTAGCCTATGTCATCCGGGGATAGTGTAGCTTTCCAATAGTGAATTTTTTTTTCAAATCGGTTCAGTCGTTTCGGAGCCTATTCAATGCCAACAAACAAACAATTAAAATTGTTCGGATTGCGAACCAGCGAATGTAATGCATACCTAGTAGGGAGGTACATTATAATAACGATGGAATAGCAATACAATCTATAATCTTACAATTTATTTACTTTTGAGAGCATTTCAAATTAAATCTAAGGGCGCTGACGCGGCCGTGTGCGTTTAGATGCCGCGACCACGGAGTTTTTTTTTTTTTTAAAAAAAAAACCTTGCATAATCTTTTTTTACAAAAATTTGTAAAAATTGATTCCCAAAACCTTAAATTTGTTAAAGTTATGGTTAAAAAGTTATAAGGGTTTCAACGTGGCCGTGCATCTAAACGCGGGGAACCGCGCGGCCATGGAGATCTTTAAAAGTAAGCCTTGCAGAGACTTGAAATTTAGATAAATAACAGATCGAATTTGTAAAAATATAGAAAAAAATCTAGGTTTATATTTTAGGAGCTAGCCGCGCCATAGAAACGGTGAAAAACACGTTATCGCCGATATCTCGCTGAAAAAACATCGCAGAGGTCTGAAGTTTTTTGTAAAACCTAGATTTTAATTTGTAAAAATACACAAAAAATACCTAGATTTCAGGAACTATAAGTACGGTATCGCTTAGAACCTTCAATACGTTCTGAATATTTCGATAGGTTGACCATGACTTATTTTTATAGAAAACACTAGACCTATTGCATTACAAATTATTTTTTAAGGATTCGAAAATAAATTAAAATGAAACGATAAGATACAAAAACATGTTTATTTCTTTAAAAATCATATAAATCATTGATTGTTTACTGTCTTACAGTACGATATATATTTCTGACAAAATCACAGATTATTTACTTACACTAAGATATTTGTTTATATTTTTAGCTGAAAAAACATCTAAATTAATAATCTGAATAACCCGTGATTTATGTGTTTTTTTATTAAAAATAAATAAACTAAAATGAAACAATAAGATACAAAAACACAATTATGTTTATAAGAAATAAAAATACGACTTATCATTTTAATTTAATTTAGAATCCTTAAAAAATAATTTCTTATACAATAGGTGGAAAGTATTCTGTAAAAAAAAGTCATGGTCACCGTATCGAAATATTCAAAACGTTATTACAGGGGATATATTATTTAATTAAAAATTTAGCTAATACTTACCGTACTACAGCTAAAGAAATATAAACCTAGGATGTTTTGTGTATGTTTACAATTTTTTTCAAATTCAATTCTAGGTTTTACAAAAAACTTCGTGCTTCTGCGATGCTTTTTCAGCGAGATATCGGCGATAACGTGTTTTTCACCGTTTCAATGGTGCGGCCATGGGGTTTTAGTCTTACAGCTCTTAAAATATAAACCTAGGACTTTTAAATGTATTTTAACATATTTCGACATATTCAAATCTGTGTTTTACAAAAAACTTCAAGACTTCTGCGATGATTTTTCAGCGAGATATCGGCGATAACGAATTTCAGGCTCTGCAAGGCTTAGTTTTACAGATCTCCGTGGCCGCGTGGTTCTCCGCGTTTTGATGGCGCGGCCACGTTCAAAGCCTTATAACTTTTTAACCATATCTTTGACAAATTCATGGTTTTGGGAATCAACTTTTACAAATTATTACAAAATCTTGGCATAGTAGTTAAAAAGAAAATGCTGTGGTCGCGCCATCGAAACGCACACAGCACGGCCTCCTGTGCGAAGAGCGTGAGTCAAACTATGCGCGCGTAAAAATGTAACGGGGAGCGCGGGGAAAATATTTAACTCCGCCCAGATCCTCAAGGCCGTTCGCGCATACCGCCTTAAGAGTAAACGAGTCAGTGGCACGAACTAGTTGGTGGGCGAGGTTAAAATGCATGCTATTTCATCCGACATCACGAGCGAAAGGGATAGACGCTGTGAAGAGCAGTAAGAAGCTACTGCGCGTACACATACACACTCCTAACGCTGAGTGATGCATACATGCGCGATTTCATTGAATAGTGAACGACAGCGGCGCCGGCAGTAAAACAATAAAAACTCAAACAAATAGATGTAATGTAGGTAGATATTGTTAGTATGAACAAATAATTTCATTGATTTGACTTTTGTTTCTATGCTTACCTACCTTTTTATTTGTAGGTTGTGCAACTTTAGGTGTAGTATGTACTTACTATTAATATTATATTTATGTATATACCTATACTATTTTGTTACTATTTATGATAAATAGGTATTTACTTTGGGAGCAGTGGTGGCCCAGTGGTGGCGGCCCCGACTTATGAACAGTAAGTCGTGGGTTCGAACCCAGACAGGCGTATTACCTACTTTGTGTAATTTATTTCATCACCACTGCTCTCAAAACGGTGAAGGAAAACATCGTGAGGAAACCGGCATGTCCTAGATCCAAAAAATTCGAAGACATGTGACATCTACCAATCCGCACTGGGCCCGCGTGGTGGATTAGGTATAGCCATTTATGGCCCATTCCCTCTCATAGAGAAGAGGCCTGTGTCCCAGCAGTGGCAACAGTTAATAGGCTGATGATGATGATGACTATTTATGATAAATAGGTATTTACTTACCCTAGCTAGTTAACCCACAGGCGACTCCTCATTAGTACAGCCAAAGTCAGGATAATTGCTTTTTCGACAGCGTGCAGCGTGACTGTGAGTCTGTGAGGCTTGTTGTTGGTTCATCAAATAAAAATTGTTATTTTGTAAAATGTTTATTGGCTGTTTATCTATCTATACATAAATAAAACAGTAACGAAAGAAAAACTGTACATTGAGAATTTTCGAGAAAAAATAAGTGACTTTTGTTAGAAAAACGTAACTGATGACAAACAAGTGACTTTTTAGAATTTTGTCTGTTTGTCTGTGTGTATGGTACGGCTTCACGCCAAAACTACTGGATAGATTGAATTGAAATTCAGAAAAAATGTTCTTTGTAAACCAAGGAAGGCTTTAGGCTACATATTATCACGCCGTATGTTATGGGAGTAAGCAAAATGTAAGCAAAATAGATTTTAAAAGGTTTTTGTTCATAATTGAATGCACAAAATGACATGTTATGTGTGAGACTGCACAAACAGACTCACGATGTCCGCGATTACGCGGAGCCCTAATCAAAATAATATTTGTCCAATCGACAAAGGGAAAACACCTATTAGATACACTTACCATCACGTTGGTACTGGTGATGTGACGTAGCCCCTGGTCACGTCGTATCTGGGTGGGGTGTAAGTGTAAATGTGCTTATGTTGTGTATGTAAAGTCATGTAGATTCGACGGTAACCAAAGGGCGCCCCACAGCGCGTACCGTCGTCTCCCTGGTCAAACCTTCTGATCACACACGTGGCACTTTTCATCAATGTCCAACTGAATTTTATCCCGGTTTGCTAACCCAATCGGGGATGTACAATAGTCCAGCACTGAATTTAGGAAGTTACCGGCGTCCAAATGATAAAGGCCGGCTACATAACCAACAAATTACTCGCGGTCACGACCCGAAGTGGCGAGATCTCTCAATTTTCACTCAATTATCAACAAAATATCAAACACCGATCAAGATGGTATTGGATTAACATTAACTCAAAGTTTCAATCAATAATTACACGAAAACAGCGTGCATCAAAAAAAAACAAGACAATGGAAGCAAGTTTCTTGCCAACAAGATTGCACTGACAAGCAAACGTCATCGCACTGACAACTGAAACGTCATCTGTCAAACGTCGAAAAGGTGCGTTCAGAAACTTGGTGGATGAAACATGTTATAAGCTATATTATGTGACGCAGATGAAGTTGCGCGGGTCAGCTAGTTTACAATAGCGGTCTGTAATATTGTCTTATTATACAGTTATCAACAATAGGCATTGTGCCGCTCCTGACCGACAGTAGGTAAATACGACACGTAGTAAACTAGCGTAATGGATGTTGTAAAAATATGGAGCCAGTATTTATTTTGTGGGTCAAGTTAAGATTTTTAAATATACCTAGGTACTCAGTAAAAAAATATTTCATTGCTATGGCTTCGTTATAGCCGTTGGATGATTCTCTGAAAATATTTCGTGTATGAATAGGTAGACCTTCTATCCAGACAAAGAGTAAACTTACAGTAGGTAGGTAACATTTTTATCTTTGAAAATGTATTTAAAAATATGACGTAGGTACTTTGCAGTAAGTATTAATCCTTATCCAAATAAGTATGTTCATTATCTTGACAATTGAATTTAGATTTAAATTGTCTTTTACAGCTTAACATTTGAATGAATAGTTTAGAAGTTATCACAGAATTAAAAAAAAAAGAAAAACATAAAAAAGTGAAAATAACTTTAGCTTCAGAAGTCGGTGACAAAAACACCAAATCAATCAAATGTTTTTTTTTTGTTTGTGTTTTTTTAAGTCGGTTTATTTTTTTGCAAAAAGCTGTTTATTTATTTTTTATTTTTTAGTCGTTCCCGAAGAAGTCGCCTTAAATTTATTATAAGTACATTATTAACGATACATCATCATCCTATAATGTTCCCACTGCTGGGACACGGCCTCCTCTCAATGAGAGGAATGGGCTAAAATCCACCACGCGGGCCCAGTGCGGATTGGTAGATGTCACATGTCTTTGAATGTTTTGGTTCTAGGACATGCCGGTTTCCTCACGATGTTTTCCTTCACCGTTTTGAGAGCAGTGGTGATGAAATAAATTACACAAAGTAATGCGCCTGTCTAGGTTCGAATCCACAACTTACTGTTCGTAAGTCGAGGCCGCCACCACTGGGCCCCCGCTGCTCTTATCATTAATGAAACTTAACATTTATTTATTTAATTACAACGGTTGTATTTAAACCAATTACTATAACAAAACTAGAACTAAAAGAGTAAGAGATAACATAACATTAAAATATACAAAATAAAGTAAAGGTTCACACATTCATAAATTCCTCTCACAATACTTCTGACATGCCAACAAAATTTTTGTCCATCCATCCGCAAACATAGGTACCTAACTTTCGAAATCTGGGTGTATTGTACACATCTGCGTACCCCCTCAAAGCATACAGGCTTGATGTTACGTCATAAACAATAAACATCCAAGATATTGCAACAATGACTACAGATTTCCGTCTATTTTTGAAGAGTTTCATTGTATTGTATATCTCCGAAGATCAGCATCAGATCTTGACCAAATTTAAATGGGACAAAAAAAAAATTAAAAAGAAATTGAGAATCGGTCGCGCGAAATTTTTTATGCAGACCTTTGGGAATATGGATTTCATAAAAAATCTATTGGATGTATCTGTTCAAAATAAAATTATTTCAATTTTTGAATAAATTATCTACTCTTGTATGGTTTCAGTTTTTCCATTTTCATACTATTTAGGTCATTTATTTACGCCCAAAGATGAGTTAAAATTAGCGTTGAAATATGAAAGTTTCGACGCTCATAACTTCCAAACCAATTATTTTTTTCCAATTCTGCTTCCATACAGGGCTAGATAATGACAAGACCAGTTGATACAATTTTTAATTTTGAACCTACACCGTCAAACAGACGAGTAATCACCAGACTACGTTTGTATGGAAGAATGAGCGACTTGTTTGTCCTTAAGCTTTGAAGTACCCTCAAGCACCTTGAAATGTTTATATGTATATGTCCCTAGTTGACTCAATACTGGGTTTCTCTTGATTGTTATGGTTTGACCTTTAAAAGTAATATACAGAAACTAGAATCAATTCAAATTAGATTTTTAAAATTATTAGTAAATAAGAAAACTAAAAACAGTTGTCGACTATACTAAGTTGTTTAAAATATGTAAAATCCTACCAGTTAGCCTTAAACATAAATACCTGTTATTAGTTAATAACCATGGCAGTCGGGATAGTGACTCACTAGTTTATAACAAGTATACTACCAGGTCGATGACAGCAGGTAAATATGATGTACCCAGAGTTAGCAATTACTATGGCGACAGAACTTTAAAAAACGCGTTCCCTACTTATTAAACACTTTGCCTGCTGACATCAGACAAGAAGTTAATAAGTAAAATTCACACGAAAACTTAAAAAATATTTGTTAGATTCTTTTTAAGTGTACCTACATGTAAGTATATACGTATATACGTCACAGATAATATAATACTTCGTACAGATACCCAATCCCATACAAAGAAATGAAACCTCCCTAAGTCTGGTTATTGAACTAGTTATTTTTCGTTTTCCATTGCTTCAACAGATGGCAGCACCAGCGTCTCACTAATTGCCACAGGCTAGAGTTTTACAACGCCATCCAGGAGTCCACCATCACATCACCCAGATAAATAAATACAAAGTGGGATCGATTTTACTAGATGGCGCTGTTTTATATAGATTCTTACCAACGCACCATGATCCAAGCCTTCAAGGACGTAGGTAATAATAATACAAATAACCGGCCAAGCGCGAATCGGAGTTGCGCACCAAGGGTTCCGTACCATTATGAAAAACACGTTTGTTGTGTGAGAGCCTCCCATAAATATTTATTTTGTTTTGATTTAACTATTTATTATTAAATTGACTTCGTCTGTTGCCTGTTGTCCGCAGCATCAACAACAACGTACGTACGCAACTGTACTAACAAAACATCCATATTATAACTACGCGGGTGAAACCGCGGGACGTCAGCTAGTTCTCTAATTAGCCGACCAAATCGGAAAGGTCACGAAATATATAATCGTGGCCATCTTAAATGAATGGGTCATTTAAGATGGCCACGATTATGTATAGTGCGGCCGCTTTTTCGTGACCTTTCCGATTTGGTCGGCTAATTAGAGAACTAGCTGACGTCCCGCGGTTTCACCCGCGTAGTTTCCGTTTCCGTGGGAGTACGGGAATAAAATATAGCCTATAGCACTCACGAATAATGTAGCTTTCTACCAGTGAAACAATTTTTAAAATTGGTTCATTACTTCCGGAGATTACCCCCTACATACAAACTTACAAACAAATGTTACCTCTTTATAATATTAGTATAGAAGATTGCTGACATTTTCTTGATTTTGATATAACTTTCATTACAGCCGTAATTGAAAGCTGAAATTAACAGGAATTAATGTTCATGAATCATTTTAATTAGTTTAAAGTATGCCACGTTTCTTAATCTTTTGGGAACTGCGTATTTCATCGCTAAAGTACGACCAGTCTAAAATTAATCAATTTTGTTTTTATCTTCATATCGTATAAAGTTACATAATCTATTTTACTTGACGTGATAAGTGTCTACCATGGGCATTTTTTACAACTGTTTATTTGGTTATAAGTGTTTTGGTTTACTTGCAAATCCGTTTTTATCTGATTTTTGAAACCATTTAATTCCATTGGTTTACGACAACCAAATCAAAAACTAATGTTTAAACTAATTTAAACAAATTAGGGTCTTTTATTGGTATTTTTTTCAATCTTCTGCGTTGAGCCGTTTTCGAGATCTGGGAAATCGCAAAACGTTACCGCAGCAAAATCTTAAATAACTCAAGAACCATACCACACACAAATTTTGCTATTTACAAACATTTACTACGCAACAAAAGCTATCTAATCATGTATTTGGTTTCGGGCTGAACGAATTTTTGAAAATCGATCTTGCCAGGATAACGTTTCAAACGTTACTCCAGCAAAATGTGTTTTTCTCAAATAACTTTTAAACTACAATTCACACAAATTTTGCTACTATTAAACAAATTGCTCCTCATGATTAAGTAATTATTTTATATGGTCTCATCTCTCAAATGCACAACATTTTGCCAGGGTAATGCACACTTGGGATTGTTATATTTTAAAAAATGGGTAGAAGAAGTATTGCACGGATACTGCCGGAGGTGAAGTAATTCTTCTGTCCGGACGTAGTCCTGATCCTGAAGCCAACTTTGAACTTTAACCTTGACTCCATGGTGACTTAGCCCAGTTAATTGAGTAGTTTTAGCGATGTTTCTGTAAATGAAAGAGCTGACAACATAGAACTGGCGCCTGGCGAAAGCGGTCTTGTGGCTTATTGTAGGGAAAGTCGTTTTTGCTCTGCGCTTAGTGTTATCTGGTGGGGGAATTAGTCTGCGCTTCCTAAGTGTGGCTCGGATGACAAAGAACTGTCTCACCGAAAGTGGCTTACAGTCCGCATATAGTTATATAGTGGGAAATCTGTATGATTTACCAAGCATAACCTTGAGCACAGCTCTCTGGGCCCTTTCGACGTCGATAAACTTGGTTTTAGCAGCCCCTCCCCAAACCGGGATGCAGTAAGTGATAACGGACTGACAAAGTGCTAGGTAAACCATTTTCAGAATATGTTTGTCTGCACAGATTCTCAGAGATTTGAAAATATAAATAAGTCTTCTGACTTTTGACGTAATATTGTCTATTTGGTTGTACCATTTCTGTCCGTCATTAATCACTACACCCAGGTTCTTCGTTTGGCTGACGCGGTAAGCGTTGCGCATGAGCAGTGGGTGTGATCGAGACATGTACGTGCTGTAATTTCAAAATCCGGAGGTGCTTTGTTTTTATAATTAATAAAAATGGAATTAAAGAAAGTTAGTTTTAGCCACGTTAAGTGTGAGAAGGTTTTGTCGCAGCCATCCCCCAACAGTCCTCAAGGACCGTTCAGCACATTTGACATCTCTCCACGTATCACCATAAAAAACAATCACAGTGTCATCAGCGTATGTAAAGATCTGCGATTTATGCAGGGACAGTGTGCATAAGTCATTTATGTAGATTTGGAAAAGTGCTGGATACAGCACACTGCCCTGCGGGACGCCGTATGTCGCAGTTTCTTCGTCACTTTGGCATGAGTCGATTTTAACAGTCATCTTTCTGTTTTGTAGGTAATCTCGGGGGGGGGGTGGTACCACGAATACCTATACACTCCAGAGAGAAGGGTGGGAACAGATACTGTGTCAAAGGCCTTCCTCAAATCTAGGAAATTACTAGTACATTTTTGGTGTTCATCTAGTTTTTGTGCTACAAATTGGATAACTGCATCCTCGGTGGAGACTCCTTTTTTGAACCCGTATTGGTTGGATGCTATAATGTTGTACTTGGTCAGGTAGTTTACAAGGCGACTGTTTATCAACTTCTCCATTACTTGGAGAGAGCCGAGAGTACCGAAATTGGTCTATAAATGTTGACACAGTCTCTGGTCCCGCTCTTGTGAATCGGGTGGACTAGTGCCCTCTTGAATGGTTGTGGGAATACTCCTTTTGGTATGAAGATGTTAATAATGTGGGTTATTAGAGGCACGAGAGTTTTTCGGCAAACCCTGAGAAGGTTAGTCGGAATACTATCCCAACCTGTACCACTATCGATTATGACTTTACACGCTGTATATGTGAAAATATTCAAACCCAAAAAATACATTAATCCTATAACTCGTAAACAAAAATAGAAATAGAAATAATATTATGTTTTTTTAGAAAGAATATTTTCTATATTTTTTACATTATTTACACACTAACTCTATAATTGAGATAAAAATATTTCAAAGTATCAATATTTTTATTGAAAAGTATAAAGAAGGACAAATCACCAAAACATTTTTTTTTTTTTTTAAATTAACCTAAGTATGTATTTAACAAAAAAAAACTTTAAAATAGACACTGAATTAGGAGCTGACAATTTTGTCAGACAACTCGACTTAACCTTTTGACCCGCCATAGTCACCTACACGTGACAAGGTTAAGTCAAAACATTAAATTTTCCTGTTATGGAGTACTAAAGTGTTCTATTATTATAAAAGTAAATGATCAAACATTTGGGTTGTCTGCTCGTCTTTTACTTACTTAAATCTCTTAATATTACCTAAACCCAAAAAATGAAATTCTTCTTAACAGAAATACATTAAATCACAAACATACAATATTCTTAAATATAACTCAAAAGAAAATCACAGCGCAATAATCATAGTTAATAACGGCATACAATTAACGAACCACCAGATTTAGCAAAACGTAACGGCAAAAAAAACACTTTTGATTGCCAAAATTAGTAAATGATAAGTAAAATTAATCCCAATTTTATCGTGAAATTAAAACCAAAAATTTATTGGTTTAGTTAATGACCACCAGAAATTGAACTTATGCTCTTGCATCCGAGTCGAGGGAGACCCGGTCGACTTCTGAATGGTTTGTAAAAAATAACCACGAAGGGTATGGCAGGGTCTATTCGCTCGATTCGCTCGCTCATTTGACCCCGCCATATCCTTCTAACCTAATCTAAACGTGTCGGGGAGCCCCAAGTCGGCCTAGGTAAAACTAGTTTATCATCGACCGCCTCATTAAAATTTGGTGCTCAATTTACTAAATTTGATCAATTGATAATTTAGATGATAGATATTAGTGGTCACAAAGTTATTTTTGGTGGTCATTGTTGTCGATTCTGTTGTGCACTAACTAAACTTAATTTAGGCTATTGCTAACTTTTTCTCTCTAATGAAACGAGAAAGAGACGGACGTAATTTAGAGCTGTCAAATTTAGTTGGAACTAATATTTCCATACAGATGAAGGGTGCACGTAAAAACATGTCGACTAAAAACACGGTGAAGCGCAAGGCATAAACTAGTTTGACATCTTTAACTTATTTTATAGCTATAGCCGTCCTTTTCTCGCACTGCTTTTTAGTAAGAGATAGCAATAGCCTAAATTAAGTTTAGTTCGTGCACAACAGAATCGACACCATTATATTGTCCCTAGTTAATAACCAAGGACAAAAAATGTTCATAAAATATATATACAGGAATTACGATGGCGACGAATGACAACACATTTGAATAAAACCTGGCTTTCATTTCTTAAAATAAGACATGAAAAAAAGTTATACTACTACTAACACAACAAAAGTAAATAGAATCACGAATCCATCATGTTATAAATTATGAACTAACTTAGAGTAAAAGAGAATCACATAAGCACAATGTTAATAAAGTTTTATTAACATGGTGCTTTTGTGATTCTCTTTCGTGACTATATTTTATTCTTAGTTAAGAATAAAATATAGTCGAAATGTTCAAAATTATTAAGCAATTGCTTGACTATAAATACCTACTAAATGTTAAACCAATTTTAATTATCGGTCTCTCTTTCACTTTGTTGACTTAGCAAAAATCTATGTTGTAAAACTATGAAATCTTAAGTATAAAGCAAAAGAAAAGCACAATATGAATAAAGTTAAAATAAAGTAACAACGAACAATGTTGTGGATAGGTCTCCTAACAATGGTTAAAACGGGCTTGATGCCAATTTCAACTAATTTTAAAAACAATTAAAAATAATTGCCCAAAAGCGCTGTTGGACTTGGAGACCTGGTTCAGCACTAAGAGTGGAAATTCCAGCAGCATAATAATTAGGAATGCATTGAGATATCGCTTGTTAAAACAGTCATAAAGATCTGTAGGTTCTATAGTATCCACTGACAGTTACAATAACGTTATACGCATATATTTATGTTTATCAAGCCCTAAATACGTTTGTTTGAGAACATAGCAATCTATTTAAATTTATATAAGAATTGTCAATGAGTATTGATGCAAAGTAGCTTCTCTAGTTGGTTTAATTAAATGAAAAATTTGACATTAGCTTGGTTTAAAATAGATAGGTAAAGTGTTAGGTACATAAAATAAATATTAGAGCTATTTGTAAAAGTCTCCCAATGGGTTTAAGCATATAGTTGCTCCTACAGTAAGTCCACATTACGCACGTTAAGTCCCATGTAATGGTTAATAACAGGTGAGTCTATTACCATCAATCCGAGAGAAATACCGATGAAACATACAAAAACACTTTGCCTGACCCGAGAATCTAACACTGGAACACATGCTCAACAGAAGAGCTATGCGACCACTAGACCGACGACGAGGCAGTCACAGTTATAACATAAATCAATTTTAAACTTACATAATGTGAAATGATTCACTTAAACCAAATGAAGAAGCTACCTGGCATGTAGTTTATTCACTTATTCGCGTTTAGTGTTTAGGCCACGTTGACTGCCTTGGAGTGTATAATGTGATTCATTTATGTTTGAAAACATGGTATTTCAAAGAACTTTTGTCTGAAAAACTTGTCGGACAACGATCACATTTATAAGGTTTCTCACCAGTGTGTATACGAAAATGAGTTGCCAAAGTACCCTTTTGACTAAAAATACCCTGACAAATATCACATTTATAAGGTTTCTCACCAGTGTGTGTACGAATATGTTTTTTTAAATCACCACTTTGACTAAAACTTCTCTGACAAACATTACACTTATAAGGTTTCTCACCAGTGTGTGTACGAACATGTTTATTCAAATCACTCTCGACTAAAACTTCTTTGACAAACATCACATTTATAAGGTTTCTTACCAATGTGTGTACGAATATGGGTTACCATAGTACCCTTTTGACTAAAAATACTCTGACAAATATCACATTTATAAGGTTTCTCACCAGTGTGTGTACGAATATGTTGTTTCAAATCACCACTTTGACTAAAACTCCTCTGACAAACATCACATTTATACGGTTTCTCACCAGTGTGTGTACGAATATGAGTTTTCAAATTACTACTGCGATTAAAACTTCTCTGACAAACATCACATTTATACGGTCTATCTTTATTACATAAACGATTATGTCTTAAGCTATTTCTCTTGAAGTCACTACTCTTAATACCGCTGTAACTACTTTTTGGGTGATATTAAATTTTCGATTTTATCTTTCTGCACATCTAGCTTCGGTTTCTTTGCAGCGGGTACACCTATTGTAAGAATAAAACATTAATATAATGTATGTTGCTGAAAAACTGCTGGCTGTGATATGTTTTTGTGTTCATCAATTATTTAAAGGGTTGAGAGTTATAGCCATTTGAACACGGCCCTGTCCCAGCGCAAAGGCTCCACAATGTTGCAGCTATTCCATTCTTTGTTTAATAAGGTAGATAGTGCACCAAAACGAGTGGGAGTGAGACGGCAGAAAGGTAAGTGAGTGAGTGAGTAAAGTGTAATACGTATTACCAATATTTTGACATTCTCGGTTGTCATCAAAGTTCGGTATACAACCGAAGCTTTATAGTCACTGGAGATCAAAAAGAAACGTAAAAGCCCTACTGATCTCTCTGGCTGCTCTACTCCATGTTATGCCTGCAACCTGCCTGACATCGTCGTCCCATCTTTTTTGTTGTCTGCCTCTTTTCCTTTTACCTTCCCTTGGGTACCAATGTGTTATTATTTTGCTCCATTTGTCCTTTCCTCTGACCATGTTTCCCGACCACTTCCATTTTAGCCTTTTTATTTTTAGGGTTACGTCCTGTATCTTGGTATTTTTCATAATGTTGATGTTTCTTATTCTATCCCCGCTCTTTACTCCTATCACACTTCTCTCCATTGCACGTTGGCAAATAGCCATTCTATTGGTTGTGTTTTTTGTTATGACTCATGTTTGGCTTCCATACATTAAGATTGGTAGAATGCAAATAAGACACTACAACTTGACACTATAATTTAGCATACTTTTGTTACTCCTAATTATATTTTTGCATAACATTATTTACGCATAACAGCTTACGCATAATTTTTTTAAGCATAATTTCTCTAATCATAATAATGATAAAGCATAACATTCTTAAGCATAATTTATTTACGCATAATGATATTAAAACATATATTGTTTTGACATAACAAAGAAGCATAATAATTAACTCCTAAAATGTTAGACATACCCTAATTGGATATACCAATTTATTTTGACGATTGGAAAAAAACCATCTCTCCGAAGCAAGTAATACATAACATATTTGTTTTGAACATAGTTGATGGTGAACATATTATGTGAGTTTTTTCCCTGCAAGAAGCATGCAAACAAGCATACACCATGCATGCAGAAACATGCAGCTTGCAAACATTTAAACAAGCATACACCATGCATGCAGCAAGCATAAAGCAAGCATGCAGTATGCAACATGCAGCAGGCAAGGTTTCTGTCACGGCGCCAGCGCTGCGGGGCTCCGGCGCTGCGGGGCTCCGGCGGTCCCACGCGAGCTTATCGTCGCAGATGTGTTTTACGCTCACCACCGCAGCTTCGGCTTGCTGGCCGGCGGACTGCGGCGGCGAGCGTTAAAACCACCTGCTCCTTAACTCGCAGGCCGCCTCGCCCCTCCGCGCCTACGCGGGCTTAGATTACACTCTAGGGGTAGGGCAGACAAGACTACGTGGAGTCGGTTTTGCAGCTATTCGTTTCTGTCACTAACTTTTGTAGCACAACATAATGAATTTTTAATTCAAAATAAATACGTAAAAATAACTCAAATTTTATTCCGGTATTTGTATTATTTGTATGCGTAAATACTATTATGCTAATAGTCATTATGCCTAGTAACATTATGCAAAATTCAATTTATGCCAAAACAAATTAGCCTTCAAGATGATTATGCCAACATAAACAGTATGCCAAAAAAAAGTCAAAGTATTCTTATGGCAAAACAAATTGTGCCAAAGCAGTTATGCCAAAGTATTTTAGGAAAAAGAACATTATGCAAAAAGAAGGGATTCCTTCGTATTAGTTCCTGTATTTTATGCGGACGATCTTGGGTTTGTTAATATTGTTACGAGCTGGGTATGGGATAAATTAATTGCTACCAATTAAACAACTGAATAACTTTAATAATCACTAAACACTTAAACAATCACTTAAACACTACTGATCACTATTCATTTAGATATCGCACTTTTAGTTCACTTCGACTCGCTTCGTACTGTAGCCAAAATAAGACTGCCGCTCCTAGTGGAGTATTCACAGCGGCCCCGCAAGGGGGCGCGGTAGGCGGTTTCGGGGCTATGCCCCCTGACAGCGGAAGCCATTCCTGGGCGCGCTACTGCGGAGCCGGTATCTGTAGTGGACTCTTGGTCTTGGGTCCTGTGGGCGCATGAAAGCAACATGCGCCCTTGTGTGTGGTTGCTATGTTGTAAACTGTAGGCGCGCCACAGCGCTGTTTTCTTCACGACACCTCGGCGGTCTGTCCCCTGGCGGTGAGATCCGAAGGAGGCCCGGCGAGGGACGTCCAGCGACAGAGGTGCCGACTTACAGCGCACCTACAGTGCATGTGTGGTTCCCGCCCGCCCCACTAACCAGAGCTAGCCGGCAGTGGACCGGGTTAAGGAACCGACGTGTGTGTGTGGGCGGTATTGTATTGTGTAACACCGCCCAGTGTGTGCGTCGGTCGCGAGCCCGCGCCGTGTCCCTCCGCGTGAGTCTACGTGAGTGTAGAGACGTGCTTGTATGGTTTCACTGCGTGACGTACCTACATTAACTTAGAATACAGCACGCAGCTGGGTGCATGTAGTGGGTGGAGTCATATTGTGCAGGTAAGCTGCGTGTAGCCTGGTACAGCTTACCCGGGTCAATCCGGTGGGGTGGGGTCATCGTCCGCTACCAGGTCGCGCGGGAGTCGCCTCGCGTCAGGGGGGCGCGCATGCCAGGGCGCTAAGTGCTTGACATGGGGTCAAGCAGATGCGTCGGCACGCGCGAAAATTCCCGTCGCAAGGCGTCGGATGAAGTCGTCCAGGCTCTCAATCCCGAGGTCCCGCTGGATGACATCGTTCCTCACGTAGCGAGGGGCGCCATGGTGTGCAGCGCAAGCGTCTGTTGCGCGCGGAGAATCTTTTTGTTTCCCTCGCTAGTGAGGGCGAACCAGGCGGGGGCGGTGTACGTCAATATTGAGCGTATATATGTTTTATACACGCCCAACTTGACGCGCACCGGGAGGCGGGACGAGAGCGCTGGACGGAGCTGGGCGCGGGCGGCCCTGGTCCGGCCCGCGACCTGGCGGACGTGTGGCCCCATGGTGAGCCGACGGTCGATGGTCACACCCAGGTACTTGGCCCGGAGTGTCCAATCGACGTCGACTGCGCCTTGGAGGGTCAGGCGCGGTGGGGTGGAGCGCGCAAGGCTGAAAGCTATCGCTTGCGTCTTACCCACGTTTACAGACAGCCGCCACTTGAACATGGTTGTTCATGTGTGCATGGGGTCAGGGAGGAGGTCGAGCGCGCGCTGCATTTTGACCGCCGCGTGCCTCGCGTTAAGCGAGGTGGCGATGTACGCGGCGTCGTCGGCATACAGCGCGAGCTTCACCTGCGGCGTAGTGGGGATGTCGTCCGTGTAACGTGAGTAACACGCCGGCGACACGCAGCTGCCCTGCGAGACGCCCGCCAGCACCGGGCGGGCGCTAGAGAGCGCTCCCTCGACCACCACGCGGAAGCTCCTGTGGGACAGAAAGGATTGGACCACTCTTACCACGCAACGGCGCTCCAGAGGTGGCCAGCTTGTAGATCAGGCCGTCGTGCTATACACGGTCGGAGGCCTTCTCCATGTCGAAGAATACTCCTTCTTGTTTCTTGCAGCTGTCAGCTCGTGCAGTACCCTCAACAGCTGGAGCGTCGTGCTATGCTCCGACCGAAACCCGAATTGTTCCGGCCGTGGCGTGATGTGCGGCTGGAGAAGCCGCAACAGGACTACTTCGAACACCTTGAAGGTGGTCGGCAGCATCGTAACGGGCCGATAGCTCTCCGGCTTCAAGATGTTTTTCCCCGCCTTAGGCAGCATAATGACGCGCCCCTCCTTCCAGAAAGCGGAGACGACCCCGGTGCGCAGTATCTACCATACGTAATGGCAGGTGGCGCAGCGCTGTGTTGGTGATACCGTCAGCATCAGGGGCCTTCCTAGGCTTCGTCCTAAGGATGGCGCGTCTGACTGCCCCAGGCGAGAAAAATATGGCGTCCTCCTCGGGAGCTATCGGCGTGGCGAAGTAGTCCCCAAAGTGTTGCTCGCCTGTTGCGACATGTTCGCGGTCGGAAGTCAGGTTCGGTTGAAACTGACGCTCCAGGTGCTGGGCAAAGACCTCTGCCCGGTCCTCTGCTCTATACTTGAGCGCCTCTCCGCTATCAACCAGCGGGCGCACCAGAGCTGGGGTGTTCGTAAGCTAGCGGCAGCGACGGTGGATAGACGGCCAGCTGCCGGCCGTCGACTCTATTCTGTCCTTCCAGCTCTCGGCTTCCCTGCTTCTCATCTCAGCCTTAATCTTTTCCGCGAGACGGTTTACTCTCCTCTTCAATGTAGGGCATCTGAGTTGTTGTCACTGCTTGCGAAGGCGCCTCTTGTCGGCGACCATCTTCTGCAGGTATGCAGGTAGAGGCGGCTGTCGTTGAGTCGCCGCGCTCTCCTGCGATACAGTTGTAGTCACCGCTTCCAAGGCGCTCTGTATGCAAGCAGTGACATCCGCCGCCGTCTGGTCCACGTCCGCGGAGGTGACGATAGGCCGAGACGGAGTGGTGGTCTCAATCCTCTCTGTGAAGTCTTTCCAGTTTGTTTTACGACGTGGCGCCGCGGGCTTCAGTCGGGTCGGCATCCCCGAGAGGACGACGAGAACAGGATGGTGATCCGACTGCATATCGTCGTCCAGTACTTGTTGCGTGATCTGGCAGTGTAGCCCTCGGCAAGCCACGATGTCCAGCAAGTCATGTGGAGTGAGTTGTCCGGATAGTGGGTGGGCGTCTCTGGGCCGGACACCGTGTAGCCGAAGGCTACCGCATCCGTGAAGAGCAGCCTTCCATCCGTGTTGGTCGCGGCCGAGTTCCACGCTGGGTGCTTGCAGTTCAAGTCGCCAGCAAGGATCGTCGCGCCGCCGTTGGCGTCGAGAAGGGCCCTCAACTCCGAAGGGACCAGGTGGGTCGAGGGCGCCTTGTAAGCGGCGTAGATGGCGAGATCCTCGCCTGCAACGTGCAGCTGCACACCCGGCGCGTAGAACGAGCCGGGTGACGACACGGGAAGCTGCTGATGGACGACTCTCCTCCTCACCAGTAGCGCCAGACCACGGTAACAGGAGTTGGTTGCCGACCTTTCATCTTTTCTATAAGCGAGATACCCAGGGACTCGCAGCCTATCTTCTTGTCCCAGGTGTGTCTCGCTTATCAGCACCACGTCGATGTCCTCTTTTCTGAGGAGGCGGCGGAGGGGGGCGACCTTGCCTCGCAGGCCGCGGGCGTTCCAGTGTATCATCACAAGGTACAAGGTGAGTAACGAGGCCAGGCCGTCAAGGATGACGAGCTCTGCGTCTTGACCCTGCCTGATGGCCTTGATAAGGTCCATCAGTAATTGGATGGCGCAGGCTGTAAATTCTCTCTTCTTATCTTTCTCGGTGTCGGCAGCTGGGCCGACGTTAGTCGTGCCACTCTTAGCTTGGGTTTTCTTCTTATTTTGTAGGGCCGAGGGCCGCGTCATGCCGGCGCCAGCTGTCGAACTTGTTGCCTTCTGTGCTTCCGGCTTCATTGGAGCTACTTCCGGTGTTACAGCCTGCGCCAAGGTTGGACGCAGGTCGCCCGGTTGTTCTCCCACAGGTGTGGTGGGGGGCACAGGTTGCTTCCCCTTGCCCCTCCGTTTCCTCTTCTTTCCCCTCCACCGCTTCGAGGAGGTGGGGGGGGGGCTTTTCTCCTGTCGGTGGGCCCGTTGGCCGCCGCCATCAGCCATGCGCCTTGGGCCTCGGTGTCGGCCACATCTCTTGGCCCCTCCATGGTTGGGGCCGGTCGTCGTGCAGCGGTCGTGGCGGCGGCTGTACCCGCTCGCCTGTTGGCCCTGATTTCCGCCTGGAACGAGGGACACTTGACATTATTGGCGGGGTGATCGCCCCCGCAGTTCACACACGTGGCTGGTTCGTCACGTGGGCGTGGGCAGTCCCGCGCTGTGTGCCCCTCTCCACAGCGGACGCAGGCGAGCGGCCGGTGGCAATGGTGCGACAAGTGCCTAAACTTTTGGCACCGGTGGCACTGGGCGGGCCCACGTTTGCCCCACCAGGCTTCGATTTTGAAGTATAGAAACACGGAGGTGACGAAGATACTGCGTACTTCTGGCGTCCTTTTAAGTACGGCGTGGAACACGCAGCCGGGACGTCCTTGGCTCGCCTTGATGTGGAGAACGTATTCCGGCTCGTGCCACAACGCGCGGAGCTCCTCCTCGATTTCTTCAGTGGTGGTATCCACAGGCAGCCCCCTGATGGCCACCTTAACGCTTCGCTCCGCCGGCAGTGAGTAAACGAACCACGATGTGCCGTCCGCCTTCTCCAGCTCGGTCAGGTAGCGCTGGACCACCCTATATTCTTCTTCACTCTCTGGGTTGAATCGAATCCCAGTGCCAAACGGTTGGGCACTGGGGGTGTGGCCCAGCTTTCCCTTTAGGGCCCTGAAGCGGGCGGCCCATCCCGGCAGCTTCTCCACCACCAGCGGAGGATACCTTGGCCTCTTCTGTGGCTTCGGCTTGGGCTGAGTGGCGGCCTTTCCTTCTGAGTCCCGGGGGGCCGCTAGCTGTGAGGGAGAGACAGCATTAGGTCTACTCACCCCTTGTTGCGACCCCGGACTCCTGGGTGTCGGTTGTGGAGAGGTAGGAGGTGTGCTGCGGATAGCCTCCGCAAACGTAGGCGACCTGGCGGCTACCTAACCTCGCGGCGGCGCAGCGGTGGGTCGAGGCAGTAGCGCTTCGTCTCCTCCTCGGCTTCGTCGGTGCTTCGCCGACGTCGCTGGGGTCGTGGCTCTGACCACGGGTCGAAGCCATAACTCCGCGACGGCGACGATGATGCGGCTGGTGAGTGCCTCCTCTGTGCACTCAGCCCAGAGTCGTCTGAGCCTGCAGACGCCACCGACATGCTCGAGACGGCTCTCGACGAGCATGCCGACGGCGCTGCCGGAGCGTCATAGGCCGAGACACGAGGGGGCAACGGCGAGGCGGGCACCTGGGGCGCCAGGGGTGCCGGCAGCGCCGTCGGCATGCTCGTCGAGAGCCGTCTTCATCGTCTTGTTCCCGGCCTTACTGGACGTCTTCTTCTCGTCGGACCGAGGAGAGGAGGGTCCAGGCGGCGCCGCACCGGGCGACACGATATCGATGTCGATGTGGGGCATCGACAACGCCCGGTCCGGCCCCGGGCAGGGTTCTTCATCGCCAGCGTTGCCGCGGCCAAACGAGCCGCGGGCGCCGTGGCTTCGGCATCTTCTTCTTCGGCTTCGGCGGTTAGCGTGGCCTCGCGACCCCAGCGGTGCTCACAGCACCGGGCAGCAGCGGTGGCTCCCCCTGTGCTGGCACTAGTGCTAGGCACTCGCGCGAACACAGGGAAAGTGAATTAAAAATGCGGTCCTCGCGAAAAAAGTTTCTTCGGAGTACCCCCAACTCGGTGCACAGTTCCGGCGAAACTTCTTCTAAGTACTTCAGCGCTCAGGTGGAGGTGTCAGGACTACGAACCACTGGCGAATCCCCCTGCCGCTCCCGCAAACATGTCCGCTATTTATATGGCGACCAACCCTTCTAGTAAGATTCACGAGTTACTCGAATTATTCTAGACAATTACATAGTGGGTCATTGTCCCCTTCCACAACTTGTACAAAATAATGAAATAGGTACCTTATGCCCTCGGCGTACGGTAGATATTACAATGACAATTCCTATACCTACATCATTCGAGACTCGTCCTACGTACTATCGAGGACACTCCCGCCTGACCACGACTAAGCTTATTTTTGCTCGCAACATAGAAACGCTCTCTAGCCCCGCCCCGTTGACTTTGTATAGAAATAATGAATGAAAAGATACCGAATCGGCCGACCGAATCGGCCGACCGCACTGACGACGCACGCCAAACGAGAGTAATTGTTATTTTGCGCGCCAAAGTTGAGGCTTTCGTAATAGGCCCAAACTTTAAGGGGGCGTGACTCGGCGCCTCCGCATGTTTAAGCGAAAAAAAATTAAAATGGTCAGGCAGAAAAGACCCCGACTGTACCTACCTACTACTACCTACCTACCTACTTGTAATTGTAGGTACGCGTACGACGTAAATACACAATAACAATATATCAATGGGATACGCATCTAGAGCAGCGGTGGCCGAGTAGTGGCGGCCCCGACTTACGAACAGTAAGTCGTGGTCACTCTATAGAAACATTCAGAACGTATTGAAAGTTCTAAGCGATACCATACTACAGCTCCTGAATTAATATAAACCCAGGATATTTTTGTGTATTTTTCAAATTATGTCAAATTCATATCTAAATTTTACAAAAACGTTAAGACTTCTGCGATGCTTTTTTAGCAAGATATCGGCGATAACGTGTTTTTCACCGATTCAATGGCGCGGCCATGGATGGGGTTTTAATCTTACAGTTCCTAAAATATAAACCTACGACTTTTTGTTGTATTTTTACAAATTTCGACAAATTCAAATCTGTGTTTTAAAAAAAACTACAGACGCCTGCGATGCTTTTTCAGCGAGATATCGGCGATAACGGGTTTTTCACCGTTTCAATGGCGCGGCCATGGGGTTTTAAATCTTACAGCTCCTAAAATATAAACCTAGGACTTTTTTCTATATTTTTAGAAATTATTTACAAATTCAATCTGTTATTGACCTTAATTTCAGGTCTCTGCAAGGCTTAGTTTTATAGATCTCCGTGGCATCGCGGTTATCCGCGTTTCGATGGCGCGGCCACGTTCTAACCCTTATAACTTTTTAACTATAACTTTGACCAATTTATGGTTTTGGGAATCAACTTTTACAAATTTTCACAGAATCTTGGCATAGTTTAAAAAAAAAAATATCGCCGTGGTCGCGCCATCGAAACGCACACAGCCCGGCCTCCTGTGAAGAGCGCAAGTCACACTATGCGCGCGTAAAAAAGTAACGGGGAGCGCGGGGAAAATATTTAACTCCGCCTAAATCCTCAAGGCCGTTCGCGAATACCACCGCCTTAAATGCCGATCGCCTCGCATCTCAAAGAGCTATTGAAACAAAACAATAGAGCAAACTGGGGTACGTCGGCTTTTAGATGCTGAGCGTCATGCGCCATTGGCTGCTGCTGAGTCCCATGAAGAAGAGTAAATGGGAGGCATTTCAATACGCTGCTTTTGATTATGACCCTTTGGGCGATTATATTAAGGGACTACAGGAGCTAAACGCGAGTTTTACAATGCAAAAAAAGCACTGCAATAAACAAAACCAGAAAAATATATGATATTCTTCAGGATATAAAATATGTTAGTATGATAGTGTTTGAAAACATAATACAACTAATTTTACTCGATAAAAAAAAATCACGAACTTATAATATATCTAAAAATTTCTTTTAACGAGTAAAAACCATACTAAAATACATGCGATCATTCTGATTTTTTAGCAAAAAATTCTACAAGCAACATATTAGCATGATAGTATTTTATTTTTTCAGTCCAATCAATATTTTTTTGTAAATCGCATTCTTCGTTTCGCCCTATTCGGCCCGCAGTGACTGACGTAACAACCACCTTGTAGTGCAAGCTGATTAGAACTTTATTCTAATAGTATTTCAAACGAAGTTTGAACCACCACAAATAGAGTTGCTAATTTAGCTTCTGTAGTCGCCTTAAGGACGCTGTTACGTTTTCAATGAACTCAAATTTAGGTATCTAAAGTCGCATACAGCAACATCACGCGTACGCACACATTGAACCACTCCGAGCGTTCGATTTTATACTTCACTTATTTCTTGTTAATCTTGGTCCTTGATATTATTTTTTAAATTTTATTGTTATGGGAATATGCATGTATTTTTTCTTCACTTAAATTAATAAAATACACTAATATCAACCCAAGAAAAGTATTAAAAGTTAAGTTCAACGACTGCTTGTCGCTCAAAAATAATATTAAACTTCTGCAATTTTCTACGACAGTTCAAACGTCCGTGAAAGTCGTGGCCTTGATGTGACGTCATTTACCTCAATCTGCCTTGTATACATCTATTTTTTTGCCTTAATAAAATAATTTTACTAATTGTATGTGCTTTATTCAAGCGTAAATTGCAATAACAATATTATAATAAAATATTCGTCAAACTTTAAGTACTTTTCAAATAAGTATTAAGTGACTTTGACGTCACTACCGACGTTATCGAGGGACGATGTGTTTTGAGAGTGCGTTCCGTTTCACAAAAAAACATGCTACATAAAACAATAAATTGTAAAATAAGTTAGGTTTTAGAAACTTGAGGTGAAAGCGTCAGGATAACCCGCGAAATTCAAATTTTCTTACGTGTAGGAACTAAAAAAAACAGAAAAAGTCATTTCTACACCTTTATGAACTTGGAAGGTTGTATTGATGATTTTAATGATTTTGATTCTGTAACTACATACGTTTTACAGCCGCGAATAATATTTTAATCCACATTCATCCTAGCACTGGCCTGCAAATTGCAAAGCAACGTAACAAAATTTGAATTTCGCGGGCTGGTTGGAGCATTCACCTTAAACAAGTGATCCACAATGTTCTTATGCACCAATACAAGGCATTTTTAATAAATCAAAAGAGTTTTGTATTTCATGCATATTCCCTGGACCTTTGAAAATGCACTTGGTAGCCTAGTTCTGTTACTTACTACCGTCACACAGTGTGTTATTTTGCCTTAGTTGCGGACATGCCACTTTTAAGGTTTTTTTTTGGAAATTGTTAACCAAACAAAACACCTATTATAACTCCACCAGCTCTATTCTTACTCTTTATTGCACACAAAATTAAAAAAATATACACACAGATTCAAATATATAGCTTATGTACAACGGCGAGCTTAACCCAGAATTGCTCTATTTAATATAGTAAGAGCAAAAAAGAATATCGAGAAATATGCTTAAAAACCACATAAACACAATATTTTGTTTTTGGATTTGGTTTTTACACTAAATGTTTTAAGTTAAGAATTCATTAGGAACCATTTTTTTTATCTTGCTCAACCATGTGGGATTTTTTTTTTCTGTGACTTATAATTAATTTCTTGCATGGCTCTTAATCAAATGGTCGTGTTTATGGTCGTGGTCATGCTACTTGTTGATTACTGTAGTAACTATCGCCACACAAAAAACCGTATGCAACAAACCCAAGAATTCGGAAATTTAGAATTTTACAATTGTAGGTTAGAGTTGTCAATCAAACTTGTGTGCAACATACAATATACGTACTGTTAGGAAGAAATGAGGTTGTACGCAGCACAAGTTACTTCTATCTTATTCTCCTAATTGTCCGAAGCGGAAGTTTAGGTCGTACACTACCTTCTATTGATTGGCGGGTCCTGCTGGCGATTTTTTTTAACTACCACAAACATATCCCCCATGGCAATCGGACAGAGAGTACCTTTCTGTCAGTGTGAGAGTAACTAATACAATACTTACTTTTGGCTCTGCGTTTCTCCTTAGGTGCTTCTTGTTGTTCTTCCTCTTCTATTTTAAACTCCATTAAAGGGACATCATCGAATGAATCGAATTCAGAACCGTGTTCTAGTATATTTTCTTCATCTAGGCGGCTATTGTCTAGATTTTCCAGTTCAAGATCTGTAAGTAGACAAAAACAGTTATGAGTTACACACATTTAATATTTTACTGAACAGGTGACCTAAAGACATAGTATTGTAATATTCAAACTCGTTTTAACCGTAAGTACATCACGCAATACACCGAAATGGTAAATTTTGTTTTTTTACATACTTAAATATACAGAAGCTTCCAGAAGTCCAGTCAGTAGTTCAGTACCATGTGTTTGGATAACGGTAACCAATACTTTAAGACAAACACACATTTTTAATATTCCTAACCCAGCACCGAATGTTCTTCCGAATCTTGTTTTTTTAAGGTGAACGCAGACTTAGCCGCGCCGCAGTCGCCGCATTCCAATTCTTCGTATAAAGTTCTATGCAATCTGTGTCTGTGTGCAATCTGTGTCTATGGCTGTATGCGAGATTGCATAGAAAAATTAGAATGTGGCGACTGCGGTGCGGCTAAATTTCGTAAGGTTCACCTTTAATCTACTGATAAAAGGTCCGCTGCGGTAGCGGTGTGGTACATTTTCTGTGACATAATAAACACCGGTGTGGGCACGTTCACAGAGGCGGCGAGCCGCCCACTACCTGAACGCGCCCTAAAAGGTGGTAGCCGTAAGGCTGGCCCGGGGTTACCACACGATCGCCCGCGAGGCGGCGAGCCTCCTTGCCGGATTGCCGCAATGGGATCTGGAGGCGATAGTCCTCGCGCGCCTACATGAATGGCGCGCGGAAGCGCTACGCTGGGGGAAACTCCGCTGCCGTGGCAAATTGTCGCTCAGCGGACAGACTTCCGGCGGGACCTCATGGCAACATGGAGAGAGCGACTGTCGCAACCCCGTGCAGGGCACGCCACAATAGTGGGGATAAGTCCCTTCTCACCGGACACGGTTCTTTCGGAAGGTTTCTGCACCGAATCGGGCAGGAGGAAACGCCCGGGTGTTTCCACTGCAAAGATCGACCGGAGGACACGGTGGAGCACACGGTGGAGGTGTGCCCCGCGTGGGTGGAGCACCGCCGTGTCCTCGAAGCGGCGATTGCCGGCGACGACCTCTCGCGCCCGGCCCTGGTGCAAGCAAGCCATGGTCCGGAGCGACACGGAATGGGACGCCGTCACCTCCTTCTGCGAAGCATTAATGCTAGAGAAGGAGGTGGCGGAACAGGAGAAGGAGAAAACCTCTCAGCGTCCCGGCCGCCGCGGGAGACGCCCCGGGCGTCGGGCCACGTGGTGGCCCCCCGGCCACCGTAGGCGCGGGCCTGTGGACGGTGGGCTATGGGCTAGCTCGCCGTCCGTCCGTCTCATGACGACAGGCCGTGTCGACGGCGCGTTCGTGTTCCACGCGCGCCTTAAAGAGAGTCAGCAATAACAAGGGGTCCGCAAGGGCCGATGCCTGCCGGGGTTGCGGGACTGTTCGAAAGAGATACCGTGGCACCGGAACACAAAGGGCGATGAAGGAACATGGATGGGTTTTAGTCAGTAAAAGTCTGACACTCCCTCCTGCTCCGCCCAGAGCGGGAGAAGTCATTTGATGATTTCCCATCCTAAAAATAAAAAAACGTTAACGAGGGACATATATTGAGGGAAGGTGTTCAGCGCGTCTGTCTGTCCAGAAGGGGTTTTTAGCTGGTCTTCTGTGATGCAAGCCTTCAGCGTGGAGGGCACGGCGAACAGTTTGCGATGAGGTCTCAAATAATTCCGCAAAGTTTCTCGTAGGCGTGAAACCATTTGTTTAATACTCGCCTACCATATGGCGTCGCTGCGCTTCGCTAATAAGCGACGGCCTTCCACTTCGCTGTCGACTAGCAAGGCTCCCCTCTTCCTCCTACCTTTTTATCCAAAGTCTCACAGTATTCCTCTAAAACAAAAAAAGATAATGTTAGGCACCTATAACAAAATACTAAAGTGATAATGATGGATTTAAAAAACAATTAATTAATCATTATGTCACCAAATAAATTAACAATAATATTAGGTTTTAATATCTATTAAAAGTTTAAGTTACAATTATTCATAAATATAGAACTCACATTTAGTCCGGTTTCTTCAAATATTTGTGTTCTATTATGACCACTTTATGCAGCGCGATAATAATCGCCCTCGCCTCGATATTAATGTTTGCCTGCATTTTGCAACAACAATACTATTTATAAAAATAATATTACACATCAATAAACCACACGACTATAACCATCAACTGAAGTTGATGGTTATAGTCGTGTGGTTTACTAAAACATTATCGGTTGGTTGAAACCAACAGATAATGTTCATTCCGATTAAGTTAAATATTCATAAATCTCGGGATCCTGCCGTTTTGCCGAAAAGATTTTGACAAAATTTCATTACCCAGACAAATTTTAGCAACCTTTTTTTATACCATTGCAATATTTAGAATGATATTAGTAGGTACGCATTTTTTTATTTAGTCAAATTTTTACTTGACAAAATATTACCTAGTATAATGTCATTATGGCATTTGGTCTTTAATCAAATGATTTATTACAGCAAACAATCTTCAGACAATAAACGTTTGGTGAAATGATTTGTTAAGACAAAAAATATTAAGGCCTTTTGCAAAGGACATTAGTAATTTCTTCTTGAAATCCCAGTAGCAGTATACTTGGATATGAGTAAGGCGTTTGATATGGTATGTTATGAAACCTTATTGCTTAAACTTGAGCAATATGGTATACGAGGCGTTGCGTTAAGTTGGTTTGAAAGCTACTTAAGAGGCCGACAACAATGTACGGAGATTAATAAAAATAAATGTGTTTTGAAACTAACACCCAGAAAACTTTTAGGTCACCGTACTTGGAAAACTACTGCGGTGTACCACAGGGAAGTGTCCTTGGCCCCCTATTGTTTATAATATATATAAACGAACTGCCCAACTCCACGAACCAATATACCATATTATTTGCAGATGATACTACCGTGTTGACAGAAGAGAAAACTCTAGATAGTAGTAAAATAGTTACGAACAAAGCATTGACAGATTTAATCAATTGGCTAGATATGAATAATTTAAAAATAAATACAAGTAAAACTAAATTTATAAAATTTTTGACATATAATAACCACAAAAAATTAGGAAATTAAATGAAATTAAGTTTAAAATATAATAATAATGACATAGAAGAAGTTAATAATATAAAATTTTTAGGAGTAGTTATGGACAAACATTGCAATTGGAAAGCTCAAGTAGATAATGTTTGTAAGAAAATAAACAAATTCGTATTTGCACTTAGGAGGATCAAAAATTTAACAGACATTAAAACAGCCTTATTGGTATACCATAGCCATATTTGTTCTGTTTTAAGGTATGGAATAACTGTATGGGGGAATTCAACAGATGCCCAAAGGGCATTCATAGCCCAAAAAAGTGTGTAAGATCAATTTTCAATCTTAAGTGGACAGACTCCTGCAAACCTGTATTTATTAAAGAAACGCTGCTTACCCTCCGGTCTCTATATATATTTGAAACCTGCAAATTTGTAAGAAATAATTACTCGCTTTTTGAAAAAAATGAAAAGGCCATGACAAAGAGGAAAATAGCACAAAAGCCACTGGTAGTCCCGCGTAATAGATTAAGAGTATGCGACAAAAATTGTTATACTATGGCGGTGAAAATATATAATCACTTAGCTAAAGAATTTAGAAGTGCTTCAGATTTAGAATTTAATAGGAAACTACATAACTGGTTGTGTGAGAGATGTTTTTATTCCATCAATGAATATTTTGAGTGTAAAATGTAAAAAAAATCTAAAAAAAATCTGTAATCATTGCCATTGTTTATATAATATTGAAATATTTTTAATTATTCTTGCTATTTTATTCGACAATGCTATTTTATTGATTATTTTTTTGGATTCATCAAGTACCATTTTTATTGACATGACATAATTATTATTGCTCGCTACTTTAATATGTATAAATTATTATTTTAAATGAATCTAATTTTATTTAATTTTATTAATTGATTTGTAGTTTTAATTTTAATTAAGTATGATAAGTATTTTAATGTAATTGCTAATTACTAAAGGTGTACTGCATGCTATTAGTATACCAAGATGTAAAATCTCAATATTTGTATGGCCGAAATGCCGAATATAGTGAAACCAATAGATATTAAGAACTTACCTATGTTAACTACCTATATTCTTGCAAATAAATGTATCATTCATTCATTCATTCATTCAAACAAAATTGGTAGGTTAGGTTAGGTTAAAACTGTGACCTCCTACGCACGAGCCGAGCGAGCGAAGTGAGCGGTGCCAAGGGGGGTGAAACTTCCATACATTGGCTTCAAACAAAATTTTCATAGACAGTGCTGCCATCTGTGTGGTAAGGTACGCTAGTTTGGCCATAGTTTTATACTTTTGCCAATAGATAGAGCTAGTTGGTAACAGTACAATACTTTTATTGTACTGTTACCAACTAGCTCTATCTATATTTTTTATTACAAAATATTAATAATAAAAAATAAAAAAATATTTAAACATGTTTTACATTACAAATAAATTTAAAAATATTATAGCAAATAAATAAGACCTTTTAGTTTTCACATCAAGTAGTTTATTTATTACACAGTAACAGTGGGGTATATTTGAAAAAAAAAAATATGTTGCGTTTGTTTTTTCGTGGTGTTCTGGTGATCTGTTTTGTGTTATTTTACGATCTAAAACTGTGTTTGTTTTCTTGATATCTGCTACTATAAACGTTGGACCTTCTCCCTTCGACCCTGTGATAAAATACGTAAACTATTGACCCAACGCCGTGTTTACTGGACCTCGATTTTACCTTTTTGATTTGAATTCGAAGAGTTAAGTGCTTTTTGGATGTAGTGTATTGTATGTATATTATTATAACACACATTGTAAAAAAAGGAAATAAATTCTTTAAAATACTAATTATTTTTTCATTTCTATCTATCATTCATTTACTGATATGGCTCTTATTGATGTCATTTCTAGCTTAAGATTTTGAAGAATGATTTTCCTTTTATTGACGACTGATTGTTATCTATTTTGTGAATTAAGTGAATTCTTATGTGTATGTTTCGAATTCTATATTTTCTTTGGCAAGACTAGAATAATCATGATGTTGTCATCATAGTCTATTTTATACACATAAGAATTCATTTATTTCACACAAATAAATAACAATCATTCTTCAATAAAAGGATTTATTATTATAAACAAAAACTAAAAGCGCCATCTAGTGAGCGATAGCGTAAGCGGAGGGTACATTGAGACAAGTAACGCCATCAAACAGTTGGGGTACACAGTTTTTTAAAACGAAAACCTCAGTTGCACATCTATCTTGTATTATATAGTGTACTAGCAGACTTCCCGCGGTTTCAACCGCGTAGTTCCCGTTCCCGTAGGAGTACGGGAATAAAATATAGCCTATGTTACTCGTGGATAATGTAGCTTTCGAATGGTGAAAGAATTATTTAAATTGGTCCAGTAGTTTTTGAGCCTATTCATTACAAAAAAACAAACAAACAAACAAAGTTTTCCTCTTTATAATATTAGTATAGATTATCTAAGGCGGTGCCGCGGCAGCGGCCGGCGAGTGCCAGAAACGACTTGCATTAATAGAAAAACGATATTGCTTTTAGTAGGTTACTCGGAACTGAACTATTTAGATTAGGTTAATTACTTATTTTAAAAAAATGACGATACTAAATATTTGGCTTATTCGATTTTGCGTAAAAACTGTTATTTCGACTGAAATATTTGACTAAACAAAAAATGTTAAAAGTGCTAGTTGGTAAACAAGTTATAGTTTAAACGTTCATTTCCCAAACATTATGTGTGTGTTACTATTTTTTGTGAATAGATTTTTTGCTATGTAATAATTTGCAAATTAAATTATGCGAAACAACATGGGTAGGTAAGGTTAGGTTAAAACTGTGACCTCCTACGCACGAGCCGAGCGAGCGAAGCGAGCGGTGCCGCGGCAGCGGCCGGCGAGTGCCAGAAACGACTTGCATTAATAGAAAAACGATATTGCTTTTAGTAGGTTACTCGGAACTGAACTATTTAGATTAGGTTAATTACTTATTTTAAAAAAATGACGATACTAAATATTTGGCTTATTCGATTTTGCGTAAAAACTGTTATTTCGACTGAAATATTTGACTAAACAAAAAATGTTAAAAGTGCTAGTTGGTAAACAAGTTATAGTTTAAACGTTCATTTCCCAAACATTATGTGTGTGTTACAATTTTTTGTGAATAGATTTTTTGCTATGTAATAATTTGCAAATTAAATTATGCGAAAAATTTTTTGGGAAGTGAAAATTTGTTAAATTCCTTTCGGTCAATCAAGGGAGGGAGACCCATAAATCTCATGTCTACCTCACATAAATCTAAAATCCTAACTTATTTTTCTATGATCTACCTTTCAACTTCACGGAATGTGTGAACAAAGGGAACAAGATAAGGAATACAATATTTCTGTTCCATTAGTTGCAATCAAGCAAAAACTTACTAAAAGTAACTGCGTAAGATTTGAACTCTCGACTTACTGGTTCATAGTTCATTTATCTACACGCGGCTAACCAAAAGGCCATATTGACTTACGTTATAATGTTGAAATTATGAACTACAACTTGTAGACGACTAAGTAAGTTTAGTAAGTTTTCTTGAAAGTAGAAGGTCATAAGTCCAACTAAACGTCCAGCTATTGCTTTGTGAGATTGCCTACGGACTTTTGGTCAACACTGTACCTGTTTTTAAAAATAAAACTCGGAATTCCTCTGATGTTTCAAATTACAGGCCAATATCCCTGGCAACTGTTGCAGCCAAGGTGCTGGACAGTCTGCTTAAGGCACAATTGGCTAAGAATCTAACACTGCATAATGCTGAGTTTGGCTTTAGGCCGGGGCTGTCCATTGAAAGCACTATATTGTGTCTCAAGCAGACTGTGCAGTACTACAAAGATAGAAAAACGCTAGTCTTTGCCTGATAAATAAATGATAAATGATAAATGATGTTTATTTTGCAAGTAGGTTTTTATAAACACTTTTACACGTCATTTTTTAAAACTAGATGGGGCCGGTGTTTCGTACCTGACTACTCTGAGAAGAAACAGCCGAAACAAACTCAGAGGTCATAGTCTCTTTTAAAGTCCAGACAATCTTGCTCAATTCACATGAGGACTATGCAGATTAGTGTCTGAGATGGTCTTTTGAAGAAAGAACCATACAGATTTGAGTGGACCTGTCCAGTCAGTGCAAGCATTTGTCAGTTAACGTGTAGCTCGACTTATAACTCAAGGAGCTCAACGAAACGACGAACAATACCAAAGAAAGGACATTTGGGAAGGTCGCTTATAGTACTCAAACTGCCAGACAGTTGTGGGAAAAAAACAAACAAAAAATAAAAATGTGACCCACATGGTCCCCACATTCACAATAATCAAATAAAATTAATAACAAATTCTTTTCAAATGAATGTAAGTAAAAAAAAAAACACAAAAATCATTAAATGTCGCAATGATAAAAAAGTAAAATACTTAAAAAAATAAGTACTCATGTCAAATCAGTAAATGTCACATAAAACAATAAAAAATAAACGAAATAAAAGTAAAATTATAAAATACATGTACACCTGTTTTTTGGACCTATCAAAGGCTTTCGATCTTGTCAGTTATGACGTGAAATGGAAAAAAATTGCTGTCTGAAACTTCTGTAGTACCAGAAGGTGGAACGGTTTTTCGTTGAATGTGTTCTGGTTGGAATACGGAGTGAGGCAGAGCCGATTAAGCTCCCCTCGCTTGTTCAACCTGTACAATAACCGGCTGATTGTTGAGCTCAGCAGCACCAAGGTTAGAGGCCATAGTTACAGAGTTGGTGCCAATAATCTTAGCTATTCAGAAGTCATGGTGTTACATAAGTGGGTGCATGCTTCAAGTAATGTTAACCACTTCCTATTAGGTGGACTGTCGTCCTGTTTGCTTACATGTTTATTAAGTAACTAATACTTACTATTGGTCTCCACAGCTCTTCGCTTCTTTTTGGTTAGTTCGTGTTCTTCTTCCACTTCAATTTTAACATCACCTGAATCTGATTCAGATAGGTGTGAGAGTATATCTTCTGTACCTAGACAGGTAATGTTTAGATTTTCCAGGTTCTCATCTGAAGGTAAACAAATACAGTAAAAGTGATGAGAGCATTTCTTGTTTATAGTGCCATTTGTAGTAAGTATGGGAAACAATGAATTTCATTTAAGATTGTTTAATGATCACATTATGTTTTGTTCTTAAAACATACCATCACTTAGATGTTCCTCAATTGGCTCAACAACATCAACTTGTCTCTCACAAACAGCTGGTACTTCTTCTTTGATATCAATGCTGTCAGTTTCACATTCATCAACTATGCTTACGTGCACTGTTGGACTTTTAATAAACCCAGTGCAACAACGTAAGTCGTCTTGGCTTATTGAAGGATTTGGCTGTAAAAAGATGTTTCCAGTATTAATATTTTAAAGTGACTAAAAAGAGCCTCCATAAGTGATTATACTTAAGGAAGCCCAAGGCACCCTAGACAGGTGGCCGTGCTACCAACCTCACTGACCACTGCACAAGCTATCATTACCATGCCAAGGGACCGTTAACAAACTGTCATGTACATGTCTGTGCAAGTTTCATAGCCATACTATGTGAAGTGTCCACAACATGTCATAATTGTTATCACCTACATTTGACCAAAGCATATGCTCTACACTCCGAGGTATCAGTCAAAAAAGTCATGACCTTGAGAGAAACAATTTCCACATTAACCTCTTGTATGCCTGGGAACACCGCACACCATTTATGCAATGTCTGCTGCGGAATATGGGACGCACAAGGCTATACGTTTCAAAATTATGTGACATTGTTCGCTCTGGCATTTGTGAGGTTAAACTGAAATAAAATTAATTACAATAATACCTCACCTCATAGTCACCATTTATCATCTGAGCAAACAGCTCTTCAGCTTCCAAACATTTTGTCAAAAATCGGAAGCATTGCTTTAGTTTAGCGCAACAGAAGAAACAAGCAAGGATCGGTCTACTGTCCTTAGTTACAAACTGCAACAAAACTTGTCTTAAACATACACTATTTTGTTTCTATGATTAAAATACTTACTTTCAAAATAATGAATGGGAACAGATCACCATTCCGATTTTTTTTCGTTTGAATTTCATTTTACCGAAAACTATTGACCGACATCTTTTTTGGTACCGTATATTTATGCATTATTACCGACCGAAAATTCATATGAATCCTCGTATAAGAGATGAGAGGCAGTTAATGTAGGTAAGTTATTAATAAGACAAACAAAGTATCAACTTACCGGAATATCAGTCAGCTTTTTATAAAGTTCATGCAAGTTCTTGTTGACTACTACATACATGATAACATTCTCCACTAAACATATCCTACACATTGGCAGTTTTTCCATCTTTTAGTTTTAATTCGTAAAGTTGCAAATATTAGATTCAAATCAGTGGTATTTTTATTTTCAGCTTGACATGACACAGACACAGTGTTGCCATCTTGGTTTTTGAAAAGGGGGCAGTCGGACCAGCTAGATTTAGAAAATTTTGCCATCAAAATAGCTAGAAAAGGCTAAAAACATAAATATAAATGCAAAGAGTTAAAAATAGTTTATTTGAAACGTTTTGAGTTATGTAATTTAAGAACGTGCAAAAGCTAATTATATTAAATTGTTAAAAATCAGAGTCTTCATCAGAATCTTAAAAATCATCTGCCGAAGCAGCGGGTCTAAAATGACCGATATAACAGAATTCACGCAGAATCTTAGTATGAATCACGTTCAAAATTTTAAATTCTTAAAATGGACTTTATTCTTATAATCATAAAGTCAATTTTAAGAATTTTAATTTTTTAACGTGATTCATAGTACGATTCTGCTAGAGCGGCCATTTTAGACCCCCACCCAAGTCAAAACATTCACACATGATGTTACCATAACAAAACCATAATTAGTGATTATAAAGTGTGAACTGACAAAATTTATACTACATGGAGCGCATTGTTTCATAACTTGGTTATCGCGCTGCCAGTTTTCGTATCGCTAGAAAAAAGCTAGATTGCTATTTTCGGGCTAAAGCATGAAAAAACGAGTTTAACCACAGTAAAAAGTGCTAAATCTAGCCCGAAAAAGGCTAAGGTGGCAACACTGCACAGACAAGAACTCTGAGGCGCCGACCAAAGAGTAGAACACAGATAACAATAAGAATATAAATAAAGTCAGAGAGAGTAGAATACTTCATAGAGTAGAACCTAGAAGGTAGAACCTACCAAGGGACGATATCATCATCGATGGTGGTTAAATGTTTGTGATGTCCGCCCGAGTTTTAAGAGTTGGAGTATACGTCTAGGGACAATACGAGCAGCAAAGAAAACAATCATTTTTTTGCTACAATCATTTACTTGATTTTTTTTTCTTATTTTTCGTCTCAACAATCCTAGTTATATAAGGCTGATGCTCGAGGGTAATTTCGAAATTCATATTTTTACGAAATTCAAAATTATTACGAAATTCAAATTTTCTTATGTTTTTTGCAATTTGCAGGCCAGTGCTAGGTTGCGGTTGTAAGACGTATGTAGTTACAGAATTATAATCATCAAAATCATCAATACCGGGGGGTCCAAGTTCATAAAGGTGCAAGAATGATTTTGACCTTGGAAAAGTAATTTTTCCACCTTTATGAACGTGGAGGGTTGTATTGATGATTATAATTCTATAACTACATACGTCTTACAACCGCGACTAATATTTTAATCAACATACGACCTAGCACGGGCCTGCAAATCGCAAAAAACGTAAGAAAATTTGAATTTCGCGGGCTACCCTTGAGCATCCACCTTAATTATGATTGTTATAAATCAGTTTTTTTTTTCAATAATGGGACTGGCAACTTGTGGAACTAATGGCGCTAGCACCGCATGAACCTAACATAGTCATTGGTTGAAAATCTGTCAATGTCATTTTATATTTCAAAATAGTTTGATATCATTGGTCACATTGGGTCTAAGCGATGGACACGCCATCTACAATCAGCTTTGACCAGCCAACCCCATTAGACGAATTTGATTGAATACTTATTGTATTGTTTTTGTCAAATACCTATTTTGCGTATGAATATACAGATTTTAGCTGGCAACTCTACCGATCTCGCTCTATGACATGACGTTCGCAGTGTTGCCACCCTTTTCGGTCTAGATCTAGCACTTTCTACTGTGGGTAAACTCGTTTTTTAATGCTTTAGCCCGAAAACAGCAATCTAGCCCTTTTCAAGCGAAACCAACACTTTCACCGCGATAACCAAAACTTTCACCGCGATAACCAAGTTATGAAACAATGCGCGCCATGTAGTATAGATTTTGGCAGTTCACAACTTCACACTTTAGAACCAATAATAAGGTTTTTAAGGTTTTGTTATGATAACATCATATGTAAATGTTTTGACTTCTGCTTCGGCAGTTATGATTTTAGAAGATTCTGATAAAGATTCTGATTTTTAGCAATTTAATATAATTAGATTTTGCACTTTCTTATATTACAACGGTCGCAGTCCAACTACAGGAAGTTCCCGACTTGTAGGTACCACTATAAATTCGGTAAACAGGCGAAGAAATGCGTCCGCCCATGTGACTCTTGTATTATATAGTGTATTATCTATGCATGTGACTATAATTCGGGAAACGCTGCGGGCAGTCAATAATGGCGGCTGAAGATTGCCCATCCACCACTGGTCGCCTGTTCGTGACAGATCGCAGGTCGAAAGTCCAATTTTTAGTGGACACGGGAAGCGACTTATGCGTCTACCCACGATCTGCGCTCTCGCAGCAACGACGGGAGAAGACCGAATACCAGCTGTGTGCAGCCAACGGGTCCACAATCAACACCTACGGTTACCTTCAGGTTGTGTTAAATTTAGGCCTACGTAGGGATTTTTCCTTGGCGCTTTATTGTAGCAGACGTCACTAAAGCCATTATAGGTGTCGATTTTCTTTCATATTTTAATTTAATTGTAGATATTCGCAACAAATGCCTCATCGATGGCATTACTAATGTGTCAGCTATTGCTTCTATCGCACATCCAGATAGCCTAATTTCAAGTGTAAAGGTCGTGACTGGCGACTGCAAGTACCATAATCTATTATCCGAATTTCAGGAAATAACACGACCGGCAGGCGCACCATTCACACCAAAACACAACACAGTGCACCACATTCGCACCACATCAGGCCCCCCAGTATCTTGTTCCCCACGCAGACTAGCCCCGGACAAAATGAAAATCGCCAAGGCCGAATTCGAGGCAATGATGACAAACGGCGCAGCTCGACCATCGGAGAGCCCTTGGGCGTCACCTCTTCACCTCGCCCCGAAGAAAGACAACGGCTGGCGTCCTTGCGGTGATTACAGGCTGCTCAACGCAAGGACGATACCAGATAAGTACCCAATCAGGCACATCCATGACTTCGCCCACAGTCTATCTGGTTGTAAGATCTTTTCCACAATAGAACTCGTTAAAGCTTACAACCAGATACCAGTATTTGAGCGGGACATCCCAAAAACTGCCATCACAAAACCTTTCGGACTGTACGAGTTTCCGTTTATGACGTTCGGTCTGAGGAACGCCGGGCAGACTTTCCAAAGGTTCGTTGATGAGATGACTCGTGGCCTAGACTTCTGTTTCCCATATCTGGACGACTTTCTGGTGTACTCTAGGGATGAAGCCGAGCATGAAGACCACCTTCGCCAACTGTTCTCGAGGATGAAGGAATATGGCATGCTCATTAACACTACCAAATACACATTTGGTGCACCAGAGGTCACATTCCTAGGCTACAACATCTCACAACACGGAACGAAGCCTTTGGAAAGCAAGGTACAGGCAATCAGAGAGTTCCCAGTGCCTAAAACCGCTAGGCAACTAATAAGGTTTCTGGGCATGATTCATTTTTACCGGAGGTTTCTACCTCGGGCTGCCCAGAACCAAGCGCCATTACACGCTTTGCTGACCGGGAACGTGAAAGCCTCCCAGCCAGTCGACGTGAGCGGACCCTCGTTACAAGCCTTCGAGGAGTGTAAGAACAGCCTGTGTGATGCGGCTTTGTTGGCACATTCCGACTCAGATGCCAAACTGGGCCTGGTCACGGATGCATCTGATTTCGCCATTGGCGGAGTCTTGCAGCAGTTCAAAGACGGAAATTGGCAGCCATTAGCCTTTTTCACCCGCAAGCTGAGCCCATCACAGCAAAAATACTCACCATACGATAGGGAACTACTTGCAATATACGAGAGTATAAAATACCTCCAGCATTGGTTAGCCGCTACCACTTTCAACATCTACACGGACCACAAGCCGCTATGTTATGCTTTCCAGCAGCGGAAAAGTAACTGCGCGCCACGTACGTTTAGACATCTAGACTACATTTCACAATTCACAACCGATATTCAACACATCGCCGGGAAAGATAACGTCGTAGCCGACACACTTTTCCGAGTTGAAGAATTGCAAAGCCCAGTAGATCTAAATGTACTAGCCAAAGCACAAGAGACAGACTCAGAACTACCACAACTACTTAAAGGAGATTCCTCCTTGCGCATTAGGAAAATAATAGTACCGGGAAGTCATATTGAATTGTACTGCGATGTCAGCACAACGACTCCAAGGCCCATCGTCCCTAAACCAGTGCGCAAACAAATCTTTGACTCGTTGCACTCGCTCAGCCACCCTGGCGCAAATGCAAGTTCTAAAATAGTAGCACAGCGTTACGTTTGGCCACAGATGCGGAAAGACTGCCGCGATTGGTCTAAGGCATGTTTGGCATGCCAGCGCACGAAGGTGAATCGACATGTTTCTACCCCTTTGGGTACCCTCGATCTCCCTTCAGCGCGATTCAAATATGTCCACCTAGACCTCATCGGCCCATTACCCCCATCCAAAGAATATCGGTATTGCTTGACACTCGTCGATCGCTTCACGCGATGGGCTGAAGTCGTCCCTATTACCGATATCACAGCGGAAACTGTGGCCAAAGCATTCCTGTAAGGGTGGGTAGCACGATTTGGTTGCCCAACCGATATTGTCACCGACCGTGGGAGACAATTCGAGTCTGGCATCTTCCAACACCTCGCTAAGGCCATAGGGAACGTGCAGGAACTATAGGTGGCAGCACTAATCGACAAAAGAGATACCATGCGGACAGAAAAGGAAACTTATCACTTCTCATCGTGCTTTCAATTTACTTAGACAAATTATTGTCTCTTCAATTATATTATTTTTGAATATGCTAAAAGGTATAAAATATGAGTTCCGGTCTATCAATAACGATCGTCAGCGTAATATAAATGTATAATAATATGAATTTTATATCTTTCGTTTACTTTCTGATGAAAATTGTGGTGTATGAAGACATGGTGGCTGGCATAATTAAGATAGATTTCTTATTTTCAACACATGTTATAATGGAAGGGAATCCTTTAGCAGCGAGAACAGTATCTCCAGGCTCTAATATATCAATTAGTTCACAATCATTTGATGAAGCAATCAATAAAATGCAGTCCGTAGCATTTAGATACAAAACTTAAAAAACCAAAGGAGTGCAGCCAACTAAAAACATTAGGTATTGTGGGTATAACCATGTTTATATTCTGAGTACATGTGGAGTCTTTGATTAACTGTTGAGGGATATTCGGTGTGAACTTTATTTAGTGCGGTCTAGTAGAACACGTGTATGGTGAAGTATAAATGGTTCTGGTATGTTTGCATGGACGGTTGATTTTGAGGGCCTTCTCAATGCAGAGTGTAACAAAAACAAGTTGTTTATAAATATTTTTCTTTACTGCGTTAATCCATTTTTTGCGTTTTTCACCAAAACATGGTATGATATTAGTATTCTTTGGAAAGTAATAGAATTTTACGCTAATTGATTTATTTACATTTTTGTGGATGTATTGGTACCTACATCCAGAAATTCAACAATGCATTATGATTAGTTAATTAATTTTCACTATAAAATTAATTCTGTTTACTTGTTAGAAAAGTCAATGCACAAGATTCGGATTGGCGACGCCAGTTGGCAGCACCGTCGTTGTGCACGCTCCCTATTGGGTTTAGGCATCGCAAGACTATCGCATACCATCCTCAGTGCAACGGTCTAGTCGAACGATTCCACCGGCAGCTGAAAGCAGCAATCAAGTGCCATGCAGACAGCCGCTGGACCGAATCCCTACCATTTGTGCTGCTCGGCATAAGAAGTTCCTTCAAAGAAGACCTTCAATCATCTTCTGCCGAGTTAGTATACGGTGAACCCTTAAGGCTGCCGGGAGAATTCTTCGGCCATAAAGTTGACAAATGTACGACTGACATAACGGACTTCACAGCCCGTATCAGATCATTTGCCAACAATTTACAGCCAGTTCCCACGTCGCAACACTCAAACAACAAAATTATCATTCACAAAGATCTATCGTCTTGTTCCCATGTTTTTCTTCGGGATGACGCGCTGAGGGGTGCACTCCAGCCAGCATACACTGGCCCCTATGAAGTGCTAGAAAGAGGTGCCAAAGTATAAAAAAATTAAGGTAAAAGGAAAAACTGTCACAGTATCTGTAGACCGCCTAAAACCAGCCTACCCACTGAACGACACCCATGACACCCCTACCCCAAATAAACCAATACCCGAACCACCACCATTCATCCCACCAGTTACAACCACTCGTTCTGGCAGAAGAGTCCACTTCCCAGACTACTATCGCCCGTAGCACGGTCTCTGGAGGGGAGTGATGTAGGTGACTCACTACATACATGCATACAACATACATACCACATGCATACAACATACATACACAGAAGATACAAACACACAACATACATACAAATACAAAATATAATTAGGATATTCTTTACACATTCAAACAAACACGTACCGTACGTACGGCACGGCCCGTCCGTCAATTACACAAATACACTGGACATGCGCGTCGACTGCCGAGTCCTTTGTTTAGTAAGGCGGGTGACGTAGCGCATCATACGTGTTCAACAGAGCAGCATTCACCGAGACGCTCAATCGGTTTGGAGGGGGTTCGAAGATATTCCGCCGGCCGAACTTACCCGCTGAGGGTAGGCAGGCTTCGCCACATCGGACTCGGCTTCCAATGGCGCAGAATTTTCGTGGCTCAAGCTCCACTATCAGATTCAACAGGCCGCACGCCCCTGCACCGGCCACTAGATCCAAGGCACCCCCAGCTGGGAAGCGATCGGATGGGCAGCGCAATCGTCAGCAGCAGCGCCGCCAGGACGATGGCCACTCCCGCCGACGACAATGAGGATGTAGGTGACTCACTACATACATGCATACAACATACATACACACAAGATACAAACACACAACATACATACACACAACATACATACAAATACAAAATATAATTAGGATATTCTTTACACATTCAAACAAACACGTACCGTACGTACGGCACGGCCCGTCCGTCAATTACACAAATACACTGGACATGCGCGTCGACTGCTGAGTCCTTTGTTTACTAAGGCGGGTGACGTAGCGCATCATACGATCGCTGTGCGGTATGCGCGCGCGCCTTCCCCGCGGTCTCACAGCCTGCCGCTCGCCAGTCCCGACCTACCTCTAGCGCTGGACGCACGCTCGCGTATGTAATTTCCGGAATAACCATATACCCGCGCTAAACCGCTGTATTGCTTTGTGATTTGGAACTCTCTTGCTTAAGCTTACTTTCTTCGGCTAACTGTTTTACTGTGCCTTCCAAACATTCTTATAAAGTGTATGTGTGGACATTAAAGTGTGACATCAAAAAGGACTTTGATTTCTTCAGGCCGTAAGGTTATCCTCACACCAACACCAACCACCAAAAGTCCTTCAGAGGGGGTCAGCTTCGTCGTTTCCTAGCTGCGTGGACGGCCAAGCGCGCTCCCCCTCACATCTTAAAGGTAATACAGGGATACCGAATCCCTTTCGTTTTATAGCCTCCGTTGAGTAGATTTGCCACGCACAGCCAATTTCCAGTCGACAACTCACTGGCGATGCGGCACGAGATTCAAAAGATGGCAGCGCTGGGTGTAATCGAGCCCACTCCAGACCATGCCGGTTTCTATCTCATCTATTTTTGGTACCGAAGCAAGACGGCTCGAACCGCCCGGTGCTCAATCTGAAGGCACTCAACAGGTACCTGAGCTCAACACAGTTCCGTCTAGTCAACATGTTCAAGGTACCAGGTTTTCTCCAACCCAACGACTGGATGATGAAAATCGACTTGAGCCAGGCCTACTTTCATGTGCCGATCGCAGAGTCACATCGCCGTTTTCTAAGGTTTGTAGCACCAGATATTCAGGCGCCTTTCAAGGCCCAAACCGTGTGGCAGATGACCTGTCTGCCGTTTGGCCTAGCAAGTGCACCGAGAACCTTCGCTACACTCTCAAATTGGGTAGCCCAGCAGCTGCGGCTACGAGGGGTAAGGGTTCTCGTCTATCTCGACGACTTCTAGTTGGTAAATCAGTCCAGGCGCAAGCTCCAGAGACATGCACGCCTTGCCAAGGCCCTGCTCCACGAACTGGGCTGGAAAATAAACAACGAGAAATCGTCATCGAGGCCAGTTCAGAATCTCGAATTTTTAGGTATCGAGTGGAGCACGAGGACAAATCTCAAGGCTTTAACAGAGAAAAAGCTTCAGAGTCTGAATCACTGTATAGAAGGGTTGCTTGTCAGGACAGTTTGGTCCCCGTTGAAACTCCAAAAAGTATTAGGTTGGTTAAACTTCGCCAGCTTCATAGTTCCATACGGCAGAATAAACTTCCGCGATATCCTGGCACTCGTGCAGAGAGCAGTCCGCGAGGAAACCTCGGTAGCACCAACTCCTCAAGCTCGAGTAGACCTTGTCTGGTGGAGGGACCACTTTCGGAAGGTGAGCAAAATTTGGCCCAACCACCGTCTCACTTTATTGTGACGGACGCATCGGATCTCGGTTGGGGAGCTTATGTAGACGGAGCTCTCTTGCAGGGCCCATGGTTACGTCAAGAAACCTCGCTTCGCTCGCGCTAACAGGAAGGGACTCCTAGCAGTTTTGTTTGTCCTACAGAACAAAGCTCAACTGTTCGCGGGCAAGACGGTTCTGGTGCAGAGCCACAACCGGACGGCTCTTGCTTATCATCGAAACCAGGGCGGGACTCGCTCCGAACCTTTGTTAAGTATCGCCAAGACTATTTACAGTTACCTAATAACTTACAAAATCCATCTGGTAACAAGTTACATACCAGGCCCGCTGAACTCTGTGGCAGACAGTCTGTCAAGATTCAAAGAGCTTCTCGAGTGGCATCTACTTCCCGAAGCCTGCGAAGTCATATTTCGCAAATGGGGAACTCCAGTAATGGATCTATTTGCATCGCAAACTGCCCACGTAGTTCCCCGGTACGCATCGAGGGATCTCAGGGATCCGATGGCAGTGTATCACGACGCGTTCAGCAGGAGTTGGTCGTACAAACTGGCATGGGTATTTCCACCACCATGCCTCGTGCACCAGGTACTGTTTGCACTCAATCATGCGAGGGGGAAGTACATGGTTGTGTGACTGGCTTATTAGTAATAGTCCAGAGGTAGATAGTCTGTTTGATGTTTCCAGAAGATGCGCCACGCTGTTACTCTTAGCGTCTGGAAGACGCATTCATGACCTGACGCTGCTCTCGATCACTGCGGATCACATGGTCGACCAAGACCACCATATTACATTCTGGCCAGTGTTTGGGTCCAAAACCGACTCGCTGACTCACAGACAGTCGGGCTGGCAGCTGTCAGTTGGTCCTCATTTGAACATTGACATGGTCCACTGGCTAAGAAGATTGCTGGAGTTGTCTGCTTCACGGCGGGCTCAAGCTGACAACACACCTAGTCTATTTATCACAACACGTGGTGCTCTACGTGCAGCGAGCTGCACCGTCATCGGTGGCTGGGTGCGCACGGTGTTGCGTGCAGCTGGTATTCATGAAGCACCTGGATCCACGCGTTCAGCAGTCGCTTCACTAAATTGGTTAGAAGAGTGTCCTGTCGAATAAATCCTCGCCCGAGGAAACTGGGCGTCCCTGAACACTCTTCTACAATTCTACAGGCGTCCGATCGCTCAACCTATAAGGGATACCAGCTCAGTGGCATCTTCTTTTAAACCGGTTTGATAATTATGTGCTAATTATTCCAACCTATTTGATTGTGATTTATATAATTATTGATTAATAAATGATATACTAATCTCTAATTCAATTAATACATTTATTTCTATATCTGTACCTAATAATGGGGTCACAGTTGATTTTCTCCCCACCATGCGATAATAAACTCATCTCACATGTTTACTAGGTTTCAGACAGGCTCAGACTACATAATAGAAGCATTTTTCCTGATACAAAAAATGTCATATTATGTATCTGAAACCTAGTCATTTCAGCATGGTGAGTTTACAACTGAAGTCCGCGTGACAATGCTATCTATTTTATAGACTCACACACACACCTACCTACAGTGGATAGAAAATTTATAAAAATTGTTATCACTGTGACCCAAATAATGCCGATAATGGTGCCGATTCTCTTGTACACCGAACTAACCTAAACTAAAACTAAAATTTCTTATTTTTAGTTAGTTGGTTTTGTTAAGTTATTCTGAAAACAAGATTCTCTAAACTTAAATAAAGTTTTGACACACTTAAATTCGAGTTTGACAGTCACCAAGTTGAGTAAACCATAGACTAAGATTGCACTAGAGCTTAAACGAAAATGAATGAAAGTGAACGAAAATGATCTGAATTGCAAAAAAAAACCTGAGTAGTAATGACACTAATGACTGACACTTTCAGTCAATATCTGACAGTGACATTGTCAAGTTACTTTTTTCGGTGTGTTCGCTTTATTAACCATGATGTTTGGAAAAGGTTTGTTCGTTTTAACTAGCAATAAGTGTAAATTCACGCATAAATAAAAAACGACTTTTCTCAAAATTGGAGGTCTTTAAAAATGTATTTTATAATTAGTACAGTTCGTTTTTGTCTATCCACATAATTATATTATCCTGGTTAAAATGTTTGATTATAAATAACCATTTTTGGACATCATGTCCATATGATTGAATTTTTGTTTGCTTGAAATCTCAAACAAACAAAAAATCAACCCAAATTTATAAATAATAATCAATCAACCGATAGGTTTTTAAAAATAATAAAAAATACTCCTTTGCCATGGGGACTTAATACGACCATATTTTGTTACTTTGAATTATGAGCTGTCAAATCGTATGGATTTCTTCAATCGTTTTTGTTTATTATCGTTTTAATTGCCGCAATTATTGTAATAATGCCTTAATGTAGCGAGTAAAATTGTAAAAATAGGGGAGTTCATTAGTTTCCTAAGGAAAGCAAACTCAAAAAACAATAGGAGTCTGCCTTACGCAATAAAAAAAATCAAGTAAAGTTTTTACCGCACGTTTGTGTGGAGTGTATTTCATAGTATACAGGTGAGTTAATACAGTAACATAGCATACTTTGCATTACTTACTAATTTGTGTCATTCTTGGTAGGTAAGTAACAATAAGTTAACCTAAGTGGTTTCTTAATCATTTCAGAAAGACAGCGGTACCATCGGTATTCTGTTTCACTGAAGCTAAACCAGAAAATCCAGCCGCCCTCGAACGACAGCATCGTTATTAGAAAAGAAGGCAGAAAAAACTATTTCAGGAAAGTTTTGAAATAGAACCGCAACCTTCAACCAGTAGTTTTACTTCCATGTATACAACAGCATTAGAAAAGGTGTCGAAGAAGAAGTTAACACATTAAACAGTGAAGACGAATGTATACAGTGCACCTAAGTGTTTATCTAAAAGTATTCAAATTGACCACGAGTATGTCTACGGGTCTATTACTAGATACAAAGAGGATGATAAATCCATAAAGTTTTACACAGGTTTCGAATCCTATAAAAAATTCAGTTAGTTTACTCAACTCTAAGTGTAATGAAGAATCTAATTGTGTATTATGAAAAATATTAAATAAAAGAGTACTTTTAATTCTGCTTTTTTACTATTTTCAAATAGTGTTTATACATATATTTATTTAGAATTGCAGGTTCTAAATGATGTACATAAAAGTTAATTAAATGAGTTAACATTTCATTAAAATATGAATCATCTCGCCTTCATGTCCTTTTGTAATTTTTCCTATATGTTCTTTCCTTAGAAGCGTAAATGACAAAATTACAGTATTGTTAGCGGGAGTAATATAGCTGTCCTTGATTGATTGCTTTACACTGGTCTCGTAAATAAGTGTAAATGCCATCAGAGGTAAAGCGGGTGGTCAAAAGATGGCGATATTCATATAAATGCTGTCCTTTACGCTGAGTGTTACAGCTGAAAACAAATAACAAAAAATTATATTCAGAAGCTTTATTTATTATACTGTGATCAGATGAAGTAGTATTTTCTTTATAATCACTGTTAGTATGGAGAGCTTTCTAAAAATTTGACCAACAAATGTATTCATTCACCTATGAACATATTATTCTTGGATTGCCTGTCTGGTGATGGGAAGTGGAGAATCCGCATTTATATCACTGAATGTATCACAGGGTGGACACTGGTATACAATGTCGTCTTGGCCCATGCAGTCGGCACCAAAGTTCTGGTTTCGATCATACGCTTCTAATCTATAAATTAAAACAAGATAATTAGCCAAAGAACACAAAATAATCTAACCTAAAATATTTTTATTCTTTCTTGAAAGTTTCTAAAAAATAGTTATTTCATATTACACAGAACCTGGAAGTGGCTTTGAGTATGAGAAATGAATTTACTACTTCTTTTCCAACTAATAACAAGTGCAATACATGTTCAGTACAAAAATCCCTTGGAAAATTTTCATAAATTTTGTTTGTATCCTTTATAATAAAATAACACTACATTTACCTTTCTACCGAATCGACAACAACTGCAATCACGTTGTGCTTCCTTATTGACCTCAAAATTATCCAAACTCTCAAGAAATACGAGAGAAATGTACTTTGAAAATTTTAGTTCATGACAACTAATTTTATTCCACACCTTTTTAATCGCGATTAAAAATAGTCTGATTTAGTTTGACAATCTTAATTTTAGGTGAAAAACGTCAATTTCAGAATAGCAAAATAGCCATTTACACCAAATTGAATAACTTAGTGCTGTCAAACTATAATCTGTTTAAGTCATGTCACTTTAATCAAATTTCAGAATGGGAAACGTCGTTTGACAGGAACAAACTAAATTTTAGTGATTTTTAGTCTAGTTTAGAGATATTTGTGACAAGAGAATCGGCACCAATACCGAGAAAGTCGAAACGCCTATCTCACATGTTTACTAGGTTTCAGACAGGCTAGATACATAATATGACATTTTTTGTATCAGGAAAAATGCTTCTATTAGAGCTAATAATTGTAAAAGTCTCCCGATGGGTATAAGCATATAGTTGCTCCGATAGTAAGTAGCGATGCGCGATGGCGAGAGGTTTTATTCGATTGTTTCGATTGTTCGAACATCTCGATGGTTCTCGATTGTTTCGACTTGGGCTCGAGTCCGACTCGGTCTGTTATTGCGACTGGCGCTTAGCGCGTTCATTCGAGGTTTGTCCTCGATGGTTTAGAGTTTCGCGGGTTCTTGACTTGCATTGTTATTGCGAATTCAAAATACCTAATTCTTTCAACTAGAGCAATCGAAAATAATCAAAACCTCTAAAATAGAAGTAGTTAAAGTTTACGTACCTACGAATACTTAGATAGCTCGAGTCTGGCACTCTCGTCTTACATGCACTTCGGCTCGATGCATGCAATCGACTGACCCTGGTGATCGATCGAGACTCGTTAGAGTGACTGATTCGAAAACTAGCGGTCGATTACATTGACTCGAAACAATCGAAAAACATCTCGATTGTTTTGAAAAACGGCGAGTCGATAGTTGACTCGATGGTTTACTTTAACGACTCCGATTCTTTCGATTGTTAAAACATCTCGGAATCGCCCATCGCTAATAGTAAGTCCACATTATGCACGTTATGTTAAGCCCCATGTAATAGTAATTTTCTCAAAAATGGTATGTAATGTTGCCATAACATCTCTAAAAAGTATCCAGAAAGTGAACTCTACCGGAGACTTATTCACAACTGTCCAGTAAGAAGCGAGATTTTAAATTTGGAATCTCCATTTGTCCAGTAAATAAGTATGTAATTAACTTACTGGTCAGTAGGTCATCCACTTGGATCTGCTTAGAAAAGGCTCCCAATATATATCTATCTCTCTTTTTGGTATGACATTTTATGAGATACATATATTACAGCCATTTTATAGTCTGTGACACTTAACGAGACGCAGAAAAAGTATGCGTTGCGTTTTGTACCTACTTAGTAATGTGTTAGAAGTATAGTGTGGGATTTTATGTTTGTATCTAGTAATTTCAGTTTATAGATCACGTTGGATTAAAACTTTCCATTCTAAAATTAACATGGAGTTTCAAAAACAATAATTTACATTTTTTTACTAAAACGTTCATGTAATGTAAAAATAGAACAATTTCCAAAACTAAACGCAAACTTTGTATTAAAAAAAAAACAACGACTGGCGGGATTTCACATTCAATTGCGACAATTGTGTTTAAACGAATTTGTTGTTAAACTTTCTTTCATTTTTGAGAAAAGTATTATACAAAACTCAACCAGTAAGAAAGCCATCCTGGCCTCGTATATAACCGGACCTCACCTGCGGTTCGGTCCGGTTAACTCATACTTGGCCAGGAAGGCTTACTTACTGGATTCTGCCGTAATGTACTATAGCAGTTGAGCCTACTACCATCAATCGGACACAAATCCAGTTCGGGTTGCTACCGAGAATTACTGATGAAAAACACAACAACACTGCCTGAACCGAGAATCTAACACAGGAACACATTCAATCTGTTATTTACCTACATTTCAGCCTTTTAGCAAATTTTGTATTATATAAAACCTGTAATAACGTTTCGAACGTTTCGACCAGGACTTATTATTACAGAATTATTGTTTACAGAAAACTTTCCACCTATTGTATTAGAAATCATTTCTCAAGGATTCTAAATTAAATTAAAATGATAAGATACAAAATCATGTTTATTTCTTAAAAAATCACATAAATCACAGAGTGGTAACTTACACATTTCTGACAAAATCACAAATCACAGATTATTTACTTACAATAGGATTTTTTTTTATATTTATTATATTTTTAATACGACTGTAAATTAATGGTTTGTTTAAAATTACTCTGGTTTTTTTTTATATCTTAATCACCTGTTTATAAACCATAATTATGTTAGACTAGCGGTACAAAAACGGGGGAAGGTATTTAATTTACAGTCGTATTAAAAATATTGTTAGATGACAACACCAGACGCTCCCCTCCAGTGCAGCCACGCCTTTAAAAGGAAGAACTCGCGTGGACTCGCTCCTCCAGTCCGATCACCATGCTTGGCAAGCCGATCCCTTGGGCGAAGCGAGCCAAGTACTTGGGTGTTATCCTAGACCGACGTCTTAACTTTAGTGAGCACATAAAGACGGTGCGTTCGCGTGCCACCTTTGCTCTCGGTAGGCTTCACTACATTCTGAACGCACGTAGCAAATTGTCACTCAAGTGCAAATTGCGTATTTACACCGCGTGCATCAGGCCTATTATGACTTTCGCATGTCCCGTTTTTGCGCACACCAAACCCTACCATCTTCATAAGATGCAGACCCTCCAGAATAGGTTCTTGCGAAAGGCCACAGGTGCCCCACCTTACGTTAGGAATGAGCAACTCCACGTTGATCTCAAAATCCCCACCATGATGCAGTACATGAAACGTCTGACCAAGGGCTTTTTCGATTCAGCCGAAAAACACCCTAATCCGCTGATCTCCTCAGCAGCCAGTTATGCCCCCTCTAACATATCTAGGATTCGTAGACCCAGGCTTACCCTTGTCACTCCCGATGATCCCATCACCCTTTATCAAGAGAGCTGTAGGGAAACGAGTACACTACGTAGGTACAAATACAAAAACCGATATAAACCGCGAATCCGGTCCCGCCGCCGAGGACCCCCGCGACCCCCCAGTAACATCACTGCCCGACCCTTGCTCGATGAGCCAGCCCGCGCCGCTGAGCAAGTAACTATAAACCCGTCCCCAATTAATGATCCGACCCAGCCTGTTGTTGTCCCTTGCTGTCCTCTTGTCAATGACCCACTAAGCCGAGGCCCGAACCCCACAGGGGGTGCCCTTAGTGACGGTTCATTTAATTGTAATTCCTGTTAGATTGTAAGCCCTGGCTGGGGGCCTTAAAGTAATTTTTGGCCACCACAGGATTGTCCGGTTAAGCAGTCAAGCGACCGTCTAGAGTTGCAACTGCGAGTGGTTCCATTTTGTGTTTGATCTATTGTGTTATTTTATTTGTTCATGTAATTATTGCAGTTTGCTATTAAATTATTTTTTGTGATGGTTTAAATGTTTTATTTATAAGATCAGAAGTGGGATATGAAGGCTTCCGCTAAAATACCATCTCTGATTCTATAAATTTGAAATAGCTTTGTTTAACGTGTTCTACATAACTATATCAGTAGTTTAGAAGTTAAGTTGGGCAGAGACGCAATGCCTTCCGATAGCAAGAGGAAAGGGAGACGTCATGTACAGTAAGCGTTTATAAGTGCTGAGGTACGCTAAGGATTGTATTGCTGTGAACGCACGGTCGAGCGTCCGTGCGTCTGTATGTGTAAGTGGTCTCAATACAGTACGCACACCACAGCCACAGAGTTCGCCCAATCGCATGTCGCGCGTCACACTCCACGAAACATAAGAATCACGGAGTAAATACAAAGTTGTATTTACTCCGTGATAAGAATATATTTCCGTTTCTTTTATTATACACGCAGCAAACCTTATTTGTGTAGCGACCTGTTCTTACCATTGGATAGTTAAAATTCACATCTATTGACCATGTGTTGATAGCTGTTGGGGTAATCAGCAGGATTCACGTTCAAAGAGATCCGAGTTCAAATCCTGTTAACAACGTGTGGGGTTTTTGTTTCTTGGTAACATTAGTTAATGGTTCATTATTTATTTTTTATAAGAATAAGTTAAATATTAGTAAAAAAAAACATAGTATTATTATTCAACTATTTATTTATTATTTTAGCTGTTCGGTGTTGGAAGGTAGAAATAAAAAAGTCGTGGTGAATGATAACAAAAATGTTTATTCGTTTTATTTATTTATAAAATTAACAAACTTTCATGATAATTGTAACGTCACATTCCTACCTAGATGTAAAAAAGTTCTCTTGTAACCATTCTTGTAACCGATCATAAGATTTTTTATTGTATACGGTATACCCACTTACTTTCAATTCATAATAACATACTTAGGTAACAAGGAAAGGATATTCTAATCACACAAATATAACATATAGTTGATACCCACTTATTATAGGTATCGGTAATCAGCAGAGTTTATTGAAAACTAATATAAATAATTTAGACTTTATGAATATATTTTTTTGTGACGTCACAATAAATGTAACTAGTATTGAGGTTATAGTTTAACTGTTCATTTTCCCGAAGAAAAGAAGATTGAAACTAAACCTCAATTTAAGATCATTAATATAATTACGAATAAGTTAATATTCACTAAATATTTTGTTACACATCTTGTTATTCTTGCGCCATAAATGAAGCCTACCCTTTCGACTTTATTTAAAAAGTCAGTTTTTGAGTCTTCTCATGGTTGTATTCTAGTAAAAATCTAAATAATCCCGTGCGAAACGTAATCGTTCCTATAAAACTCTTTCTGTCAAGAAGGGCTTCTTAGCTGGTCTTCGTGATACAAGCCTTCAGCGTGGAGGGCACGGCGAACAGTTTGCGATGAGGTGTCAAATAATTCCACAAAGTGTCTCGTAGGTGTGAAACCATTTGTTTCTTATTCGCCAACCATATATTATGTCGTCGCTGCGCATCGATAATAAGCGACGGCTTTCCACTTCACAGTATTCCTCTAAAACAAAAAAATTATGTTAGGCAGCTATAATAAAATACTGAAGTTATCATTCACTCTGCGTTTATAAATCCAATAATTAACACTAATTATTTATCTTTTATGCCTCATGATGGATTTAAAATCAATTTATTAATCCCTAAGTCACCAAATAAATAAACAATAACAAAGTAGGCTTTAATTTTTAATAAAACTTTGTTACAATAATTCATAAATATAATACTCACATTAGTCCGGTTTCTTCAGATATTTGTGTTCTATTAAGACCCTTTTTATGCAGCACGATAATATTAGTCGCCCTCACCTCAATATCAATATTTGCCTGCATTTTGAGAAATACCAACAACAATACCGCTATCTATTAAACCACACGTCACTAACCAAATTTAACATAACCAAACGATAACGTTCATTTCGATCAAGTAAAATATTCATAAAACTCAAGTTTACCTCACAGAAATATAAATTCTTGACTTATTTTTCTATGATCTACCTTCTTCTAACTTTATGAAATGTGTGAACAAAGCGAGAATATTTTTCTGTCCCATTACTTCCAATCGAGTAAACACAAGCATTTGTTTTGAAAACTTAAGAAAGAAATTTGTTTATATTAATTTATACTAAAAAAAATTAAATTATACTAAATAAAAAAAAAATTAAACCTAAACAAAATAATAAAAAATTTAAAGAAACCGGTAAATATCTTTTTCAAGCTAAATATATTAATTACATCTACAAAATGAAAAGTCTAAAAGTAACATCGTGAGATTTGAACTCACGACTTACTGATTCACTCTTAGATGTGGACGCGCCTAATCACTAGGCCATCTTGACTTATATTTCCATGTTGAAATTTTGGACCACATTTACTTGTAGATGACAATGTCTATTTTCTTGAAAGTAGAAGGTCGTAAGTCAAACTAAACGTCAAGCTATTGCTTTGTGAGATTGCCTATCGACTTTTGATCGACACTGTACGTACTCCCTCGCCTCCAAGTGGTTTAGACCAGATTTTGAAGAGGCTTCAAGATCTGGAGGAACGGACACGTGGCAACGCGTCGCAACCCGTTTTGGTGGCGAGCCCGGGGTCGCGCCACCCTCTGGCCATGCCGAGCACGCCGCCGCCAGAAGAGGAGCCCGCCACAACACCTGCCTACGCAGCCCCAGCGTCTATCGCCCCAACGCAAGAGTTTGCTGCGACACCGTTGCCGACAGAGAGCGACGCCAAAAGCGTAGCCGAACGATTTCTCGACGCCATGATGTCTTTCCCGGTGAGATCAAACCAATATTTTGTCTCTGATTTTGATCCAAGTGTTCATGATGTCGACACGTGGTGCGATGAAATTGATAAAGCCCAATCGCTTAATCGTTGGGAGGATAGTGAATGCCTTGCTCGCGTAGGTCGTTGCCTTAAGGGGGAAGCCCGTACCTGGCTTAGTGAGTGGACTAGCACCACGCGTACATGGTCTAATTTTAAATTAGATTTAAAATCATTATGCCTACGGTCTGTCGATATCGCGAACATTCTGTATAATGTCATGTGTACCGAATCTGTCAAATATTCTACCTATGCTGAATATGCGCGTAAATCCTTATTGAAATTACGTATCGTTAAAGGATTAAGCAGCGAGTTATTAACAGCAATTATTATCCGCGATATTACCGACCCGCAGGTTCGTGCATCTGCAAGGAACGCTAAATTAACTCCCGAAAGCAAAGTAGATTACTTGTCAAGCTTCAAAAAATGTAGTGTGCCTAATCCTACTAAGAAACCCAGTGCTCTTAGTGCTTCAAATTCCAATCGTAATGGTAACAGCCAGTATAAACGTAAATCTTACGATATTTCTAAGGTACGTTGTTATCAGTGTTGCGAAGTAGGTCATAAACGCTAAACCTGTCCTAAACGACCTAAATCAGATTCACCAAGCAATAATTTTGAAAGAGTCAAGATAAGTGCGGTTTTTGCAAAAAAGTAGGTCATACGGAAATTCACTGTTTCGCTAAGGAACGTGCTCGAAATAATAGTTTTATTAATTTTTGTCGCGAAAATGAGGGTGAAGGTAAAAACTCGGATGTTACTACGGCCGTTATCTCAAATATACCCGTCGACGTACTCATTGACAGCGGTTCAGCGGTTTCTTTAATAAAATCCGACCCAATTAAGCATTTTTCGTGTCGAGTAAAAGCAGCTTGTCAATTATTAAGAGGTTTAGGTGGAATGGAGGTAGTAGCAAAATCAATGATTACGTTACCAATACAACTAAATAACATTACGTTAGAAGTTGATTTTTATGTTGTCGATAAAAACCATCTAAACGTGCCCGTAATTATTGGTACTGACGTCTTAAATAGGAAAGGTGTTGCGTACATTCGTACCGGTGATACGCAATGTATCGTTCATAGTAATTTCGTAAATAATATTACGCAGGTAGATCCATCATTGGTCTTCGAAAATGTATCAACGCATGTTAATGGGCAAGATAGGGAACAGTTGTTAAAAGTGTTAATCAAATATTCTGATTACTTTTTATCTGGTTGTGTGAGACTGCCCCAGCAGACTCACGATGTCCGCGATTACGCGGAGCCCTAATCAAAATAATACTTGTCCAATCGACAAAGGGAAAACAACTATTCAACTATTAGATACACTTACCCATCACGTTAGAACTGGTGATGTGGCGTAGTCCCTGGTCACGTCGTATCTGGGTGGGGTGTAAGTGTAAATGTGTTTTGTGTTGTGCATGTAAGTTATGTAGATTCGACGGTATTCCAAAGGACGCCCCACAGCGCGTACCGTCGACTGCCTGGTCAAACCTTCAGATCACACACGTGGCACTTTTCAGTCAATGTCCAACTGAATCTTATCCCGGTTTGCTAACCCAATTGGGGATTTACAATAGTCCAGCACTGAATTCAGGAAGTTACCGGCGTCCAAACGACACAAAGCCGGCTACTTAACCAACAAATTATTCGCGGTCACGACGCAAGATGGCGAAATGTCTTAATTTTCACTCAATTATCAACAAAATATCAAAAACCGACCAAGATTGTATCGGATTAACATTAACTCAAAGTTTTAATCAATAATTACACGACAGCAGCGTGCATCAAAAAACGAACCACGGAATCGAGTTTTCTTCCAACCAAGATGGCACTGACAACTGAAACGTCATCGCACTGACAACTGAAACGTCATCTGTCAAACGTCAAAAAACTGCGTTCGGAAACTTATGGGATGAAACACTGGTACTGCCACCACCACAGTTAAGGATAGTGAAATGCAGATTAAGTTGACTAGTGATACTCCGATTTATTACCGACCATACAAACTGTCCTATGACGAGAAAATACGCGTTCGTGCGATAGTTAAAGACTTGTTAGAGAAACGCATAATCCGTGAATCGGAATCGGAATACACTAGCCCGATCCTGCTCGTGAAAAAGAAAGACGGTTCAGATAGGATGGTATTTGATTATAGAGACCTAAATCAAATTACAGTTAAAGTTGACACCCACTTCCGTTGATCAATGATCATGTAGACATGCTTGGTAAAGCTAAATGGTTTAGTGCACTTAATATGGTCTCCGGCTTTCACCAGTTGAGAGTCAGTGAGGATTCCATCCACAAAACTGCTTTTATCACCCCTGAAGGGCATTACCTACGAATACTGTAAAATGCCTTATGGTCTTGCCAATGCTCCCGTTATTTATCAAAGAACCATCAGTAGAACTTTCTTTTATCGAATCAGGTAAGGTACTCGTATGATGTCTCGTGTCCTGATGTCGATGACGTATTATTGCTATCCGATACAATGGGTGAGAACCTTATTTTATTAGACGCAGTCCTAGAAACTTTAACAGAAGCCGGGTTTTCTATAAACTTAAAGAAGTGTAGTTTTCTAACTAGTGAGATCGAATATTTAGGTAGAATCATCAGTCAGGGTCAGGTTAGACCGAGCCAACTTAAAATAAAGGCCTTGATTATGTCGCCGAGGCCGAATACCGTAAAGCAGGTTCGCCAATTTCTGAGTCTGGCTGATTATTTTCGTGTGCATAACCCTAGCAAAATGTTGTGCATTTGAGAGATGAGACCATAAAAAATAATTAGTGTATCATGAGGAGCAATTTGTTTAATAGTAGCAAAATTTGTGTGAATTGTAGTTTTAAAGTTATTTGAGAAAAACACATTTTGCTGAAGTAACGTTTGAAACATTATCCTGGCAAAATCGATTTTCAAAAATTCGTTCAGCCCGGAACCAAATACATGATTAGATAGCTTTTGTTGCATAGTAAGTGTTTGTAAATAGCAAAATTTGTGTGTGATATGGTTCTTGAGTTATTTAAGATTTTGCTGCGGTAACGTTTTGTTATTTCCCAGATCTCGAAAACGGCTCAACGCAGAAGATTGAAAAAAATACCAATAAGAGACCTTAATTTGTTTAAATTAGTTTAAACATTAGTTTTTGATTTGGTTGTCGTAAACCAATGGAATTAAATGTGTTCAAAAATCAGATAAAAACGGATTTGCAAGTAAACCAAAACACTTATAACCAAATAAACAGCTGTCAAAAATACCCATGGTAGACACTTATCACGTCAAGTAAAATAAATTATGTAACTTTATACGATATGAAGATAAAAACAAAATTGATTAATTTTAGACTGGTCGTACTTTAGCGATGAAATACGCAGTTCCCAAAACATTAAGAAACGTGGCATACTTTAAACTAATTAAAATGATACATGAACATTAATTCCTGTTAATTTCAGCTTTCAATAACGGCTGTAATGAAAGTTATATCAAAAACAAGAAAATGTCAGCAATTCTCTAATAAGCTGACCAAATCGGAAAGGTCACGAAAAAGCGGCCGCACTATACATAATCGTAACCATCATAAATGAATGGGATAATATGGATGTTTTGTTAGTACAGTTGCGTACGTACGTTGTTGTTACTGTTGCGTAGGTTGCTGGTCATGGTGTTCATTATTTTTATTTAAAAATCAGTCTCATACAAATTATTGTATATCTTTGCCTTAGCATTAACATATTGAGGAAAAAATCTCAGATAAGTTACGTACGTACTTAATTTTAATATTTGGCATAAATGTTTTTCTGTTTGTCAAGTACCAATGCTTAAACTTAAAATACAATGTTGATTCATAGTTTGTACAATTTTCCTTAAGACGGAGATAGGCACCTACTAAATACGTAGGTAGGTAGGTGGACTCCATTTCCCCTCGACTCACAGTATGGCATTTAAACATGAGCTTTGTAACGTATAACTTAGTGGTTATTTCAACATTACATATGACAGTTACAGGTGATCAACGTGTGAACCACGCGTCGTCAATCAAAATCACACTATAAATTATTTACTGAGATTATTACTCACCTTTTTATAGTTACTTGACTTTAAATAATTACTTATGATCCATTAAATTGTTAAACTACTGTTAATTAACATGATTTTCATTTATAAAATAGAAAACTAGTAGAAAATGTGTGATAAGGTACCTGCACTTCGAACATTAAAAAATCGGTTACACGTAAAACGTTTTTCTGCTTAACTGTACAAAACATCGGACACTAAGTTGCTAATTTGCGAAGACTACTCGTACGTATGGTGCGGCCGCTTTTACGTGACCTTTTTAATTTGGTCGGCTATTAGAGAATTTCTGACATATTCTTGATTTTGATATAACTTTCATTACAGCCGTAATTGAAAGCTGAAATTAACAGGAATTAATGTTCATGTATCATTTTAATTAGTTTAAAGTATGCCACGTTTCTTAATGTTTTGGGAACTGCGTATTTCATCGCTAAAGTACGACCAGTCTAAATTAATCAATTTTGTTTTTATCTTCGTATCGTATAAAGTTACATAATCCATTTTACTTGACGTGATACGTGTGTTCCATGGGTATTTTTTACAGCTGTTTATTTGGTTATAAGTGTTTTGGTTTACTTGCAAATCCGTTTTTATCTGATTTTTGAACACATTTAATTCCATTGGTTTACGACAACCAAATCAAAAACTAATGTTTAAACTAATTTAAACAAATTAAGGTCTCTTATTGGTATTTTTTTCAATCTTCTGCGTTGAGCCGTTTTCGAGATCTGGGAAATCCCAAAACGTTACCGCAGCAAAATCTTAAATAACTCAAGAACCATACCACACACAAATTTTGCTATTTACAAACATTTACTATGCAACAAAAGCTATCTAATCATGTATTTGGTTACGGGCTGAACGAATTTTTGAAAATCGATTTTGCCAGGATAACGTTTCTTAACGTTACTCCAGCAAAATGTGTTTTTCTCAAATAACTTTTAAACTACAATTCACACAAATTTTGCTACTATTAAACAAATTGCTCCTCATGATACACTAATTATTTTTTATGGTCTCATCTCTCAAATGCACAACATTTTGCTAGGGTTATGCACACATTATTTTCGGCGGTATGTTACTAATTACGCAATTAGGACTGCTTGCATGGCTGCTTTAACTCGAAAGGGTTGTTTAATGTCTCATGTAGATTATTTGAGTCGAAATCCAGTTAACGTCATAAATGCTGTTCAGAAACCTCTTAATTGGGCGCAGATAGCTCAGGCGGGTGACGAAGAAGCTTTGTCACTACTAGAAAAGTTAAATAACGGTGAGTTAGATTCAAGTCGCTATGTAAAACGTAACGATCTTTTGTATTATAAGTACTGGTGGAAAAGCGAGTCTACCTTTTCATCGTCAAGCCGGAATATGAAAGTACTTTGGTGAGTCGTATACATTAGCAGAGTGTTATTTCTGTTTCGTCTAGACTTAAAGGTGAGCGTATTTATCCTGTCATTACTAGTGTAGGTCAAGCTTCAGTAAATGGTAATTTGAAGATTTTAGCCTGTGTGGAAATTGATGACGTCACTTCAAAAAATCATAGGGTTTTGATGATGTTGAGCAAGCTTAAGTGATAGCAGCCTGTGTGGCAACCTTAGCCTATGTGGCACTTGTAAGCCTGTGTGGCACCTGTAGGGCGGGGAGCTTTAATGGTGTGCATACGTAGTGTACGTATATACGTAGTACATACGTAGTGTGAACGTAATGCATACGTAGTGGATACGTAGTGTAGACGTAGTACTTACGTAGTCAGTACGTAGTGGATACGTAGTGCATGAGATGCATACGTAGTCCATGCGTAGCTTGCGTAGTGTGTGCGTTGCATACATAGTCCGTGCGTGGCTTGCGTAGTGTGTGCGTTACATGCGTAGTGTGTGCGTTGCATACGTTGTGTACCACTGTTTTAGTACCCTTCCGGTTTTAGTAGTGTTTGACCGTACCAGTAGTTATTACGTAGTCGTGGTCTGTGGGCGCGATGCGTGTTTAGCTCTGGCGGAGGTCGGGGTTTGGGAAGACCGTAGTGTGTAGTCACTGGGTGATGCACATGGTAGATCCATTTGATGGATGTGAGAGCAATGCGATTGCTGGTCGGCTAGAGAGGCGTGGCAAATGGACGCCTGATACATGCGCCGGTTTCTTTGAAAGTTAGTTGAGAACTTTCATTGATTTTGTGTTGTATGCACCCAGCTTTTGCTTAAACTTGTGGACTGTATGTACCAAACAATCACTGGTTGCAATTGTTTTGTTGTTGGGTGCCGGAAACTCATGTAAATCCTTAGTGCACATAGTTTTGAGTAGGCACATACTGTGGACTGTACTATTGAGAGTGCAGTTCATGGTGAAGGTATCGAGGTTGATGTCGGTGGGGCCCATGCTGACTATAGACTGAGTGTAAATCCTGAAGTAGGTCTCATGGTTGACCTGCTGTAACCAATGTAAATCCTGATGCGCGCATGGTAATTGGTGTGGGAATATGACCTGCGTAAATCCTACTACTTGTGACATGAAAAGTCGTTGTATACGACTACTTGGTTGTCTTGCAAAGTGTTTAGTGTTGTTCGGTACATAAAGTAAAGTTTTATTTGAATATTACAACTGTTTTGCTATCTTGTGTAATAACTTTGTATGTAGTCTTAACGTTTGTGCTCTGTGGTTATAGGTTGCGATGAAGATCTACCATTCAATGATGAGGACGATGGTGCTGGTCCATCATCGAGAGCTGACGAAGGCGGCGAGGACGCTGCCATGTCAGGAGAGGCCGTGTTAGATGACAACACCAGACGCTCCCCTCCAGTGCAGCCACGCCTTTAAGAGCCCGCAGTATAAAATCCACTCGCTAGAGTTTAGGCAAATTCGTTGCGTTCCTATGTTTATGTGCATTGTTCATGCAGATACACGCACACACGGGTTAAGATCGAGTGTAGTGATCGCTTAAACCATTTTGATCTTTGAGGTTTAGAAATAAAAGTCATGAATTTGTGTGCTTATCACAATCAATATGTCGTCTTATTGGATTTTCCATCAGGAATTTCTCAGTAGCAGTCATGGAGTCAGGATTTGTGCCCGGTTGATGTCAATAGGCTCGGCCCCTGTTACATGGGATTTCCACAGAACTGGCGAAATGTGGGTGTACTGTACTGTTAGGTGCATTGCTGCCTATACCTTCGGGGATTAAAGGCGTGATGTTATGATGGTTAAGTCATAATAAATTAGATCCACGCAGATTAATATCTAAGATGATTTTGAGGAAAGAACCGTACACATTTGAGGGGACCTGGGGGTCTAAAATGGCCGCTTTAGCAGAATCGTAATATGAATCACGTTAAAAATTTAAAATGCTTAAAATGGACTTTATAACCATAAACATAAAGTCCATTTTAAGAATTTTAATTTTTTAACGTGATTCATGCTAAGATTCTGCGTGGATTCTGCTAAAGCGGCCATTTTAGACCCGCTGTTTATCCATTGCAAACATTTGACAGTTATCGTGTACGTCGATTCATCAACAATACAATAGGGTAGATGACAAACAAAAAATTAACGTCAGAAAGATTTGCAAAAAATATTGTACACAGATTTTTTTATTTTTTCACGTAATCTAAAAATGAAGACGATACAGTGCGTCGAAAACTCGTGTGACGTCACATTTGAGTACAGTTTTTACCGGAAAGTGACGTCACAAGCCTCTCTCTATCTTTGAGACTTTGACGCGTTTTATCTTCGTCAATTTTATTAATTTGATAAAACAAAAAACATGTATCCAATATTTTTCGATAATCTAATGGACGGACTAAACAGAATCATATTTTATAAGTCAGGATCATCCCTAAAAAAAAACATTGTTGTCTTCAACTTGTAACCCGCATAAAGTACCGAAACTGTCAGACATTAGTTAAAAACTAAGTGAAAAGAAAGAAAGAAAATGGTCATATTAATGTCGTAGGCAATTCGTATGTATGACGCGCCATTATTATGTATGGCGCGCCGTTATTATGTATGGTTGAAAAACGCCGCCGTTATGTAATACGGCGTCCTCACGTTCAGCTGGATTACAATTCGGCTGAAATAAAGTACGCCGCATTGAATGAGCTCTTCGCATTCGTCAAAGCGGCATAATAACGTGCCGCCGTTATACAAACGGGCGCATCGTCCATACCGCTTTGAAAGTTTTAGTTCCATTTATCACCGCAAGTGGCGCTGCATGATCATAACAAGAAACATGGCGTCACAATCAACAACGGAGTCACAATGAAATGGCCGCTTTCCCGCTTTTCAGTTTTTTTTTTTTCATTTCTTTTTTTCAATATTTTTTTCATTTTTTTTTTTACCTACTTGTTGAGAATTACGTGGCAGGGGTGTATAAAAGGGGGGTGAATTTTTCATTTTTTTTGCGATAGGACGCACCATTTTCGAGATATAAGCAAATTTAGAACCTGCTACGACTCCATGACGCGCGCTCGCTACGACTCGAATTTTACATTACACATCCACTTTTTGTCACAAATGTCGTCGTCGCTCCACCGGCCTTCGGCCTACACTCCTCATGCCAGCTAGCAAGACTTTTAGGACAATTTTAGTAGGTTATTTGAGGTATCGAAATTGCTGACAATACGGCTAAACGTTGGACGCCGCTTATCGAACGTATCGCCACCACAATCCGGCTGAACGTGAGGACGCCGTATTACATAACGGCGGCGTTTTTCAATCCGTCGCGCCATTATGTGAAACGGCGTGTTATACGAATTGGCTGCGACATTTATACAAGCAAATTTTGTAGAGTACATAATCTTCTAAAGCGTCACGTTTCAGAAATATGAGCTATCAAAGCTAAAGTCCATTCATGGTGGTCCATTTACACATTCATTATGTCTGAGACAGCAACGTTAGCTACGTTTTCGAATATACCTATATAGGGTTGTGATCGCTACCAGTACAACTTTGATAGCTAAAATTTTGGAAACGTGACGCTTTAAAAGATTTTGTGTCAGAAAAAACTTGTTTGTATTGATGCCATCGATTGATATACGTTTTATGCGTGTCTGATCAAATCAAAGTTGTATTGAAGATGCTATCAGTGAATGGATTTTAACTTTTAATAGCTCATATATCGGAAACGTGACATTTTATCTCATACAAAACTTGTTTGTAATGATACCAGCTATCTATTAATATAGGCTACATGCGTAGCCGCAACTTTGAAAAAAAAAATTAAATGGCGGAAGTTAGACTGGCCACAAAATTCAAACCCCTTTCAGTTTGTTACCAGAGATACCTTCTTTGGCCATTTTGTCTAAAAATCCTTGGCTAGGTGACAATGAAACTTAGAAAGAACAAGCTAAGAATAAGAACCGTCCTGGTGACCCAATAGGAACATAAGAAAACATAAAAATGGCCAACATGACTTAACTTGAGGTTTAGAAAGCACCGGCTTTTTTAACTCACTTTTTCCTGAGACTTCGCTCGCATTATGGTCTAAAACTATCCCACGGGAACGTCCTGCAAATAGCCTTTGACACTCGGCGATAATATAATTAAAAAAAAAAAAAAAAAAACATTTTCGTAATCGGATCAGTAATTCCGAAGATTACCCTCATCTAAACTTGCAAACACGCAAACATAGAATACAAATTTTACGCCGTCATCATAACATTAGTATTGAAGCTGAACAAAATTTTAACAATCTCAGTAAACAAGAATGAAATAATGAAAATTAAAAAAAAACTTTTCAGATCAAAATATGGTAGTCGGCGTACAATCTCTTGAATATAATTTACGTAGAACACGTGACCGCGCGCAGCAAAGTCATACGTCCTCACTCTGGGATGGCCCGTTCGTTACTGAAGGGAACGGTTGAAAAGGATAGCGCTATTACTACCGCGTGCAAAACAAGGGACAGAAAGAGCGTGCTCGCTTAGAATAAAATAACGTAAGCGCTAAATCACATATTGCTAATTACGAGAAAACCAAGTAGAAAAATAAAAAATTGAGTCAACACGATTTTAGATAATATTGTTACCTATCTATTAGGCTAAAAGTCATCATTAAATTCCTTAGGGTTTCAGAGATCCAACTCAAAATAAGTGCAAAACAAGTTTTTTTTGTATTTTTTTTTCTATCGGGATTATTTTATCCAATCGTGTTTTTGCTTCAACAGATTTAATGATTATAAGTCCAAGTTTAATGGTGTCCAAATAGCGAACTCTTAGGTCTTATAGATACCGAGATCTAGATCGCCCAATATCACCAAAACAGCAAATACAGGCTCTTAAAAGGAAGAACTCCGGGTGGACTCGTTCCTTTTTTTCGGCTGTCGTAGAACTACCTATATTGCTCCTCTGCCCATTTTGTGTTTAATTTATTGTGTTATTTTATTTGTTCATGTAATTATTTCAGTTTGCTATTAAAATTATTTTTTTGTGATGGTTTAAATGTTTTATTTATAAGATCAGAAGTGGGATATGAAGGCCTAATCCGCTAGAATACCATCTCTGATTCTATAAATTTGAAATAGCTTTGTTTAACGTGTTCTACATAACTATATCAGTAGTTAAGAAGTTAAGTTGGGCAGAGACGCAATGCCTTCCGATAGCAAGAGGAAAGGGAGACGACATGTACGTACTCCCTCGCCTCCCAAGTGGTTTAGAGGCTTCAAGATCTGGAGGAACGGACACGTGGCAATGCGTCGCAACCCGTTTTGATGGCGAGCCTGGGGTCGCGCCACCCTCTGGCCATGCCGAGCACGCCGCCGCCAGAAGAGGAGCCCGCCACAACACCTGCCTACGCAGCCCCACTGTCTATCGCCCCAACGCAAGAGTTTGCTACACTACACCGTTGCCGACAGAGAGCGACGCCAAAAGCGTAGCCGAACGATTTCTCGACGCCATGATGTCTTTCCCGGTGACATCAAACCAATATTTTGTCTCTGATTTTGATCCAAGTGTTCATGATGTCGACACGTGGTGCGATGAAATTGATAAAGCCCGATCGCTTAATCGTTGGGAGGATAGTGAATGCCTTGCTCGCGTAGGTCGTTGCCTTAAGGGGGAAGCCCGTACCTATCGGAACATAGGTAGGTAGGTAATTAACAAGAAATTACTTTAAAATAGACACACTAAATTAGGAGCAGACAATTTTGTCAGACAACTCGACTTAACATTTTGACCCGCCATAGTCACATATACAAAAATAAAAATTTCGTGTAAAGGAATAATTTAATATTTTTATTTAATTAAATAATAATATAGTGTTTTGTTATTAGAAAAGTTACTAAATGATAAAATTGGGTTGTCTGGTCGTCTTTTACTTACTTAAATCTCTTAATATTACATAAACCCAAAAATTTAAATTCTTCTTATGGTGAATAGCTAAATTAACAACTCTATTTGTGGTAGTTCCGACTTCGTTTGAAATACTGTTAGAATAAAGTTCTAATCAGCTTGCACTACAAAGTGGTTGTTACGTCAGGCACTGCGGGTCGAATAGTACGAAATGAGTGGTTTTTTGCGATTTACAAAAAATCTATTGATGGGACAAACAAAATAAAACACTATCATGCTAATATGTTGCTTGTAGAATTACTTGCCAAACAATCAAATTGAGAACCTCGTCCTTTTTTAAAGTCGGTTAAAAATCAGAATGATCGCATGTATTTCAGTATGGTTTTTACTCGTTAAATAAAATTTTTAGAGATAAGTTCTTGATTTTTTTTTATCGAGTAAAATTAATTGTATTGTTCAATATATACCATATATCCTGAAGAATATCATATATTTTTCTGGTTTTGATTATTGCAGTGAATCATATGATTTTTTGCATTATAAAATTCGCGTTTAGCTCCTGTAGCCCCTTAACAAAACACATTAATCACAAATACACAATTTTCTTAAATATAACTCAAAAGAAAATAACAGCGCAATAATCATATTAATATCCAAGAACTACAAAAATAAAAATAAAAAAATATACAGGAATTACGACGTCGACGAATGACGATACATTTGAATGAAACCTGGCTTTCATTTCTTAAAATAAGACATAAAAAAAAGTCATAGTAGTAATAACACAACAAAAGTAAATAGAATCACGAATCCATTATGTTATAAAATTATTAACTAACCTAAAGAGTTAAAGAGAATCACAAAAGCACAATGTTAATAAAACTAAGAATAAATATATAAATAGTCAAAATATTTAAAATTATTAAACAATTTGCTTGACCATACATACCTACTAAATGTAGAACCAATTTTAATTATCGGTCTCTCTTTCACTTATTTTACATAACAAAAATGAATGGTGGATATTTAATCCACCATGTAGTAAAATATGAAACGCAAAAGAAAAGCACTGGTTGAAATCTGTTTTCTAAAGACTGTCGTCAGTTGACCACTGTAAGTGAGCCAATACAAAAGCGTTGGCGGGCCATGTTATGTCCCGCGGACCTGGGGTTGAGCAGCCTTGTCCGTAAGCAATAAAAGCTAATATTTTAAGTGCTTTTTTATTTTTTTTTAAATATTCAAACATCACTGAAAAAGTATTCGAATATTCGAAAATCAAAACTATCGAATATTTGCAACCTCTAGTTGCTACCGAGAAATACCGATGAAAAACACAATAACACTTTGCCTGACCCGAGAATCTAACACTGGAACACATGCTCAACGGAAGAGCTATGCGACCACTAGACCGACGAGGCAGTCACAGTTTTAACATACTTAAATTTTAAACTTACATAATGTGAAATGATTCACTTAAACCAACTGGAGAAGCTACACGGCATCTAGTTTGTTCACTTATTCGCGTTTAGTGTTTAGGCCACATAGAATGCCGCGGAGTGTATAATTGTGATTCATTTATGATGTTTGAAAACATGGTATTTCAAAGAACTAACAAAAGAAAACATTATCGGACAAACATCACATTTATAGGGTTTCTCACCAGTGTGTGTACGAATGTGTGTGCATAACCCTGGCAAAATGTTGTGCATTTGAGAGATAAGACCATACAAAATAATTAGTGTATCATGAGGAGCAATTTGTTTAATAGTAGCAAAATTTGTGTGAATTGTAGTTTTAAAGTTATTTGAGAAAAACACATTTTGCTGGAGTAACGTTTGAAACGTTTTCCTGGCAAAATCGATTTTCAAAAATTCGTTCAGCCCGGAACCAAATACATGATTAGATAGCTTTTGTTGCGTAGTAAATGTTTGTAAATAGCAAAATTTGAGTGTGGTATGGTTCTTGATTTATTTAAGATTTTGCTGCGGTAACGTTTTGGGATTTCCCAGATCTCGAAAACGGCTCAACACAGAAGATTGAAAAAAATACCAATAAGAGACCTTAATTTGTTTAAACATTAGTTTTTGATTTGGTTGTCGTAAACCAATGGAATTAAATGGTTTTAAAAATCAGATAAAAACGGATTTGCAAGTAAACCAAAACACTTATAACCAAATAAACAGCTGTAAAAAATACCCATGGTAGACACTTATCACGTCAAGTAAAATAGGTTATGTAACTTTATACGATATGAAGATAAAAACAAAATTGATTAATTTTAGACTGGTCGTACTTTAGCGATGAAATACGCAGTTCCCAAAACATCAAGAAACGTGGCATACTTTAAAGAAATTAAAATGATTCATTAACATTAATTCCTGTTAATTTCAGCTTTCAAATACGTCTTTAATGAAAGTTATATCAAAATCAAGAATATGTCAGAAATTCTCTAATAAGCCGACCAAATCGGAAAGGTCACGAAAAAGCGGCCGCACTATACATAATCGTAACCAACTTAAATGAATGGGATAATATGGATGTTTTGTTTGTACAGTTGCGTACGTACGTTGTTGTTACTGTTGCGTAGGTTGCTGGTCATGGTGTTCATTATTTTTATTTAAAAATCAGTCTCATACAAATTATTGTATATCTTTGCCTTAGCATTAACATATTGAGGAAAAAATCTCAGATAAGTTACGTACGTACTTAATTTTAATATTTAGCATAAATGTTTTTCTGTTTGTCAAGTACCAATGCTTAAACTTAAAATACAATGTTGATTCATAGTTTGTACAATTTTCCTTAAGACGGAGATAGGCACCTACTAAACACGTAGATGGTAGGTGGACTCCATTTCCCCTCGACTTACAGTATGGCATTTAAACATGAGCTTTGTAACATGTAACTTAGTGGTTATTTCAACATTACATGTGACTGTTACAGGTGATCAACGTGTGAACCACGCGTCGTCAATCAAAATCACACTATAAATTATTTACTGAGATTATTACTTACCTTTTCAAAGTTACTTTGACTTTAAATAATTATTTATGATCCATTAAATTGTTAAACTACTGTTAATTAACATGATTTTCATTAATAAAATAGAAAACTAGTAGGAAATGTGTAATATGGTACCTGCACTTCGAACATTAAAAAATCGTTTACACGTAAAACGTTTTTCTGCTTAACTGTACAAAACATCGGACACTAAGTTGCTAATTTGCGAAGACTACTCGTACGTATGGCGCGGCCGCTTTTTCGTGACCTTTCCGATTTGGTCGGCTTATTAGAGAATTGCTGACATTTTCTTGTTTTTGATATAACTTTCATTACAGCAGTAATTGAAAGCTGAAATTAACAGGAATTAATGTTAATGAATCATTTTAATTTCTTTAAAGTATGCCACGTTTCTTAATGTTTTGGGAACTGCGTATTTCATCGCTAAAGTACGACCAGTCTAAAATTAATCAATTTTGTTTTTATCTTCATATCGTATAAAGTTACATAACCTATTTTACTTGACGTGATAAGTGTCTACCATGGGTATGTTTTACAGCTGTTTATTTGGGTATAAGTGTTTTGGTTTACTTGCAAATCCGTTTTTATCTGATTTTTGAAACTATTTAATTCCATTGGTTTACGACAACCAAATCAAAAACTAATGTTTAAACTAATTTAAACAAATTAAGGTCTCTTATTGGTATTTTTTTCAATCTTCTGCGTTGAGCCGTTTTCGAGATCTGGGAAATCCCAAAACGTTACCGCAGCAAAATCTTAAATAACTCAAGAACCATACCACACACAAATTTTGCTATTTACAAACATTTACTACGCAACAAAAGCTATATAATCATGAATTTGGTTCCGGGCTGAACGAATTTTTGAAAATCGATTTTGCCAGGATAACGTTTCAAACGTTACTCCAGCAAAATGTGTTTTTCTCAAATAACTTTAAAACTACAATTCACAAATTTTGCTACTATTAAACAAATTGCTCCTCATGATACACTAATTATTTTTTATGGTCTCATCTCTCAAATGCCCAACATTTTGCCAGGGTTTTGCACACTACGAATGTTTCTTCAAATCACCCTTTAGACTAAAACTTCTTTGACAAACATCACATTTATAAGGTTTCTCACCAGTGTGTGTCCGAATAGTATGAGTTTTCAAATTACTACTGCGACTAAAACTACTCTGACAGATATCACATTTATAAGGTTTCTCACCAGTGTGTGTACGAATATGAGTTTTCAAATGACTACTGTGACTAAAACTACTCTGACAGATATCACATTTATAAGGTTTCTCACCAGTGTGTGTACGAATATGATAATTCAAACCAACTTTTTGACAAAAACTTTTTTGACAAACAACACATTTATAAGGTTTCTCACCAGTGTGTGTACGAATATGTTTCTTCAAAGCACCCTTTAATCTAAACCTTCTTTGACAAACATCACATTTATATGGTTTCTCACCAGTGTGTGTACGAATATGAGTTTTCAAATGACTACTGTGACGAAAACTACTCTGACAGATATCACATTTATAAGGTTTCTCACCAGTGTGTGTACGAATATGAATTGCCAATTGAGCCTTTTGGCTAAAACTACTGTGACAAATATCACATATATAAGGTTTTTCACCAGTGTGTGTGCGAATATGATCATCCAAAGTACCCTTCCGACTAAAATTCCTCTGACAAACATCACACTTATAAGGTTTCTCACCGGTGTGTGTACGAATATGAAATCCCAAAACACACTTCTGACTAAAACTTTTCCGACAAACATCACATTTATAAGGTTTCTCACCAGTGTGTGTACGAATATGAGTTTTCAAAGTACCCTTTTGACTAAAACTTTTCTGACAAACATCACATTTATACGGCCTATCTTTATCACATAAACTATTGTGTCTTACGCTATGTCTCTTGATATCACTACTGTTAATACCATTGTAATTACATATCTTACATTTGAATTTATATTTGTTGGCATTAAAACACTGAAATGATGCAGTAATTTCTTTGCTTTTTTTTGATTGAATACTTATTTTTTCTTTAATAATACACAAAGTATTATTAGAAGCTTGGCCAGTTTGAATATAATTCTTATTTGTTTTATTTTTTGTGGTAATAGTTTTAGACGTACTTTTTTTGATGTTTTCAGTATTTTTGGTTTGTTCTTGGCCCTTTTTCATATGCTTGGGCGATATTAAATCTTCGTTTTTATCTTTCTGCACATCTAGCTTCGGTTTCTTTGCAGCGGGTACACCTATTGTAAGAATAAAACATTAATATAATGTATGTTGAATGTTGCCTAACTGAAAAACTGCTGGCTGTGTATGTTTTTTATGTTTATTGAGGAGTATTTGAGTCAACCTACAAAATTATATCAAAATATTAACTCAACACCAATTATTTAAAGGGTTGAGAGTTGTAGCCATTTGAATATAGCCCTGTTCCCAGCGCAAAGGCTCCACAATGTTGCAGCAGATAGATAAGGCAGAGGTGTTGAATTGAGGTAAGTAAGTAGACTCACTTACCGTAGACAGCACGAAGGAAACTAGGTATGTAATAGATGGTCACCCATCCACGGACCGACCTAGGCAAGCATAGCTCAAACAAACAATAGGATACCTGCAACATTGTGGAGCCTTTGCGCTGTGACAGGGCTATTTTCAAATGGCTATAATTCCTAAAATAATTGCTGTTGAGTCAATATTTTGATATTATTTTGTAGGATGACTCAAATACTTCTCATTTAACATAAAAACATACAAAACATTCCAGTGCTAATTTTGCACGAGAGTAGAAAATGTAAAAAAAAAAGTTATTTATAAATTTCGTATTTTTTTAGGCTCTTTATGCTAACTTTTCAAGAAAAAATATTTAATAATAGCCTCGTTGTTTAACCTTGCAATAAGATCATTTGCACGTCTCTACCCAGGCAGCATATAAGTCAGATAATTGGCCAACAATTTAACCATATGCAGGCTTAAATGTATAGAAGCTGATTGTATCGCCAAGTTCTAATATTAAGTTTTTTTTTGCTATAATGTTTTTAGATGAGTTAGTTCTGTAATATGCCGATTTTATTTCTTAAAGCTGAATAGTCATTGGTGAAGCGTCAATGCTTTATCAATATAAAAAAAAAAAAAAAATAATATATTAGGATTCACCATAGAATATAATAAGGTTATTATTTCAAATTAAATATTTAATTTTCTCTGTTGATGAATCCCCGCACCAATATTTGTTGCCGCAGCCAGCGCCCTAGTATCGAAACTTTCTTGAGTATTCTCTCAACGTGCCGATAGATGGCATTAGCGGTAGCAAGGGACTTCTTCCCGCCGCCGGCGCCGTTCGCAACACATTGTATGTGCGCCTTTTAAAAATTCCATTTTGGTGAAACCTTGAAGATATTCGTAAAATAATGGATCTGCATCTGTGCTTCATTGAGAACTTATAGTGCAGTTGTAGGCTACATTCATATTTATTACATGTATTTAATAGGTATTTATGTCTACAAGATATTTATTTATAATTTACACTAAAACATTTACACACGTATTTATTTACATCACAAATATCGAAATGATATTAATCGGTTGGTATCGACACCCTGGACATCACTAGCATACGCAAAGATAACGGTTTTTTGATTTGGTTTGTTGATTTTTGGAGTTTTAACCAGTCTACCGGTGGATTTATCAAGGTTTAGCTCGCCGGCCGGTAGCCCATACCTACAAGCCAACACGCGTATGAAGTTATGAACGAGTCATCTTCCCATCTGCCTGGGTCTGAGTGGGATCTCTGGATTGCCAAGGTACGTGGGAAAGTTTTGCTGCTATTAAGTCTTTCATATTGGCTTCTCGAGGATTCATCAATAGGGAAATTGGTTTTATTTTGAGGTCCATTACATTGATTCTTAATTCAAATTTAGGTTTGTTCCTAAAAACAACCTACAAAAAGGTGCAGGCTATTTACACGCGTCATCAGTCATCATGAACAGACCTGTTAGTCAAGAGTTTGTGTAACCTTTTGTATAACACTGGTATAAAATTCCATTAACAAGCATGATACTGGATAATTTAGGTTCTGTTCTCTATTAGCTGTATTACACATCACATCTTGACAGTTATTCAGCAGCTGTATAAAGTTGGTGTTGTTTCTGTTATGAAGCATATATACATAGCTGTTATATAACAGCTATCCTAATTTCTAGCTATACCGCTTTGAGTACGAAATTACCGTCATGTGCAGCTATTTGTGGTAAAAGTAATAGTAACAGATTCTTATGCAGAAGTTTGCTGGGTATTCACGAAAAGAAGACGTTTTAAAAGCTAGAAGAACTATTCTGCAACATTAGTAAACATTTAGCGGCTAGTAGTTTGACATTTTGACTGAATGCGCGGCGCTGGTTAAATTGTGAAAAAATACCGCCTTAAAAAAATTGCTAAGAACTATTCATGGAAAAATAGAAAAAGAACAGGAGGCATATACAAAGAAAGTGCTTGTGGGAGTATGAAAACATAAAAAAAAAACTCTAACTATGCCAATCAAACGGCTGAAACAAGTTCTTCCAGTTTATTTGATCCAAGTACAAATCAAGTGCGACCACAATCGATAGAAACGGACTGAATCCTGAAGACTGAATCCTAATTGTTTGATTTACAGTACGAATGAGTGTGATTATAGAACAGTTACCGCAAATATGTTGTGTGAAGATCACTTTTAACTAGAGAACAGCTTAATAAGTGGATATATAAGATCTTTTATGCTGACATAAGACGAGAAGCCGCTGTGCGAGCAGATTTTAGTCAGAATAAGAGTCACCATAATGAATAACAAAACCTATTATAATGGGGATTTTTTCGGTGACGTTTGTAACAACGCTTCAGTATATATCAAGAGATGGCGCTGATCAGTCTTAGGAATATCTTTTAATTGGCGTTCAAGTAAAATCCAATGAAAAAGTATTTATGTATTATAATATACGTCAATGGTAAAATCTTTTGAGAGGGAAAAAAAACTCTCCTAGACACATGTCAAACTCATTGTATAGTAACATGTCTTTATTATTTATTGTTGTATATAAAGTGAGAATGGTAAAGAACCTTTTTTCTGTCAAACATTATTATTAACTGAAAAAGTCTACTGTTCTTTTGCATCACTGAACTGAACTGCAAGTTTTTGCATGGTTTTTGCTATTGTTCTTCTGAGTGCTTTTGCGTTACGTCTAAACTCCTGGTGCATCGAGTCAAGCTTAGGTTCCTCCGTACTTCGGTTAAGTCTTTGTGGACATAAAAATGAGCCATTTTATTATTTCCATGATTGATTAACGCCATCTAGTTCGTTCATAAAAAGCACTATAAAATTCCCCATTATTGATTTACTATGGAAAACTTACAGATAAAATAAATAGAATAAAAAAATACATGTGAGACTGACAACCAATTAAAAGTCCTCACTTCTAAAAACAGATTGGAAGATGTACAACACAATACTGCTACCAAAAAAAAAACAGGATATTATTCAAGCTTAAACTAAAACTTTAACTAAATTCATATTCAATACAAGAGTAAAAACCTTAACACAAAAAAATAATAATTAAAAAAGTTAAGGTTCAGGCACTTTCTGGTTGAGGATACACTTGTTATGAAGGGATCAAAATCATGCTGTTTACACAGGTTATTAAAGTTTCTACTTGCACGATTGCAATTGAATTGCATAAATGAATTTTGCCTGTAATTCGTAGAGGTAAATGAACACGCAACGGCATGTTCCATCGCTTTGAACGTTAAAATAAAATTTAGATAGAATATCGGAGTTATTAATAGAATTATTGAGAATTTTAAATAATGAAATACAATCAGAAATTGCTCGCCGATTAGAGATAATATTATGATACTTCTTACAGAGGTTGAGGTAATCTTCAGACCGGTACTTTCTGATGATAACATAAATACTTGATGAACCTTTTCTGGATGCTCTCTATACGATCAATGTATTTGTGGTAACATGGATTCCATCCTCGCGAATTATTGTCCCACGGGATCGTACTACCTACCGGGTTAAAAAGTACCTATCCTATATGAGGATGTGCCAAATTTCATCCAAATCTATTCAGTCGTTTTCGCGTGAAAGAGTAACAAACATTTCATCCATCCTCACAAACTTTCGCATTAATAATATTAGTAAGATTCTCTAACCTGCCTAACTTTCGTAAATTTATTTATTTTCAAAATAGCAGCCAGGCGTTAGACCTGTATTAATCGATAGCTGATACCAATTCCAACAAGTGTTGTCTGAGGCAACATTTTCGGAGGGGTCCCGTTTTGTAAAATAAATAATCCTATTTAAAAAAGTGACGTAAGTTCACTTACAATTTAACATCATTTAAAGGTGTCTGGCAGTGGAGGAGGTGAGTCATCATACTAGCCCTTTTCACAGAATAACAAGTACCCTTTTGTAATATCAAAAAATCATGCTTTATACTATGACGTAACTTTCTCAGCTATTTAACATACTTTTGCTACGTGACGTGATATCTGCCAAAAAGCCACCATGACCGACTTTTTCTAATATCCAATTGATCTTAATACTAAGGTACTTCTACAGAAAAAGTTCCAACATTTTATAAAATGACGTAGTTCCGGAGGACACGGGTTCGGATCTCCTTCTAGAAAGCTGTTCAGTTTGATGGTCTATATCACACCCTTACTTATTATGACTTTACTCTTTCCGTTACACGCTGTATATGTTAAAATATTCAAACCCAAAAAAATATCAATCAGGAACTCGAAAAAAAAAGTTGACTTAGAAATAATATTTTTATTGAACAGTTTAAACCAAAATGCAGCTGGCGCTAATAATGGAAAAGCGAACCAAGACCTTGGCTGGCATCTGGGAATGAATAGCCTGATTCTGTCTATTTTGGCTGTTATGGGTCTGATTGTTTTCTTATATATGGCGTATAAGTTCTACGAGCAATGCCATAAACGGTGGATAAGGCAAGAAGTGTTCCACGCTACGTTCCAGAGCTTCCGAGCTTCATCGAGACGCAGGACATCCGCACCGATTGCTGCTGAGCTAGTGGGCACAGTAGAGCCTTCAGGAAAGTGAGCGCGTAAAGTGACGTCAAGTGCGCGTATTATCAATGTGAAAGTGCGATAGTGCGTCAAATGTTTGGTGTGACCAGAAAGTCAAAATTAAGGGTTATTTACTTATAATTTTCTATTTTTATTATTATCATTTATATTCACATGTTTTTAACATTTTTAAACATTTCTTAGTAAAACAACTTAAGAAAACATTTAAAAATATAAAAAACAGTAGCCCACCAGCGCTGGGAGCAGGGTCCGAGCTGCCGGTGGTCAGGGCTCTTGAGAGAGGAACCTCCTAACGATACGTGCCGTGTCTAGAAGTACTGCTTTCTGAATCAAGCCCTTGATCCAGCCGCCAAGCGAGAGCCTCCTAAGATGTTGGTAATTTTCTATTATTATTATTATCTCGAAAACCTAAATTCTATGTTCTTAGATGTTTATAGCACATGTATGACAAGTTTGAATTATTTTAATATTAGAATATGTCGGTACCTATCTTCTGCTAATTTAATATAAAAATGTGTTATGGCTGATGAGATTAATAATATTTTAACACAATTAAAGTATATCCAAGAATATCTTACAAAGTTACGACCAGCACTGCAAGTACGTAGCAATCGATATAAGGTATCAAATGGAGAAATTAAATCATCAGATTATAACATTTTAGAAAATTTATATGAAAAGATAAAATCTGCAATTTCTTTGTTACCCGTTATGACTGGTGACGAAAATGTTACTAAACAATTGATAGCAAACGTAGAAATGTACGAAGCTATGTTAGACGACACAGACAAAAAATCCTTAATTAGCTTTATCTTAAAATCACGATTGTCAGAAAATGCAAAATTGCGCATGTCTCAAACTTATTCTTCAATTGCAGAATTAATAAGGGATATGAAATGTTTCCTACTGACGAAAAAGTCAGACACGGCAGTCCAAAATCAATTGCAGCGCGCAAAGCAAGGTGGAAAGACTATAGAAGATTTCGGCAAGGATATCGAGACTATGTTAGTTGACTTGACCATTTCACAGGCCGACGGGGATTCTCAGAAATACGAAATATTAAAATCAATAAACGAGAAAAATGCGATTAAAAGATTTTCTGACGGCCTGAGAAATAGTCGTGTTAGTACTATTGTAGCTGCGCGCAATTGTTGTACGCTGAAAGATGCTATCAGGGGAGCAATGGACGAAGAGCTGTCGTCGGACCCTGAAAGTTCAATCATGCATTACGGGCACGCAAGAGGTAAGTTTAATAACTATTACAATCGTGGATACGGTCATCAGAAGAGATTTAATTACATGAGGAGGCCTATGGCGCAGCCGATACGTAGTAGAGGTGCACGTAGGGAAAATAATTATTAAAACTATCATACGCATAATAGAGGTACTTAGGTCTAATTACTATAATCGTGGTAGCCGCGGGTACCAAAATACATACTATACTCGAGGAAATAGGTTCCAGAATAATAGAAATAGTAATAATCAAATCAATACGGCTCGTCCGACAACAGAAAATTCACAGGAAAATCAGCAGAAAGGTTCAGAAAAATTAGAGTCAGTGCATAGTTTTTTTCGTGCATAATAAAACAAACACAATATGTGACAGCATAAATTCGGTTCCCATGAGTGTATTCGGCGTTACTCAGAATTGGTTAGTTGATACCGGTGGTTCATTGTCCGCCGTGAAGTACGAGAAATTAGTTTCGCGCAAGACATTCCGTTTCATTTAGAGAAAATTTGCGTCAGAGGTATTGGTGGGAACATTTATTCTGATGGTTATGTTTATTTGAACTTACAAGTAAATAATACCGAACTGACTCATAAGTTTTACGTATTTAAAAATTTATCATGTCTAACAGATGGAATCTTGGGTCAGGACTTTTTAACTAAATTTAATTGCGTATTCCGTCCGTGTGGTGTCGGACGTAAAGAATAACACCATCCCATATCTTCCCGTGGGTGTCGTAAGAGGCGACTAAGGGACTTACCAGAGAATGGGCAGCAGCGCTCTCTGTGTCTTATGTAAGAACTGCACTCACTGCGATCGCCAACCCGCTTGCCAAGCGTGGCGATTATGGCAAACCCCCCCATGAATAGCGCAACAAAGAAATGGCCCCTAGTGCCCGGCAGCCCGTCTACCCACGACTACGGCAGCGGTCGAGGCTACGGCGTGGCAAGGGGTGCGAAGAATCTCCGGAAGGGATCCGGCTGCCAATACCAACGACTGGACCTGGCAACATATAACACGCGCACACTCCGGACCGACGAAAGGATAGCGGAACTAGAAGAGGAATTGAGCAGGCTGCGATGGAGTATTGTGGGATTATCTGAAGTCCGAAGAAAGGGGGAGGACACGATAATCCTGAAATCCGGCAACCTGCTCTATTTCCAAGAGGGTGACCGGCAGTCCCAGGGTGGTGTTGGGTTTATCGTCCACAAGTCCCTTGTGAACAACGTGGTGAAGATCGAGAGTGTGTCGACCAGGGTGGAAAGAAAGAGAAAGAAAGAAAGAAAGAAAAGTATTTATTGACTCACACAGGATAAACAGAAACAAAAAGATACAATAGAAATTACAAAATTATATAAAAAAGTAAACAAGAGAAAAAAAAAACAATCATAATGGTCCTGTGCAAGGCCAAAAGGCTCCTATCTCAGCAAATTGCTGTGACATTTAAAAAAATAAAAATGTCACAGCGCTGGTATTCTGATAGGGCCCAGGGGTAGGTGGCGTACCTTATACTCAGAATATCCTCAAGATATTCGCTGAAGGTCATACAGGTCTACGCCCCGACCTCGGCACACCCCGACGACGAAGTGGAGACCATGTATGAGGATATATCTAAAGCCATACATGGTTCCAAAACTCACTTCACAGTTGTCATGGGGGACTTCAACGCGAAACTGGGAAAAAGAGACGGGGATGAGCTGCAGGTGGGGCAATTTGGAGTTGGACATCGGAATCGCCGGGGTCACCAACTGGCTAGTTTTATGGAGAAGGAGGGCCTCTATATGACGAACTCCTTCTTCAGAAAGCGTGAGCACAGGAAGTGGACCTGGCAGAGCCCGATGGTGCGACTAGAAATGAGATCGACTTCATCATTTCAACCAAGAAGCAAATGTTCAATGATGTCTCTGTGATCAATTCGGTGAAAACCGGGAGCGATCACCGCATGGTAAGAGGCACATTGAACATCAATATCAAGCTTGAAAGGTATCGACTGATGAAGTCTACGTTCCGTCCAGCACAGATCCAAATCCAAAACCCCGAGAGCTTTCAGCTTGAACTCCAGAACCGTTTCGAGTGCCTAGGAAGCTCAGTGGACGAATACAACGATGGGTTCGTGGAAACTGTCCATACGACCGGGTCTAAGTTCTTCAAGACGCGTCGTACAGATCAGAACAAGAGGCTCTCCGATCACACTCTCAAGCTCATGAAGGAGCGGCGTGAGATGATCCTGCAGTCTTCAGACGAGGCGTGTAAATACCGGCAGCTCAATAGACGGATCTCTAAATCCTTGAAGAGCGACCTCCGCCGCTTTAATACCGAGCGTATTAAAGACGCGATTGAGCGGAATAAAGGCTCCAAGGTATTTGCAAGGGATCTGGCTATTGGGCAGAGCCAGCTCAAGAAACTGAAGACCGACGATGGTAGGATCTTATCCGCCAAACCGGAGCTTCTGAGGGAGATCGAGAGCTTCTATGGACAGTTGTACACGTCAACCAGTAAACCCGTCGTAGATCTAGCAAATGACCCAAGAGCTAGACTGACCCGACACTATACCGAAGACATCCCGGACGTCAGCCTTTACGAGATTAGGATGGCTCTGAAGCAGCTCATAAACAACAAGGCACCGGGTGATGACGGAATTACGGCCGAACTCCTGAAGGCGGGTGGAAAACCGGTACTTAAGGCCCTTCAGAAGCTGTTTAATTCCGTCATACTTGAGGGAAAAAACGCCACAGGCATGGTGCAGGGGCGTGGTGGTGCTCTTCTTCAAAAAGGGTGACAATGCCCGGCTGAAGAATTATAGGCCCATCTCACTTCTAAGCCATGTCTACAAGTTGTTTTCTAGAGTCATCACGAATCGTCTCGCGCGCAGGTTTGACGATTTCCAGCCACTCGAACAAGCCGGTTTCCGAAAAGGCTTTAGCACCGTGGACCACATACATACGCTGCGGCAAGTTATACAGAAGACCGAAGTGTATAACCTGCCTCTCTGTTTAGCGTTTGTGGACTACGAGAAAGCCTTCGATTCGATCGAGACCTGGGCTGTACTGCAGTCTCTCCAACGGTGCCAAATCGACTATCGGTACATCGAGGTGTTGAAGTGTTTGTACAAAAACGCCATGTCAGTCCGACTTCAGGACCAAGCCTCAAAACCTATCCTCCTGCAGCGAGGTGTGAGACAGGGAGACGTCATATCTCCGAAACTGTTCACCACTGCACTGGAGGATGTCTTCAAGGTTCTGGACTGGAGAGGGCTAGGCATCAACGTCAATGGCGAGTACATCACTCACCTTCGGTTTGCCGATGATATAGTGGTAATGGCTGAGACCATGGAGGACCTCAGTACAATGCTCGATGACCTCAGTAGAGCTTCCGGAAGAGTGGGTCTAAAAATGTACATGGACAAGACTAAGGTCATGTTGAATGCCCATGTCACACCCACTCCTATCAAGATCGGAGACTCTACTCTCGAAGTTGTAGACGATTATGTGTACCTGGGACAAACGGTCCAGTTAGGTAGGTCTAACTTCGAGAAAGAGGTCAATCGTCGAATCTGACTCGGTTGGGCAGCGTTCGGGAAATTGCACGGTATCTTCTCGTCCAACCTACCACAGTGTCTCAAGACGAAAGTCTATGACCAGTGTGTGTTGCCAGTGATTACATACGGGACCGAAATGTGGTCGCTCACAATGGGCCTCATCAGAAAGCTTAAAGTCACCCAAAGGGCAATGGAGAGGGCTATGCTCGGAGTTTCCTTGCGCGATCGAATCAGAAATGAAGACATCCGCAAGAGAACAAAGGTTACCGACGTAGCCCGAAGAATTGCCAAACTTAAGTGGCAGTGGGCAGGGCACATTGCTCGCAGAACGGATGGCCGATGGGGCCGAAAAGTTCTGGAGTGGCGACCGCGAACCGGAAGACGTTGCGTTGGAAGGCCTCCCACTAGGTGGACCGATGACCTGGTGAAGGTTGCAGGAATCCGCTGGATGCGAGTCGCACGGGACCGGTCAATGTGGCGACACTTGGGGGAGGCCTATGTCCAGCAGTGGACGTCTTTCGGCTGAAATGATGATGATGATGATGAATTGCTTATTGAACTACGAATTGAATACCTTGTTTATTAAAACAACTACACTACTATAGGAACTATTGTTTTAGACTTAAGTATGGGCAATATAGGTTTTACCTTTGGTTAACGAGGAGATAAACTCGCATGGAAACAACTACAAATCCCGACTGCTGAAGCATCCAAATAACCTTGCGGGGCAGCTAACCATCCCAGAAAGCATCCGTCGATTGAAAAAGCGACGGGACATTTTCGAATAGAATAGTCAATGAGAAGAATGACTTAAGAAAGATAGGGCAGACTCTACAGAGTCTCTTATCACGCCATCTGAACCATCTCATCTGCTCATAGTCTGAAAGATTGATCGCAAGATTCAAAAAAAAAAACAAAAGGTTTTGACAATTATATGGTAGTACCACCACGGTGTGAAACGTTACATTACGTAGTAGATATAAATATAGATCAAGATTGCGACATATTTCCGCAAGAACTTTGTGATGGAATTTATTTAGCGAGCGCGATAGTTTCTCCGAAGCCAGGAAAAATACCATTAAACATTTTAAACACCAGAGACAATTCTGTGAAACTGAGTTATTTTACACCAAAAATAGATTACTTAAGTAATTATAATATTTGTAATTTTGTAACGAATTTAGTTAATGCAGATAGAGTGAAAAAGTTATTTACACTGTTGAATTTGGATCATTTAAACTAGGAAGAGAGAATATCGATTGAGAATATTTCTGCGAAGTATGCAGATGTTTTTTATATGGATGAAAATAAGTTAGGGATAACTAATATTTATCAACAAACTATACAATTGAAAGACAATGCTGTACCTGTTTATACTAAACCGTACAGGATACCTAAATCGCTAAAACCAGAAATGGATAGGCAAATTGGTAAGATGTTGGAAGAAGATATCATAGAGGAATCTCAGAGTGAATGGTCTAGCCCAATACTTCTCGTACCAAAAAAGAGTGAAAATTCAGACGAAAAGAAATGGCGCGTTGTAATAGACTACCGAAAGTTGAATGAAGTGGTGAAGGACGACAAATTTCCTTTGCCTAATATAAACGACATATTAGATTCTCTGTCCGGTTCTGTCTATTTTAGTCATCTTGATTTAACACAGTCCTATTATCAATTAGAACTTTGTCCAGAAAGTCGAAAATATACTGCTTTCACCACAAATAAGCAATATCAATTATAAATATTGCCAATGGGTTTAAAAATTAGTCCAAGTGCGTTTAGCCGCGCTATGACAGTAGCATGTCCGGATTAAATTATGAAAAGTGTCTTATTTATTTGATGATCTTGTTTGCTTCGGTCGTAATATTAATCAACATAATAAAAATTTAATCGATATTTTGGAAAGATTGCGAAAAGTCAACCTCAAAGTTAACACGCTCAAGTGTAAGTTTTTGAAAAAGGAATTATTGTACTTAGGACATGTGGTTTCGGATAAAGGCGTTAGCCCAGACCCACAAAAAACCAAAGCCATTCAAAATTATCCTAGGCCATGTAATAGTGATGAAATCAAAAGATTTCTAGCATTTGCCAATTATTATCGAAAATGTATCCCAAATTTGCAGAAATTACTATCTCATTAAATATATTATGTCGTAAAGGCGTTCAATTTCAATGGACTGAAGAATGTGAGAACTCATTTTTACATCTTAAACAATCACTCATGTGTCCACCAATATTGCAATACCCCGATTTTCAGAAGGACAATTAATTTATTTTACATACGGATGCATCTGGCGTTGCAATTGGTTCAATCCTATGTAATAAAAATTATTTACCGATAGCGTATGCAAGTCGCACATTAAATAAATCGAAAGTTATATCCAACGATAGAAAAAGAGTTGTTGGCAATAGTATGGTCAGTGCGTTATTTTAGACCTTATTTATATGGTAAAACATTTACTGTTAAAACAGACCACTTTTTTTTCGGATGGGAAATCATCAAATGACTCCCTTCTCCCGCTCTGGGCGGAGCAGGAGGGAGTGTCAGACTTTTACTGACTAAAACCCATCCATGTTCCTTCATCGCCCTTTGTGTTCCAGGGCCACGGTATCTCTTTCGAACAGTCCCGCAACCCCGGCTGGCATCGGCCCTTACGGACCCCTTCCTATTGTTGACTCTCTTTGAGGCGCGAGTGGATGGAACACGAACGCGCCGTCGACACGGCCTGTCGTCATGAGACGGACGGACGCACAGTGGATCGTCCCCATACAAGAGGTCGGACATAGAATGAAAAAAATACAGTTGCATTCCTCTATTGAAGATCAACAAAAAATGTTACTACGCTTTTTTTATTTGACCAGCACTTTAGGAACTATTCGATGAAAACTGTTATTTTTGTATGGAAACGAACACGAAAATGTCTGTATCTCATGATTCCCTCCTTGTTTCGATTTGCGGTTTTCACTACTGTCTTTTACCTATTTTATGCCACGTTTTCTTCAAGGACACATGGTGCCCGCAGAGCGCCCCTTTCGAGATATTTTGCCTATAGTAACTATCTTTGTTATTGTAGTACTGATGGAATGGAGGTACAGTAACAGTCAGAAGTCGACTGCCAATCTCGCAACACAATGGCAAAGCAATATTGGTGGTACTTATGACCTTCTTCTATAAGAACGTTTGACAACACTTACACATTAGCAACTTGTTGCCCGCTTAAGATTGTTATTACAAATTTCAATGAGTTGTGTAAGTGATACGGTGGCCAAATTGGTTGTTAGCGTTGGAACATCACTCACACGGATAAATATGCGTATGTGTGTATAGGCGCCGCCGCCCGTATAGCGCAAACGATAATGTGCATTGCGGTGGAAGTGGAATTTTGACCTTTGACTGTACATTAAGTATACTTATTACTGAGAATTAGTCATCACTAAGTAGTTCCTTAAATAACAGGTGCATTTGTGAGTACTTTAATGATTTATTAACGCTTTTGTTGCAATATAACAAAAGCGTTAATGAGTCATTAAGTAACGACTACCAGTACTTGCTTAATCAAATTAGTTATTGTAATTACCATGTTAACAGCCCTTAAGCTCTGCATTGTGATTGGCTCATATGTCATCATTAGCTTATCAAATTCATTACTAGTTGCAACTTGCTGCCCTATATATTTTAGTGTGTTTTGCAAATATTATTCAGTTGTAATTTCAACCTCTACCAAGTGTTGTCATTATGGCTTTCCGTGGGTTTTCTACTTATCTTGATCTTTATGTTGCTCTTCGTAATCATAAAGATCTTCGTGACTATGAAAATTTATGTAATACATTGAAGTCGAATAGTAACGTCCAGTTAAGTGAAAATGATGTGTCGGATCTAAAGAACTGGTGTCGACGATTTTGCTATCGGGTTTACTCCAAATGGGTGCAATCAAGAAGGACAGTCGACAAGTTCATGGACAAGAACAGAGAGTGGTTAAGTTCCGATATCATTTGGCCAAATTGCTTTAAGGAAAATATTGTTCACACTGAAGAAGCTAAAGATGAGACAGAAGAGGTAATCAGTCCATCAAAATCAGATGCATCAACTTCAACATTTAAATCTCCTCGAAAACGCTTTGAAGATTTATCCAGTAGACAGAAAAGAAGACGTGTTGATGAAAATATGGCTAGTTGCAGTCGTCCAGATGAGCTTTTACATACTGTTGAAAGTGCACTTAAGTCTGCCGGAAAAAATGATGTGGCCAGAATCATGAAGCATTTGCTGGGAAATCCTGAACATGTCTCAACCGTTCTGAATGTCCTAGAAACTAAACAGAATACTTTGCTTCGTGAAGTTCCTACTCACAAAGCACTTGCTCTTTACGTTCACATGCAGTTATCCAAGTGGCGTTACATCACACTTAGGGACTTTAGTTTTAAAGAAGGTCATGCGAAATACCCAAGCTAGTGAAAGAAAAACTTAAGTGTTACCCGGCAAAAGAAGACGTAACTGTGACTGATACTTCCGCAAAGATACGACTCCAAGCCCTCCTTGATCTCACAGTTAGGAGGCTGATCGATTCACTTGAACCGAATTTTGATGCTGGTGAACAACTTGTGCTTCACAGTAAATGGGGTTTTGATGGAGCTTCAAGTCAAAGCATTTATCATCAAAGAACAACAACAAGTGAACAAGATTTATCCAGTGTATTTATGGCAAGTCTTGTACCTCTTAAGTTAGTGACTTCTAGTGGAAACACAATGTGGCAGAATGATCGGCCATCGTCAACCACATATTGTCGTCCGATTTCATTTACGTTTATGAAAGAAACGGAAGCAAATGTAAAGGCTGAAATGGATATATTTGAGACCGAGATTCGTGAACTGAACCCAACTGCTTGCGGCAATACTACTGTTACGCACAATCTGTGGTTAACCATGATTGATGGTAAGGTACATTCAATCATATCGGGAACATCGGCAGCAGTATGTGATTTGTGCAAAGCTCGCCCAAGTGAGATGAATAATTTGGAAGAAGTGAGAGCTAAACCTGTGAACGAAGATTTATACAAGCATGGATTTAGTTCGTTGCATGCTTGGATTCGGTCTATGGAGTGTTTATTACACATTGCCTACAGAATGGACATAAAATCATGGCAAGCAAAAGGTGACGTTAATAAAATAATTGTTAAAGATAAGAAAGAAGCTATTCAAGCTGCTTTCCGAAGAAACACAGGCTTACTTCTGGATGTTGTAAAGCAGGGTAGTGGCAATACAAACACTGGAAATACTGCTAGAAGGTTTTTTGCAAACCCTGAAACGACTGCGGAAATTACAAAATTAGACGTCAATTTAATTAGAAGACTCGCTGTAATTTTGCAATGCATTTCCTCAGGCGAAAAAATTGAAATCCAAAAATTCAAGTTATATTGTGATGAAACAGCAAATTTCTTCGTACAGTTATATCCATGGTATAACATGCCATCAAGTTTGCATAAATTGCTGATTCATGGATCGCAGATAGTGGAACACCTATCAGTAGTGCCTATAGGTTTTTTGTCTGAGGAAGCATCTGAAGCAAGAAACAAGGATTTTCGTAAATTTAGAGAAACTCATACGCGAAAGCACAGTAGCATCGCCACTAATGAAGACATTCTTCATAATCTTCTTTTATCTTCCGATCCTCTTCTAACGAGCCTACGACCGAGGATGCCCAATAGAGTTAAAAAATCTTCATTTAGAGAACTGGACGATTTGTTCATACATGACCAGAGTGAATTAGAGCTTATTGACATTTCAACAGATACAATAGTTGGAGCAGTTTCGGAATGTAGTGACATTGAAGAAGATGACGACAATAATGATCATGATGTCGTTATTGATGAAGACGAAGAAAATATAGTTTAAGTCTTATAGTAATATAATTGTTAGTAACTTTAAGGTAGTATTAGTTTATTTATTTTTTATTATAATCAATATTTACAATTTAGTTATTAGTAATTGTTTTATTTTTTATTTATAAATTATTATAGGTTTAAGTGTAATATATTTAAAGATTTAAATAGATTTTACAGTGTTATATTATATAAATAAAAAAACTATAAATACGTATTTTCTTATTCATCAACATCATAAAACATTTCTTTTCTTTTTGATTTGTTATTGTTAATGCGATGTCACAACTCATTACCGATATTTTTTTTTTTCAATATACATATAGAACTCACTAATGCACCTTTTCTTCATTTAACTTCTTATGTGTAATTCTTAGTAATTATAATAAATAATTAGATTAAGCAAGTACTGGTAGTCGTTACTTAATGACTCATTAACGCTTTCGTTATATTGCAACAAAAGCGTTAATAAGTCATTAAAGTACTCACAAACGCACCTGTTATTTAAGGAACTACTTAGTGATGACTAATTCTCAGTAATAAGTATACTTAATGTACCTCCATTCCATCAGTAATAAAATAACAAAGATAGTTACTATAGGCAAAATATCTCGAAAGGGGCGCTCTGCGGGCACCATGTGTCCTTGAAGAAAACGTGGCATAAAATAGGTAAAAGACAGTAGTGAAAACAGCAAATCGAAACAAGGAGGGAATCATGAGATACAGACATTTTTGTGTTCGTTTCCATACAAAAATAAGTTTTCATCGAATAGCTCCTAAAGTGCTGGTCAAATAAAAAAAGCGTAGTAACATTTTTTGTTGATCTTCAATAGAGGAATGCAACTGTATATATATTTTTTTTAAATTAAATACTTTTTTAATTTTTCATTCTATGTCCGACCTCTTGTATGGGGACGATCCACTGTGGGACGGCGAGCTAGCCCATAGCCCACCGTCCACGATTATTACCTCCTTTGAATCTGTAAGAGTACGATTTGTTTTTTATTTCCGGTTTTGCGTTCTCAATGAGAGGTTTCTTTTTGAGGTATCAAAAAAAAACTTAGTTTCCAAGAACTCTATAGATGGCGTTGAACTTACTATGATAGTTGGTGCCAAAGCCAAAACGCTTGGAAAAAAAACATTATTCACGTCACATACTCTCGTTGACTGACACTTTCATTTGCTTAACCTTCCGAATATAACCTAGTTTTCTCGCGCTTTGATAAAATCAGTTTTTTTAGGTTCCGTTCCTTGCATTATCATACTAACTCCTAGCGCCATCTATCCGGCGACTAGGGAAGAGCTAAAAAGAAAATCCCTCATTAAAGCGTAGTGTTAATTTTCTAAAATGTGATTACGAAATGGCAATAATTAACGCTGCAAAAAAAAATAATTAGGTACTTTCATTTTTACAGTTGATTGTACTTAAATTAACTAATAAATAGCGTATTTGGCAAATTTCATAATTGGACAAACAGACGATTTGGCGAACTACAGCTTTGACCAATATCAAATTTGACGAATTGCCGATTTGACGAATATCAGACTTGGACTTGACCAATGTCGTGCAACCCGCAATAACATATTAATTTGGCTTGATGTATAATTTTGTACGGTTTTTATGGATTATGTCTTCTTTTCCATTTTTCAATATTTTTACATTCGGTGATAAATCTTGTACAACTTTATAAGGACCTGAATAGGTACACTGGATTTGTTCATTTATTACCTGTCTCATTCTTAACTAGTATTAGATCATCTTTTTTAGGGTTCCGTACCCAAAGGATAAAAACGGAACCCTATTACTAAGACTTCGCTGTCTGTCCGTCTGTCTGTCCGTCTGTCCGTCTGTCTGTCACCAGGCTGTATCTCATGAACCGTGACAGCTAGACACTTGAAATTTTCACAGATGATGTATTTCTGTTGCCGCTATAACAACAAATACTAAAAACAGAATAAAATCAATATTTAAGGGGGGCTCCCATACAACAAACGTGATTTTTTTGCCGTTTTGTTTAATGTATAGATAATGGTACGGAACCCTTCGTGCGCGAGTCCGGCTCGCACTTGGCCGGTTTTATAAGTTATTGGATTTACATATTTATCAAAATTACATTTTCTAAGTTCTTTACTTTTAATTAAATTTTGTCTTGCATCATACTGAGATTTTTGTAAACGGTATTTTAGTTCCAATGGATAACTATCTGTATTGTATAATAGTTCTACATAATTTGTATTTAAATTATTTGGTAAATTACACTTTTTTCCGAATACAAGTTCAAAAGGACTGTACTTTGTTTCACTATGTACTGTTGTGTTATAGGAAAAGCACCAATATTGCAACCAATTACTCCAAATACTTATCAGTTTACAGAGTACAAATAAATTATTATCAGTTTGAATTCTTAAAAATGTGTTTAGGGATTTATGAGTGTTTTCTAAGGATCCTAATGATTCATGGTGATACGCTGTTGACGAAATATGCTTTATCTCTAACAATTTACATACGTCGGTCATTGTACTCGATATAAACTCTGTTCCTCTATCACTTCCTATTTCACGTGGTATTCCATACCTAAGAATAAAATTTTCGACAAATGCTATAGCTACACTACTACTATCTTTCGTTTCTAACGGGTAGGCTTCCACATATTTACTCAGTTCGCACTGTATAGTTAATATGTACGAAAAATTATGATAATCTTTTTCTAATGGTCATACAATATCTAAATATACCTTATCAAAAGCACCTTGCGCCGTGGATGTAATCTCCATAGGCTGTTTAATTGGTAGGGAGTGCTTTTGCTTCTGACAACTATCACATTTCTTAACGAACTTCTTAACATCCTCGCACATATTCGGCCAGAAGAAGTAACGCTTAATATTATTTAGCATGCGCCTAACGCCTGCATGGCCAGCCGTGGGCAGTAAATGAAAGTCATTTAATATAACTCTACTGTCGTCGACGTCATCTATTCTATGTACTCCTTTAATAATACAAAGTCGTGGTCCGGACCACTTTGAATTATTTTTTATCTCCTTGGTTAACCATTCTACTTATTTAATATTAGCTTTATTTTTCATTATATATAATTCTTGAATATTCATTTTGTTACAAAAAGATTCTAGACCTCTCACGAACGCGGCTCGCGCAGTACATGATCGAGTATCAATATCAGTGTAAATGACATACCTTGAAGGTAAATATGAGAACGTGTTATATTGTACACTTATCTCGTCACAATTTTTATTGTTATAAGTCTCGTATTTCAATTCGACTCCTGTGTTCGGTTTTTTAAGCATTTCTACAACCTTCGGGTGATCAGCCTTGCAATCTGTAGAATAGACTCTTGATCTTAAATAAATATACTAATGGCCTGTGGTCTGTTTTAATAGTAAATGTTTTACCATATAAATAAGGTCGAAAATAACGCACTGACCATACTATTGCCAACAACTCTTTTTCTATCGTTGGATAATTAACTTTCGATTTATTTAATGTGCGACTTGCATACGCTATCGGTAAATCATTTTTATTACATAGGATTGAACCAATTGCAACGCCAGATGCATCCGTATGTAAAATAAATTCATTGTCCTTCGGAAAATCGGGGTATTGCAATAATAATCGAAACAAATTAAACCTCAGAATACTAAATAACTATTTACTACATTTTAATAATGTAAATAGGAACCTACAGCAGGCGGCTTTTCCTTTTGTAAGTTCCAAAAGTAAGTTAGGTGAATTCAAAACACATGTTTTCATTGACTGTACGTGGACTTGACCAATAGCGTATTTGGAAAATTTCGTAATTGGACATAAAGACGATTTGACGAACTACAGCTTTGACCAATATCAAATTTGACGAATTGCCGATTTGACGAATATCAGACTTGACCAATGTCATGCAACCCGTTATAGCCATAAGTTGTTTAACTTTTAAGCGCACTATAGAAATGGCTATGTCTAGCCTATTAATTAATGCACAAATTATATTAAACATATTTTTTTTTTTTTTTTTTTAAATAACGAGGGAGGTGTAGTGTGTGTAAGACATACTCCCTATATAAATGTAACTTAGTATGTAAGTGATTCAGTAAAGGTTAGTACTTCGAGAAAGAAGCTTCTTTTATTTGGTCCCCCGAACACCAAACAGTGCAATGAGATAATAACATAATTCAAGCTCAAATAAGTCTCCTAAGACCGTGTTCATGTAGCAACAACGGTTAAGGTACCTGCCGTTATTGCCCCGTCTCAGTATTCAGTCTGGATTTGCTAGGTACCTTGGGCTGCGGCAAGAACACATTTTGTCACATTTCAAGGTATTTCTTTGGCTGAAGGTGGCCGAAGCGGAAGCCTAGGTCGTACACTACCTACTACTGATTGGCGGGTCCTGCTGTCGATTTTTTTAACTACACACAAACATACCCCATGGCAACTGGTCAGAGTGTAGCATTCTATCAGTGAGAGAGTAACTAATACAATACTTACTTTTGGTGTCCACGGCTCTGCATTTCTCCTTAGGTGCTTCTTGTTGTTCTTCCTCTTCTATTTTAAACTCCATTAAAGGGACATCATCGTCTGAATCGAATTCAGAACCGTGTGCTAGTATATCTTCTTCATTCAGACGGCTATAGTCTAGATTTTCCAGTTCAAGATCTGTAAGTAAACAAAAACCAGTTATGAGTAACACTTTTACTATTTTACTGAACAGGTCACATAATGACACATAATATTGTAACATGAACTCGTTTTGACTATTCATCACACAGTACAAACAACAACAACAACAGCCCATAAAGTCCACTGCTGGACATAAGCCTCTCCCATGATGGGAGGAATTGCCGTAATCTCCACGCTTGGCAGGCAGATTGGAGATCGCAGTGATGAAACACTAACAGAAAACGCTGCTGCCCGTTCTCTGGTCTGCGGAGGCGCAAGGTGTTCTGCCTCAGACATAGTCGCCTTACACGACAACCGTGAGTGTAATGGGTTGGTTCTATTCTACTCTGCCGGATACCACACGGCTAAACACATCAAATAAATGGTGTTAATTCACAGGGGTTAAAAGTAAAAATGGGGGTTCCACAAGGCTCAATATTGGGTCCTTTCCTCTTTCTAGTATATATAAATGATCTACCCTATTTACTGAAAAACCAACCTCAAAATATGGTGTTATTTGCTGATGACACTTCCCTAATTTTTAAGATAAATAGGCGGGCCCAAAATCTAGACGACGTGAATAATGCCCTAATCAACATCATTTAAAGAACTCAGAACATCATACTTAAACAAATAGCTAATACTCCTTGGTTTATAAAGAATACAAAAGTTCACGAATACCTCGACATGAACGAACACAGTCAAATCAGAAATAAAATTGTGTTAACAAAAATACAAGTCCAGATTAGAGAGACACCCCAACCAATTGGCCGCACAATTGACAATACCGGATTGAGTCAGCAGACTCAAAAGACGCAACATTCTACAGCTAGAGAACTTGTAGTGTGATGTTATGTAACTGAAAGAGTTGATCCTGATGAGGAACAAACTCTAACCCGTCAGCTCCTCATACAAATCATCTGCTCATAGTTGTAAAAGATGTCTTAGATTAAAATATATTACACCACCAAACTAAACAATCCACACTGTACCTCTATAGGTACAGTGTGGATTGTTTACTTTGGTTTGACTATTCAAAAGGTTTGAATTTTTTGTATGGAGCCTGGCTTGATGAGTTTCTGCCATTTTTTATAATTTAAAATATCAGACATTCAAAGCCGTTTAATCAAATCAATAGCTGACATCAATACGAACAAGAAGTGTTTGTGATCAACCTTTTAACTGTGTTTCCATTAGTTTTAATTCATGCAATGTGTTTCTATTTGTACATATTATAAAAAAAAATTGTGTCACACAGTGTTTGTTTTCCTCTGAAACAGCTTGACTGATTTTTGTGTATATTTGGTAGGTCTGAAAATAGGTTGTGGGTGGGCTATTTTTTAGTCTCACTCATACACATGAAAACCTTGTGAACGAAGTCACGAGCAACAGCTAATTAAACAATATAGGGTGGAACGGACACTGACACACAAATAATTACCACATGTTTATTATGGTGTCTGACATTGACGCATGAAGACTTTTTTGTAGCGTTATGTGTCATTATATTTTTTCTTCAATATGATGCTAGGCAACTATAACTGTTGACTGTCGGTTTGACTTAAATACAAGTAATATATTTTTCGAATGTCTTTGGACTTTTAATTCATAAAAGGTGTAACCAAGCTCTGCTATCAGGTTATGGGCCGCAGCAACTGATCTTGAAGAGACTAATCATGGATTATTCTACTAAAATAGATATCGGCAAACTCATAGGAAAAGAAAACTGGTGCACATGGAAATATAAGATTTCCATCCTACTTGATGGTACTGAAAAAGCCCTAGAAGTTTCATAGAAGTTTCATAACCATCCCTAGAAGTTTCATACCACGTATCGAGCGATCGACGACGGACGTGTCATAGAATCCTTTGCCTACTAATTAAAGTAAAGATATAGTACAGTGAAATTTGTGTCTTAACGGAGTAATCATAAGGTCCATTATCGAGTGTTACGTGTGCTTCGACATAACAGTCAACCACTCAGTTTAACGAAAACCTAAAGTTAGAAAGTGCAGTCATGGTTGGCTCGCAAAGCGCATCCCACTCAAATCCCGACCTTACTACGTGTGGTGAATCACGGGAACCCTCAGTAATGTTGCGCAAAAGAAAACTACCTGATTGCGACTGTACAACGGCAGCCCGGCAGCTTACCAACGCACTCAAGGAACTGCGCTTGGAGCTAGATGCTAAGCTGACGAAACTGCATGAGAACATTGTGGACACAATCAAGGCCGATTTAGATGCCCTCAGAGACACCTCGCTCGAGATTAAAAGCGATATCAGTGCATTGCGCCATGAACATTCTACCTTCAAACAACAAATAACCAAATTGGAGGAATCTCTTCAATATCATTCTGATCAGCAAGATGACTTGAAGATACAAGTGGACAAGATTGACACGCGTACTTCATCTATTAATTCGATGGGTGACAAACTTTCCAGTCTCGAACATAAAATGGAGTCGTTGGAACAGCAGGCAAGACTTAACAACATTGAAATCTGTAATTTACCCGAAAAACGTGACGAGGACCTGCTTAAAGTCATGGAATCTGTTGGTGCTGCTCTCAAATGTCCTATTTCTCGTCAGGACATCCTATCTATTCATCGTGTGCCTCACGCTCGCAACGAGGAGGGCAGCCGCCCGAAGAATATCATCGCAAAGTTCTCATCACGTACACAGCGTAATAATATTATAAGTGCCTATCGTTTATCTAAAAGTTTAAAATCCAACGACATCGGCTTGTCAGGTACCTCTCAAAATATTTATATTAACGAACATTTAACATTGTACAATAAAAAATTATTTCGCGATTGCCGTGATTTGGCCAAAAAACATAATATTAAATATGTGTGGATCAAAAATGCCACTGTACTGGCTAAAGAAACAGATAGCTCGAAAACTTTTGCTATACGTTGTAACGACGACCTTATTAGAATCACCCAGTGTAAACAAAATAAAAATATGTAACGTACTATACATTATTTATGCATTTTTTCACTTATATATCACTACTTGTTCTTATTTTAAGTTTTGTTATGTCGACGTAAGTAAACAACCAAATATGGTAAGAAACATTCTAACGTTTTTTATATTACTTTGCAGTTTAATATATTTTTATGCAATATTGTACGCTTTTTGTAGTTACTATAATTATTCATACGATATCATTGGTGTCGTCTTACATTATTTTAAAGTGTTTAAAAAACTCCAACGATTTTGTTTAAGCGTAACATTTAATTTAATTTTGATAGTTATTATGAATCATGGTTACAAAGTAATTGTGTTTTACAAATTGCAGCGTAGCATACTGGCTCCAATTTTTCTAGGAATACCCGAAACTTTTATTTTTTTTTACTGTTTACACGTTTTGTAGTTTAGCTAATTATTATAATGCACAATAACAGTATATCGTTGTACTATCAGAACTGCAGAGGAATTCGAACCAAATTACACACATTGTTCATGAATATTTTGTCGTATTCTTTTGACGTTATCATACTATCCGAAACCTGGCTTACACCTGGCATTGCTGATAGCGAGTTTATTGATGACAGATATTTAGTTTTTAGAGATGATCGTAATCGTGTTGCAACAAACAAGCGAGAGGGTGGGGGGGTTCTCATAGCAGTGCGACGTGAGCTCCGACCGATGAGAATATTGACACATCCTGCTCATGCGAGCATCGAACATGTTATGATCCAGCTGCCTGCGTCGCGGGCCAACACCCGCCACATTATAAGTGCTGCGTACATACCACCGCGGTCTCCTGACGATGTGTATGGTTGCCACTTAGATATGTTGCAGGACATTCTTATCGACACCAGTACCGAATCGTTTTACATAGCTGGTGATTATAATTTGCCGGATATTAAGTGGCTAGACCGCGACAATTCAACACTGGCGAGGCCAACGAATACCGCAAGCCATCATTTATTTAATTTTATGTCCACTATCAATGCTACACAATATAACACACTTAAAAATAGTCGAGGAAGAACACTGGATTTATTTATTTCTAACGTAGACTGTCAATTGCAATCGGATGTGGAATTATTACAGCAGGATTGTTACCATCCCCCATTTTCCGTTTTGAGTTCTCTTGAATCTCAGTTTACACCAATGAAGCGTCATATCACCACGAAATATAATTACTATAAGGCCGACTATGAAAGTATTAATTGCGAACTCTTAAAACTAAACTGGGATGAATTACTTTCTCACCTAACGGCCGAACAGGCAGTCTCTAAGTTTTATGATTATATATATGGTTTAATTCGTAATCATGTTCCTCAAATACGAGCGAAAACTTCTCGTTTTCCTTCCTGGTTTAGCCCATCGCTTATTAATATCTTTAAGAAAAAGGAACGTGCTTGGATAAGATGGAAAAAAAATTGTAACTTGTCTGATTATGAAACCTTCTCAAATAATCGTAAACGTTTTAAATTGGGTTGCGGTGAGTGTTTTAAACGATACATAAATTCGGTCGAAGACAGTATACCTCTCAATGTAAAACACTTCTGGTCATATATATCCAACCGCAAAGGTAGGACGGGTATTCCGGCTACTATGCACCTCAATAATATTACTTCCAGTAATCCTACTGAAATATGTAATCTTTTTTCAGCTTTTTTTAAGTCTGTTTATGAGCCCTCAGATTTTGTCCCCGAAAATTGGCAACCACCCAAAAACTTTGCTGATAAGTCTATATCCCTCCCTAATATTTATCTTAGCAAGGGTGAAGTACATAGAGCGCTTAAAGCTTTAGACCAAACCAAAGGACCTGGTCCAGATGGACTGCCGCCCATCTTCCTTAAAAATACTGCGAATGCCATCCACTTGCCGCTACATATAATTTATAATAAATGCTTAAGCGAAGGATGTTTCCCCAGTGTATGGAAAAGAGCCTTCATCACACCTGTGTACAAGAGTGGCGATAAGGCAGACATTAAAAACTATCGCCCTATTTCGATACTGTCCACTTTGTCTAAGCTTTTTGAGAGTCTTGTGCATAGCTCGCTATTTCCTTATCTGCGTAATCTTATCATTCCAGAACAGCACGGTTTCGTTAAATGTCGATCAACCACCACAAATCTTATGATTTTTACAAATTACTTATTTGAGAAGATGGACAACCGCATCCAAGTGGATGCTGTGTACACAGATTTTCAAAAGGCTTTTGACAAGGTGGACCATAAATTGCTTTTGGATAAAATTGCTTTCAACGGCATCAGAGGTAGTTTGCTTAGGTGGTTTGCGTCTTATATAGTTAATAGAACTCAAAAAGTTGTTATAAACGGTTATGAGTCAGACTATGTTGTCGTGGAATCTGGTGTACCCCAGGGATCTGTGTTGGGCCCACTCCTCTTTATTCTATTCATTAATGATATTAAATCCTGCTTTATTAACTCAGCCTTCCTAATGTATGCCGATGATATAAAAGTTTATAAATCTTGTTTGAATATTCATGACTGCCTAATGCTTCAAGAGGATCTACATAGACTCTCTCAATATTGCCTAGATAACAAGTTACAACTCAGCATACCTAAATGTAATTCTATATCATTTACCAAAAATAAAAATAGAATTCATTTCACATATACCCTGCATGGTATTCCTTTGAAAAAAGTTGAGTCCTCACGAGACCTTGGAATATTGCTGGATTCCAAATTACACCTTGATATTCATATAGATAATGTTATTAACAAAGCCTTTCGGATGTATGGTTTCGTCATGAGATCTTCCAAGGACTTTAAAAAAAAAACTACTTTCTTATTTTTATATAAGACCCTGATTCGCTCTCAGTTAGAATATGCTGTTCCTATTTGGAGTCCCTTCTATGACAAATACTCAAATAGACTTGAAATGGTTCAAAAAAAATTCCTACGTAACGTGCAGTATAAATTTTATCACTCGAGAATTTCTTATTTAGAACTACTCAAACAGCACAATCTCTTGAGTTTGGAGTCCAGGCGTAAGCTCCTCATGGTCATGATGCTGCATGGCATTTGTAATAATAAGTTCGATTGTAGTGAACTTACTAATAAGTTATGTTACGTAGTACCTAGAAGTATTATACGGCGGGAGGTGCGCGTTCCTCGTCTGTTTCACACTGAGAAGTGCAAAACAAACGCCGGTGAGCGGGCACCTCTCCGTCGCCTTGTAGTAACTTATAACACACACTTTACTGATACTGATATTTTTGCGTTTTCTTCTGCACGATTAAAAAAAATAGCTATAGCTTTACTTACCGACAACCTTTCATAACTTACTTTTCTTTTATTTTCTTATTTTCATTAATAATTTAAATAATTATGCGACCGTCCATCCTTTCCTCTTTTCAGTATTTTTTTTTAATCCGTGGACAATAGTGTGGGTTATACGTTTATTATATGAACCTAATTAGCTCCGATGTATAAATTGTAATGTGTAACTGTTTTTTGTCCCTAAATAAATAAAATAAAATAAAGTAGTGGAAGGCCGTTTTCCTAAACCTATCCTCGCGGTTGGAGCAGGTGACGCTGACATCGCTAGATATAATACGATGATGGCCAATTATAAGAAGGCTGAAACTGGCGCTCTACTCACGTTGACCACTAATATGTCTGAGGATACACTTAAAAAAGTGATGAGATATAAGACTGCTCATGAAGTCTGGTTGGAATTACACAGATTATTTGATGGACAATCGGAAGATAGAGCTTAGAATTTAGGATTGGAGTTCTTTGGACTAAAGCATGATAAGGCGGACGATATTCCAACTCACATGTCAAAGCTCAAGAACGTCTGGAACGAATTGAAGGTGGAAGTTGCCAAGATTGACTCCACAGCTAAGCTTCCTGAAATGTTTCTGATCTGTAAGGTCTTAGACACACTGGACGACAGGTTCTTCAACTTCAAATCTAGCTGGCTTATGCTAAAGCAGTCTGAGAGAACGATTGACAGTCTGACAAGTCATCTGTGCGCATTTGAGAGAGATCTGATTTGTCAAGTAAGCTCGAAGGAGGAAGCACTAGTGACTACACATACAGAGCGACAAATCAAGCGCAATAAAGATGAGCAACTGACTTGCAACTACTGTTCTGGCAAAGGACATAGAGTGCGCAAGTGCAGAAAGTGGATCAGAGATGGGAGGCCACCTAAACCAACTTCAAGCACGTCAGGCTCTAGCTCGAATTCCAAACAAGTGCAACACATCTCGCTGATGGTAAACACATGCTCGTCAGGACAAACACAAGATCTTCACAGCTGGTTTGTCGACAACGGAGCAACGACGCACATTGCAGTAAAGAGCGATTTCTTCACGGAATATCATGAATTTGACGCTGATCACACAGTTACAACTGCAGATGGGACCACAATTCCAGCGTTAGGAAAGGGAACCGTAGTGGTAGCATCAAATGTCAATGGCAAGAAGGAAGAAATCAAGCTTAATGATGTGTGGCTAGTACCATCGTTAACGAAGAATTTATTCTCTCCGTTAGCAGCGCAAGATAGGATGCAAAACAGCATTTTTACGGCAACAACTAGAGAGTGCAAGCTAGACATTGAAAATGTCACAAGAGTTGTTGGCAAGAGAGTTCGTTTTGGAGGACTTTACAAGTTGGATATGGAGACAGTTATTCCTAAAAAGCAGAAAACCATAGAGGTTAATGCTATTACCGGGTCAAATATGCTGCAACTGTACCATGAACGCTTTGCTCACCAGGATAAGAACCATGTGATTCGTGTGGTGAAACGCGAATTAGGCATGAAGCTGAGTCATGACAAAATTAAATGTGAGGGCTGTATATATGGAAAGGCTCATAGAAATTCGTTCGGAACTAGGGAAAGAGCATCGGCTTGTGGTGAATTAATTCACGCTGATGTCTGCGGACCCTTTGCAAATCCAAGCATCTCCAAGTACAAGTACTTCGTCTTATTTAAGGATGATTACTCTGGATATCGCTTTGTCTACTTCATAAGACAGAAGTCAGAGGTTAAGAATAAGCTGATACAGATGCTACAAGAAGCAAAGAATACAGGTCATGTCGTCAAAACGCTGTTGAGTGACAACGGTGGCGAATTCGAAAATCAAACCGTTCGGAATATTCTAGAGAAGCATGGCATCAAACAGCGACTCACTATGCCGTACACACCGGAGCAGAATGGATGCTCTGAAAGGGAGAACCGTACACTTGTAGAGGCAGCAAGGTCTATGATGTACTCAGGTGGAGAGCTACCTCAAGCGCTCTGGGCTGAACTTGTGAACACTGCTGCATATGTTCTAAATCGGACAGGACCATCAAGGGTTGAAGGAAAATCTCCATACGAGTTATGGCTTGGAAGAAAGCCTAGAATCTCACACCTCAGAGTGATTGGAAGCATTTGTTATGCTCACGTGCCTAAACAAAAGCGCAGGAAGATGTGCAAAAAGGCAATTAAAGGAAGACTTATAGGCTACGAGAATGATGATGGTTATCGCATCTACGACGGAACGCAGACACTGAGATCAAGGGACATAACGTTCGAATCAGACGTTGAGTTCAGGATAACGACAAGCGACCCTATTATGTCAGAGGGAGCTGAGGTCGGCGATAATGGACGTGTTCTCATTCAAGAAGTACCTGAGTCACTTGTCGAATACCAGGAAAGCGATGAAAATGATCTTGAGGGAGAAAGAGCTGAAGATCAAGTTCATGTTCAAGGTGAAGCAGTTCAAGAAGATATCGAAGTAGATGATTTTGTTGATGCTAATGATGAGCAAGAGCAACTAATTGTAGCTGAGCCTCGATACAATCTTCGAGACAGGTCGACTATCGCACGACCTAAAAAGTATGAAGACTTCGTATGCTTCGTAGGAACAGAAAATTTTCCTGAGACATACAAACAAGCTGTTGAGAGGGATGATAGTGGCGAATGGCTTAAAGCCATGGCGAACGAGATCAAATCCCTAGGTGACAACAAGGTTTGGACACTATGCGATTTACCTCCAAACAGAAAGGCGCTACCTTGTAAATGGGTTTTTCGCATCAAACGAAATCCGGACGGTACAATAGACAAATACAAGGCAAGACTGGTAGTCAAAGGATTCAAGCAACATAAGGGGATAGAATACGATGAGACGTACAGCCCTGTTGCCCGTATGTCTACCATAAGAGCTTTGTTAAGTGTCAGCGCCATGGAGAATTTACATCTGACACAGTTCGATGTATCCACAGCTTTTCTGAATGGGAAGTTGAAAGAGGAGATATACATGCAGCAGCCTGATGGATACTCAGATAAATCTTCAAAAGTCTGCAAACTTCAAAGAAGTCTGTATGGCCTCAAACAAGCACCTCGGTGTTGGAACTCATGTTTTGAAGAGATTTTGCTGGATAAAGGATTCATACAGAACGAAGCTGAACCCTGTCTTTTCACGAAGGTAGTGGGAGACAAGAAAATATTGATTACCCTATATGTGGATGACGGACTAGTAGCCACGACAGATGAAGCTCTAGCGAACCAATTCCTCAAAGAATTAGGAAACACGCTGAAGATAACCACGAAACCAGCATCCTACTATTTGGGATTGGAAATTGATCGATCGGAAGACGGTTCTATTTTGATTTCTCAGCAATCGTACACTAAGAAGATTCTGGAACGTTTCCAAATGTCAGATTGCAATCCAGTCTCGACGCCCATTGAAAGGACATCTGAAGAAGGGAAAGTTGACGATACCCCTGAAAAGAAGTACTTTCCTTATCGTGAGGCTGTAGGAGCACTAGCGTACCTAATGACAGGTACCCGCCCCGACATTGCATACGCTGTCGGAGTAGTTTCAAGGAAATTGGAGAATCCTTCCTGGACTGATTGGCTAAAAGTGAAGAGAATATTCAGATATCTCAAAGGGACTATATCTTTTGGAATAAGATACAAGTCTGGAAACCTCAAAGCCATCATTGAAGGATATAGTGATGCAGATCACGGCGGTGATGAGCTCACAGGACGCTCTACCACTGGAGTTGTTTGCCTGTACGCTGGAGGACCGGTGTCCTGGCTTAGTCAACGGCAAGCATCTGTTGCCATCTCAACCACGGAAGCAGAGATAGTAGCTGCCAGTGAAGGTGCTCGCGAACTAGTTTGGCTACAGAGAGTATTTAGCCAACTTATGACGCTACAAGGCACACCAACGCTCAAAGTGGACAACGAAGCTGCAATACGTCTCGCTCACAATCCGGAATTTCATAAACGGACCAAACACATTCGTCTGAGACATTTTTTTGTGCGCGAGACAGTACAAGAAGGATTGATTGGTGTACAGAAAACCAGTTCTGCAGCTCAGTTAGCTGATCTTTTGACAAAGGCAGTTCCGAAGCCAAGGCTCCTACTATTGAGAGCAGGATTGGGGTTGCAGTCATCATTGCAATGAGGGAAAGTATTATGGTGTCTGACATTGACGCATGAAGACTTTTTTGTAGCGTTATGTGTCATTATATTTTTTCTTCAATATGATGCTAGGCAACTATAACTGTTGACTGTCGGTTTGACTTAAATACAAGTAATATATTTTTCGAATGTCTTTGGACTTTTAATTCATAAAAGGTGTAACCAAGCTCTGCTATCAATGTTCACATCATCATTCTGAACCATTCTGAAAGAAACAACAGCAGTTTCCTACAAAAGAGCAATAGCTACAGGATCAAAATGTATGAAACAGCTGAATTGTTTTATCATTACCGATGAAAAATTTCTATGTGGGTCTAAAATGATGTACTGAACACATGGTAACCATTTGTACAGTGTCGGTTCTACACCATATTTTAACACTAAACCTTTTCTGTTCAATAAATTACATCTTTATTGTTAGAAGAGCTTTAACTATATTTATTTGTCTTGAAGACATACCATCACATTGATCATCCTCCTTTGGCTCAAGAATATCATCTTGTCTGTCAAAATTAGCTGGTAAGTAATTCTTCTTTCACAACAATGCTTTCTGTTTGACCAACTTCAACTATGCTTATGCTCTCAATTGGAGAGCAAATAAATCCATGGGCAACCTCTGAGTGGTCTTGGTTTAATAGAGGTTTTGGCTGTAAAAAGATCAATACAGTGTTACTTATAATATGTCGATGATCATAAGGGCATTACTTAAACATTAAACAGTTAATATCTGTTGACGAACACCTCACCTCATAACTCCTATTCATTATTTGAGCAAACCTTATCTGGGCAAACTGCTCTTCTGCTTCCAAACATTTCCTCAGCAATCGGAAGCTTTGCTTAAGTTTAGCACAGCAGAAGGAACAAGCGAGGATCGGTCTACTGTCGTCAGTTACAAACTGCAACAAAATTTTGAGTTTCAGCTTTCCGGGTTTGTAAATAACATTTTGCAAATACCTCTTACAAAGCAGGCACATAATATTGATCTCCACTCTTCCTCAAGGCAAATTAGAGGTCGATTTCTCTTTTCTCCAAACCTCTTACAAGAACGTCCTAAGATTCCTCGAGTTAAACCGGCATAAAATCAAATTTTCAAGATTTAAGTATTAATAAAGTATCAACTTACTGGAATATCAGTCAGCCTCTCATAAAGTTCATGCAAGTTCTTGTTCACCACCACAAACATTCGAATGTTCTCCGCTAGACATATCCTACACATTGGCAGTTTCTCCATCTTGTAACTGAATATAATGTCTTCAACTTAACAACACATCAGCGAACAAATAACTGGCACCGCTTGTAAATTAAATAAAACTATGTAGTTCTAGTAGTAGTAGTGTGGTTTTGCGAATACAAGCTTGTGAATAGTTGAAGTTGTGAAATCGTACATGTATTATCGGCACTCGGCAGTGGACGACTCTCCATATATATATTGTAGTCTTTGGTGGACGACGTTCGACGTCCAATGGCACCCTGGATCAGGGTTGGATTTAGGTACGTTGAAAAAGATGGCACAAAAAAATTAAAAGGATAGTATTTTTTTAAAATTATAGTACCTACACTTTAATTTTTTTGTTAATTTAACGCAATAGTCGTTAAAATCAACACCGGTTAAGGCAAAATTTACTCCTCTTCTAAGTTTGTCAGTTCTAAAATATTTCTATCTTCATCCTTGGCATTTAATCTCATCAACATATCCTCAGTAGGAATAAAATCAGTACAATTCCCACTTTTGCTACCGCTTTTGATAAGTTTTGATGGCAACACAAGACAATAAAATGGTGTCTAAATATTCATATAACGTAAAACCACAGTAGTATTATGATACAGTATTCCGACTTCATAGAAACGGACGAAACGCGAGCTATACCTACGCGCCTCGATCTAAGGGTGCACTTGGGGCGCAGACAGTCACGGCTGTACCGCAGTGTCGAACGGACGGTGTGTTGTTTTTTTAACAATAACCACGTGATTTTTTCTCTAAAAATCAGTTAATATGACGAGTAGGAAATATTGTGCTGTTTTTGGTTGTATGAATTCGTCAATAACGCATCCAGACATAAGTTTTTTTAAATTACCTGGAAACTCTGAAAGGTAAGACTATAAAATAATTTCTAGTAGGTAGGTACATAATGTGTGTCTTTTTAATGGAGTATTTCCTTTTATCTCACGAAAAAAAAGGTGTTTGGATTAATAAATAAAGCGAATAGAGTAACGGAAAGTTATTGAGACGAGTGAAATAGGTAGCTATATGCGGTTCTGAATGAATCATGATACGGTAGGTACCTACCTACTTACGCTTGTGTTAAAACTTCGGTGCCTATACTTTAAAATTTAACAATAAAGCATTTCGTACGACTCAGTCGAGGCGCAAATATTTTTCGGTCGCAAATTTATAAGCCCAATTTGTTTTTCGAACAAAAACATGTTTTTTTAATTAAATCTACCAATAAAAAAACAACACGCATTTTTATTGAACACTTCCTATTCAATATACAAAGTATTTAATTTATTTATATAAAAAGGATATTTACAATCACAAAACTAAATAGAAACAGAAAGTAGGCAAATGTAATTAAAATGCTGGAGACGGGCAGCCCTAACGCATGTTTACGTACCGCGCGGCTGTAGGCATTTATTTCTATCATGCGGCCGAGTTACACTACTGTATCTAATATTACCGTGGTAAAACTAAGCATTCGGGAGCAAATTTTAAATTATAGTATTTCAGCGTACTATCCTTATATGTGGATAGTATATAGTACAAAAGGCGAAATTAGAGTATAAATACTATAATTATAGTACAAAATCCAACCCTGCCCTGGATTTTGAAAAAGGGACAGTCGGAAAAGCTAAAATGAGCTAGATTTAGCAAATTTTGCCATCAAAAGAGCTAGAAAGAGCTAAAAACATTTACAAATGAAAAGGGTTAAAAATTGTCTATTTGAAACGTATTATCCTCTCAGGCTCGCTCGCGTGCTAAATCAAAGAGAGGCCGCGCCAACCCCGCATATTTGCGAAAAATTTACACGTAATTTGACACTTTATATAAAAACATTTGTCGATCGCAAACTGCAAGAGTTAGAGCTATATAAAAATTACAGTGAATAGCAGAATAGATAAGGAAACTGCATAACTAACAATCAAGACATACAATTATAATTTGATACTCCAAAAACAATGTAGAACTTGAAAAACAGTGATAAAAACGGATATGTTGCTATTAAAATATTAATTCGATCAAAAACAATTAACTTTTTTACAATTTTTTATTATTTAAAAATAAACTACGTAAAATAAAACGTAATATAAGAAAGTGCAAAATCTAATTATATTAAATTGTTAAAAATCAGAATCTTCATCAGAATCTTCTAAAATCATAACTGCTGAAGCAGAAGTCAAAACATTCACACATGATGTTATTATAACAAAACCATAATAAACCTTAATAGTGGTTCTAAAGTGTGAAGTTGTGAACTGCCAAAATCTATACTACATGGCGCGCATTGTTTCATAACTTGGTAATCGCGGTGCAAGTTTCCGTATCGCTTGAAAAGGGCTAGATTGCTGTTTTCAGGCTAAAGCATTAAAAAACGAGTTTACCCAGAGTAGAAAGTGCTAGATCTAGACCGAAAAGGGCTAAGGTGGCAACACTGCGAACGTCATGGCAAAGAGCGAGATCGGTAGAGTTGCCAGCTAAAATCTGTATTTGACAAAAAAATTCAATATTCAATCAAATTCGTATAAAGTCGTGTCTCAAAACTTGATTTTAACATCAACACAAGCACAAAATCAACACGGCCGGAGGAACCAGAGGCTCGACCACAGAATAGATAATAGTACTAGCGTACAGAAGTTGCACTCCTTTGATCTTGAAGAAAGCCGACATTATAATTACCTAAACTGAGCCCGCTCAATCAAAATTGTGCCTTGACGCCACGCGTTAGCGTATTTTATTAGGCGTCTCACTGCTTAATGGACAGTCGGTAGGGTTGCCTCAAGTACTCAAAATAAAATACTACCAACATTTTTGTACTTTAATGTATTAGGTATTATTTAAATGTTAATTAAAACTTTTACAATTACAATTGTTTTACTCTATTATAATGTCTCTTAATATCTTGCCTTCTCTAAAATTACGATTACTTATTAAATTGAATATCAGCATAAATGCGAAATCTAACAAAGGTAATTTAAAAATAAACTCTGATGGGAAGCATGGACATGGAGCAGTGAAATTTTTATAAGAAAGACATTTTTTTTCTACATTTATTAATAGCAACAGTTTATCCGGCTTGTCATTTTCACTAGTAATGATTAATGATCAATAAATCAGTTAACAAACACGAAGTACGAGTAGGTAGGTACGCGACGCAAGGGCAAAAGAGCGCGAAAAATTAATGCGGCATACGTACAGTTACGCACGGCTGGAGCGCGACAGCCCTAGAGAGCTTGCATATTCAATATGCGCGAAGCGGTAGGTAATTATCTCATGCCTACACACGGAGTGCAATAGCTCTGGCTCGACTCAACGGACTATAGTGAAAAAAGCACTTTTGGACGGTTAAAATCTAGAAAAACAAATAAAAACAAGCAAGACACGGAAAATGCGCAAACGAAAACCGGCGGCCAAGTTTGTTTTGTTTGACATTTATTGTAGTGTTGCATACAAAAATAAATAGTATTGAGCTTTCTAAATAACATTTTATTGTTTTATCGTTGTATCGTTTTTATTACATAGTTTATCGAGGTTATACTACTCGTGGAAATTGAGCGAAGGCTGGTCACACCGAATATCTTGTAATACTGCCATATCTTATTGTGTTTTATAAAAGTAGCACAATATAATGTGCCTAAATTAAAATGTCAATTTCATGTATAAGCCGGCAATACTTTTGGTGTCCATTCTTATTTTACATACTTGTAGGAGAACGATTACCTACCCGTTTCCAGTGTTTCCAATTTAGCGACTTTGTCGCTAGAAATGACGACTTTTGACAAGCTATGGTGGCGCCATCTTAGATTATCTTTGCCTGTGTCTGTCCATTTCATGGGTAAGTTATAGTCTACGATAGGCTAGTTGAATTCGATAAGGATTTTTTATTTCTATATTTCTTTCTTTTTTTATATTTCTAGTATTTCTGGCAAATTGAGATTAAAACAACAATTTATGTAAATACAATGATGGTAATCTTCTATTCTATTTTTATATATGGCAAATGATGTCGATGCCAATGTCGACAATTCTGCCAATGTCAGAAGTGCATGAGAAAGCAAGTGATGTCAGAACAGAAAAAAAAAAAAAAAAAAAAAAAAGAGAGAAGTAATAAAACGATTAAATAGCTGAACTCGTTGCAGAACTTGTTGTTGGGTTAGTAGGACAGCACTGAAACAAACAAGAATATATAATTATATAAATTATAATTGTTAGTAACATAATAAATTTTAAAACATGTACCACACCAAATTTAGATAATTTCTGTTGAATAATTTTTTTTTTACAATTTAATATTATTAAGACGGATAAAAACCATCAGCATCTGGAGCAGTTCTGGGGAGGAGTATGTTAAGAGGGAAGGGAAATTAATTGGCACAGGAATCTTTAATTTGGGGAGACGACTATATAAGTCGTAGGATGGATCATTGTTGATGCAGTCAAAAAAGATGTGATCCAAGCTACCCTCATCCAATCCGCATTCGCAGAGGGACGAGTCCTGCACACGAATTTTGTGAAGGAAAACTGGAGAACAGCAAAAGCCTAGGCGAATTCTACATAGGACCGATACGACACTTTTAGGTACCTTCTTGTAATGGTAGAACCATGGTTTCGGTTTTATCAGCGGTTGGACCGCGTAGTAAAAACTACCTTTCTTTTTGCTCGAGCTGTTCCAAAGTTCCTGCCACGAGCTTACCAAATCCGACTTGGGAAGGTTTAGTAGATCATAGCCTTGGTGATTAAGGTGTTTAAGGTCTGCAGTTGGGGAGGTGCATGCATCCTTAGCCAATGTATCAGCACATTCATTGCCTTTAATGCCACAGTGGCTGGGTATCCAAACTAGATGAATGTTTTTTTGCTGATTGGCACAGGATAGGAGTGTCTTTTTAATATTTAAAATTAGTGGGCTATGTAATTTACTTTTGAAGGGATTCTGGGATAGGGATTGAAGAGAGCTGAGGGAATCTGTAAAAATGACGCCAGAGTTAATATTATGGGATTCTATGAAAAGGCATGCTTCCAATAAAGCCACACTCTCGCCTGTAAACACAGAAGATTCCTTTGGACATTTAAATTGCAAGATAATTTTAGAGTTTTGGTAATAAACAGCAGCACCCGTATAACTGTTACTTGTTAACTTAGAGGCATCGGTGAAAAACCTTTGAAACCCATTCCATCGCTCACACACCACCGCATTAAAGATCGAGTTTGCCGAAGGGGACTTTTTGGAAATACCAATGTTGTAAAATATTTGGGGTTTGAAGCAGAGTACTTCATACGGGAAGTTAAACAATGGTAATCTGGGATATTGGACAATAGGACAATCTAAATTTTGGAGCTGGCAAAACGCTTTTAATATTAAGGGAGATTCCTTGCATTTCCAATATTTTGAATTTCTGTACAGAGTATCTAATTGTTTCAATTTTGGAATAAGAGGATGTAGAGTTTTGGGGATAACCCTAGACAGGAACCGGGACGCCAGATACTGCCTCCTCAGGGCTAAGGGAGGTTCGGCGCATTCGACCTGCAAGGCGTTAATGGGAGAGGACTTCATGCAACCTGAGATGATCCGAAGGCATTGAGACTGAACCCTATCTAATCCAACTAAACCGCCTTTGTTACATGGAATCAACAAAAATGAGCCATAATCTATAATACTACGAACTAAAGCGTTATAGACTAATTTCATAGTGTAAGGATGGGCACCCCACCAGACACCTGCAAGAACTTTTAAAATAGGGATAACCCTTTCGCATTTTTTAACTAAGTAATTAATGTGGGGTAAACCAGATAATTTGGAATCCAGATACACGCCTAAAAATTTTGCTTTATTAACTACTGGAATACTTTGATCTTCAATGCTAACTGAGTCTTGAGGGATCCGTTGTTTTCGGGAGAAAATGACAACCGAACTTTTCGGAGCAGATAGGGAGAGACCATGGTCTAAAAGCCATTGATTTAAAGAGTCCAGAGAGAGACAGAGAGAGCAGCATCAACAACTGATGCATTGGCTACGTACAGAACAAGGTCGTCGGCATACTGTAAAAGATGACAGTCAGTATTAAGACAGGAGCCAATGTCAGCTGTGTATAAATTGTACAGTAATGGGCTGAGGACAGAGCCTTGGGGAAGACCCTTCCACGTCTGTCTTTCCTCAAATATCTCACCCTGGACTCTCAACACCAAAGAGCGGGACATAAGAAGCCCGCATATGCACTGTACCATCTTCGCCGGAATACTCAGCTGTTGCAATTTTTGCCTGAGAATGGGAAGAAGGACATTGTCGTATGCGGAAGATATGTCTAGGAAGGCGGCTACAGCAGATTCATTTTTGGAAAAGGCTGTACGTATATCCGTAACTAACGTTGCCACGCTGTCCATTGTACTAAGTCCCTTCCTAAAGCCAAATTGATGGCTGGGTAGTATATCCCGAGACTCAACAAACCACTCAAGTCTATTTTTAATTAGATGTTCCAGTAACTTGGCCAAGACGGACGACAAAGCAATTGGTCTAAATCCATTCGGGTCATCGGCATTCTTGCCGGGTTTCAAAAGAGGAATGACGATTTGTTGTTTCCACTGATCCGGTACCCAACCAAAACGATAACAGTAATTTACAATTTCGAGAAAATAGTTCTTAGCGTTGGTACCAGAGTGGACTATAAAAGAGTATGGGATGCCATCCTTGCCAGGGGCAGTATCCCGTACATTTCGAAGCACCGTATTCAATTCCTCCATTGAGAAGGGGTAATCCAGCGGATCATCCGCAGTATTTACAGGCGTGAGTAATAATTCTGAAGATAAGGGAACATAGGCTGGAGCAATTTTGTCGAAAAAGGATTCAGCAGTTTGTCTGGTAATTGGGGACGAGATTGACGGGGAGCAACCACGCCTAAAGCGGTTTATACTCTTCCAGACTGCTGATACGGGAGTGGAGGGGGATAGAGAAGTGCAAAACTTAACCCAACCTGAACGTTTCTTCTTACGAAGAAGACGCTTAGATTGAGCATACACTCGTCTATACTGTAGTAAATTGTCGTTATTCATCGATTCATTGTACTGTATTTCGGCGTCATTCCTCGACTGTATTGCTGTTGTGCATTCATGGTCCCACCATGGGGGTGATGGAATCTTGTTTCTGGCACAGTTCCGCAACTTAAAGGACGAATCTGCACTTGAAATTATGGCCGAAACAAAGCCTTCGTAACAATTCTTAACATGGCAGTGACCCAGAAAGCCTGAAAATGCTGAATTTAAATTTGGGAGTTCACTAATTTTCTCCTCCAGTAATGATGAAAACTTTGTCCAATCAGGTTTGGACAAGTTGTACTTCAGAAGTGGAGGAGAAGTTTTTTCTAAAAAGGTCTTATTAATCAAAGATATAACTATAGGGTAATGGTCACTACCATGCGTCAGAGTAGTGCATTGCCAATGAATTGATGCCGCCAACTCCACAGAACAGAATGTGAGATCTACACAACTCTTTTGCTGCCCAGGAAGAGTTCTACGGGTCGAGCAACCGTCATTTAGGACACAGAGGTTAAGGTCATCTAGAATTTCTACTAAACCTTCCCCGAAGGAATCGCATCTATTAGAACCCCACCTAAAGTGATGGCAATTGAAGTCACCCATGACCAAAAGGGGACCATGGATACTACTAAAAATATTTCTTAAAATGGTTAAAAAGTTATGATGTGGATGCGAAATGTATACAGAGAGGACCGTGATCCCCTCAACAGTCCCTCCAACAACATTCACATCACCATCAAGCGCAGGTAAGGATAAGGACAAGAGTGGGACATGGTTATTGAAAAGGAGGGCCGACCCTCCATAGCCATCAGATCTATCGCATCTAAGAATATTAAAGTGTGGTACACGAAAGCTAAGACTTGGGGTAAGCCAAGTCTCTGCAATGGAGCAAGCCAAGGGCTTGTACTCATTTAGGAGGGATATGAGGTCGTGCTTTTTATGCCACACGCTCCTCACATTCCATTGAAGGAATACTTGGCGACCCGCCATTTTTAATTTCTAGAAGAAGAGTAACAAGTTGGTGGGCAACGTTGGACGGTATTTGTGAGCTAGAAGAAGACATTACAGTGGTTAGGAGTTTTACGAGAATTTCTATAATAGAGGAAATATTATTACGGTCGACGTAGGGGTTATTAAGAGAGCAGCCATTAGGCTGTGAAGATTGGGGAGAACTAGTTATTTGCTCATGAGCAACTCTATCGTATGATGGGGAAAGGGGGGCATGGGTCTTAGGCTTTAGAAAAACTGTTTTGCGATATGATTGGGGTTGGGCTTTTGTTACATTGGCATAGTTACGGGAAGCAGCTGGGACAGTTTTACTTACTTCAGCATAGGACAAGGATTTCTCAGCCATGATAGTCTTTATAGCCTTCTGTCTACCAAACTCCGGGCATGACCTGCTATTAGCAAAGTGATTCCCCGAGCATAGCACACAGAAAGCTTCAGCCTCAGCAATGCTGCAACCATCACCAGGGTGATCATTGCCACATTTACTGCAGCGTGGTTTTGACCTACAGATTGAGGCAATATGTCCAAATCTGCAGCATTTACGGCACTGAATTGTAGGGAAGACATATTGCTGTACTGGGAGAGATGTGTAGCAACAGTAAATTCTATTTGGTAAAACCTGTCCGTCAAACGTGATCACGCAAGTTTCTGTGGGTTTCCATTCTATAGCCCCGTCATGAAAATTCTTTTTGTTTATGCGTCTGACCTTAAGAATTTGTCCACAGCCCGATGGAACGGATAAATAACTTTTACACTCCTCTTCCGACATGTCGTGGGGAACTCCTTTTACAACACCCATACGGGTAATGTTAAATGTAGGGATACTAGCTATATAACCATTTTTTGACAAAATACTGTTTAGGATAAAGGCATTCGCATCCTGAGGGGAAGTAAATTCCACAGAAACTCGATTACGACCAACGCGTTTAACTCCGTCACGAACTACGTTACCAATGTTATTATTAAAAAGAAACATGCCGAATGTAACGGGATGGAGTGTTGTATTAGCATTAGGTTGGGATTCCGTGCGGGATACGTGGACTAGGAAAGGCGCTTTATCTGTTGCTGAGTACTTAGTACGACCAACTTGAGCTCTTTGTTGCTTCGTAGGAGGGCTTGTAATATTAACATCGTCAACTGGGCGTTTGCGTGACGGATTGGTTAAAATTTGTGTGTCTGCTATGCTGCAAGCAACATTGGCGAGTTGGGATAGCGGGGAGTTCGGTGATAGGGGAGCATAATCGGAAATTGAGGAAGGGATGTCAGGTGGAGGATCAGGATCGGGAGGTTTATTTCGCTCCATTATTACGGTAAAAACTACTATAACAGGAAATTAACAATACAAACCCGATTAACGACACAAGGACAACACAGAAATACAAAAACAAGTCACAACAAGTCACTTTTTCACTGAAAACAACTTAAAATTCAGGACACACGTGCTAACCAAATACATTCTGTGGCGAGAATCCCCAGGATGGTAATCTTAAACGTATACTCCAAGCTCCAACTCCTAAAACTCGGGCGGACAATGGGCGGACATCAAAAACATTTAACCAAACCACCATTGATGATGATATCGTCCCTTGCTCTAGGTTCTACTCTCTCTAGTCTCTGACTTTGTTAATGTTATCTGTGTTGACTGTGTTCTACTTTTTGATCTGTGTCTGTTACGTCAAGTTTAGGAAAATAAAAATACCACTGTTTTTATTGTAATATTTGCAACTTTACGAATTAAAACTAAAAGATGGAAAAACTGCCAATGTGTAGGATATGTTTAGTGGAGAATGTTATCATGTATGTAGTAGTCAACAAGAACTTGCATGAACTTTATGAAAAGCTGACTGATATTCCAGTAGGTAAGTTGATACTTTGAAGACTAGTCTTAATAATATTTAACTGGCTCTCATCTCTTGTACGTGGATTCATATGAATTTTCGGTCGGTAATAATGCGTAATATAGCATAAAAGACGTCGGTCAATAGTTTTCGGTAAAATGAAATTGGAACAAAAAAAATAGTAAAAGTGATCTGTTCCCAGTCTTAATTTTGAAATTATATATCATAGAAACAACGTAGTCTATGTTTATGACAAGTTTCGTTGCAGTTTGTAACTAAGGACAGTAGACCGATCCTTGCTTGTTTCTTCTGTTGCGCTAAACTAAAGCAATGCTTCCGATTTCTGAGAAAATGTTTGGAAGCTGAAGAGCTGTTCACTCAAATGGTGAATGGTGATTATGAGGTGAGGTATTATTCTAATAACTTTTATTTCAGTTTTAACCTCAGAAATGACAGCATACAACTTCACATAATTTTTAAACGCACAGCTGTGTGTGTCCCATTTTCCTCAGCAGACATTGCATAAATGGTGTGCAGTGTTCCCAGGCATACAAGAGGTTTACGTGGAAATTGTTTTGCACAAGGTCATGTCTTTTTTGACTGATATCTGGGAGTGTAGAGCATATGCTTATGACAAATGTAGGTGATAACAATTATGACATGTTGTGGACACTTCACATAGTATGGCTATGATACTTGCACAGACATGTACTATGGCAGTTTGTTAACAGTCCTCTGGCATGGTAACGATAGCTTGTGCAGTGGTCAGTGAGGTTGGTAGCATGGCCATCTGTCGAGGGTGCCTTGTGCTTACTTAAGTATAATCACATAAGGAGGCTCTTTTTAGCCACTTTAAAATATTAATACTGGAAACATCTTTTTACAGCCAAATCCTTCAATAAGCCAAGACGACTTTTGTTGTACTGGGTTTATTAAAAGTCCAACAGTGCATGTAAGCATAGTTGATGAATGTGAAACTGACAGCATTGCTATCAAAGAAGAAGTACCAGCTGTTTGTGAGAGACAAGTTGATGTTGTTGAGCCAATTGAGGAACATCTAAGTGTTGGTATGTTTTAAGAACAAAACATAATATCATTGAATGAAATTGAATTGTTTCACATACTACAAATGGCACTATAATCAAGAAATGCTCTGATCACTTTTACTGTATTTGTTTACCTACAGATGCAGACCTGGAAAATCTAAACAATACCTGTCTAGGTACAGAAGATATACCCTCGCACCTATCTGAATCAGATTCAGGTGGTGATGTTAAAATTGAAGAGGAAGAAGTACAAGAACCAACTAAAAAGAAGCGAAGAGCTGTGGAGACCAATAGTAAGTATTAGTTACTTAATCAATATGTAAGCAAACAGGATGACAGTCCACCTAATAGGAAGTGGTTAACATTACCTAAAGCACGCACCCCCTTACATGTACCTATTATGTTTAATTTTATCAATAGATCTGTATTTCAAAGTCACAAACAACTGGGGCCATCATAGTTGATTGTTAATTTTTTTATACTAATATTATAAAGCTGAAGAGTTATGAATTTTTCCATCCACCTGCATTCTTCAGTCATCCTGAGATCATGCATGCACACTTGCAATAGTGTTGAAATATCGGGAGCTCTAAACAATTGATAATCCCTGCGTATATCCCGTAAGTGACAGTATAAGTGTTTAGCTGAAGAGGTGGTTTGGTTGAACGCGCTAATCTCAGGAACTACTCTTTCGAATTGAAAAATCCTTTTAGTGTTGGATAGCCCACTTATCGAGGAAGGCTATAACATCACGCTACGATCAATAAGAGCGGAGAATCAATTAAAAGTTTTGCATAAACGGGTAAAATTATTTCCGTTGGTCTTTTGAGAGCTTCCGTTGCGTGCGCTGCGTAAACGGTTAAAGTTACGCAACAATCATGTAAGTACTATGAAGACTATACTAGCCGGTGTAAGAAATTTCATATTCTTCCTCATGTAAACGAGCAAAGAAAATTTGCAGATCTCACTTTTCTATTTAATATAATGAATGAATCTACTAACATCCTTGAGCTGGTGGCCAAGATTGGAGTGCACCGTCTGTGTTTCTTCATAGACCTCATCTCCTTCATGTATGTGTTGTGAAAACTATCTACAGGCAAAACACATATACCTATTATAAGAGCTGTCGAAAGTTCAATATGGTGTGCCGGGATGTTAGGTTTGATTTATTTACAAATAGTGTCCAGAAATTAAAAAAAACGTTAAGTAACTTTTTCTTTGAAAAACTTTTGAAAAACTTTACAAAAAAATAAAACCGACTTCAAAAAACACAAATAAGTGAAAAATAACTTTAGCTTCAGAAGTCGGTGATCTTTGTTTGATTCATTTAGTTTTTTTTTGTCACCGACTTCTGAAGCTAAAGTTATTTTTCACTTTTTTGTGTTTTTTGAAAACGGTTTTATTTTTTTGTAAAAAAGTTTTTTTATTTTTCCATTTTTAGTTGTAATATCCTATACAAATATTTACTATGCATTTATTTTACATTGTTACAAATACATGTCATGGTAATAGACTTACCCCAATAAATGGAACTTAACATACCTAAACTGTCGAAATTTTGGTGTATTGTACACATCTGCGTACCCCTCAGTCAGAGCATACAGGCGTGATGTTACGTCATGATGTTGTGTAAACAATGAACATCCAAGCGATTGTAGCTATCACGACCGATTTACCATCTAGTTTTGAAGAGTTCCATTGTATATCTCCGAAGATCAGCATCAGATCTTCACCAAATTTAAATGCGACCATCTCAGGAGTATATTCTTTCAAACAAAAAAAGAATTTTGAGAATCGCTCCACAAATCGAGGAGAAATCGGTGAACATACATGAAATTATACCACACAATTGAAGTAAAAATGGTTATAAAATGAAAACTACTGGGCCAAACCATGTTAAATTTTTATGGGACCAAATGGCAACTATTCCGCATCAAACTAAAAAAGAATCACGTAAATCGGATCATAAATGGCAGAGTAATCGGTGTACATACATAAAAAAAAAAAAAAAAAAAAAAAAAAAAAAAAAAAAAAAAAAAAAAAAAAAAAAAAAACCTCCTCCTTTTTGGAAGTCGGTTAAAAATGGTGTAAGTACCTTTAGATTAAAATAATCTAGACTAAAATCATTACATGCATTATGGGTCCCGACTGTTGCAGTCAATATGTTACGTATTAGAATTTATTATTGAACTTGTTTTTTTCTTTTCAGTTTTTATTTAAAGTTATTACCTAGTTATTTTTACGCAGTCGGATTTTTAGATAAGATAAGATAAGATAAGATAATTTTTATTTGTCCAAAACATGAGTATACACACACATAGCATGCAAGATGTTACATCAAATTATAATTATGACAGTCATGTTTTGCCTGAACGGCGTACAAATATAATATGTCAGACTCTACACAGCATCAAGTGAATTTAAATTCGTCCATTACACATGTAGCGGCACTACAAAAAGTACTTCGCTACGTGGAACAAAAAGTACTACAGCGCCATCTATGTCAGAGATGATGAACTAACCGCGAAACACGTCAGAATCCTACATCGCGCAAACAACTTTATCCGCGACTTGAGACTATATACGAGAACCCGACAACAACTGTCGGGCAGTGGCCCACCAGACATAACATCCGTCTTGTCGGAGGATCCTCCCTTTTCCACGGGGGATGAAGAGCTTTACACCCTGTTCTTCATACCCCCAAATTGGTGACCCCGAAATGGACGTAAGCGCAGCCTTCGAGCAACGTGACGTCATCATCATCAAGATCACTTCCTCAAGCCTTCGAGCAGCGAGACATAGCCAGCCAGCTTCAAAACGGGTATTCCTGACCACCAGCATGCAGCGGACGCGCATACCTGGTCAGCACCCTCAACCTAGCGACCTTGGCACTGCACCTACGGCCGGTCGAGTGCTGATCCTCCCGGTCAGCGCCAGCAGTCAGCCACATCGCAGCGCCACTCTCTACAGCGCTACTCTACGGCGCCACTCTACGGCGCTACTCTACGGCGCTACTCTACGGCGCCACTCTACGGCGCCACTCTACGGCGCCACTCTACGGCGCCACTCTACGGCGCTACTCTACGGCGCACCTCTACGGCACCTCTCTATGGCACATCTGTCTACAATCGACTCTGGTCTCCGAGGGGGAGTGATGTAGCGGCACTACAAAAAGTACTTCGCTACGTGGAACAAAAAGTACTACAGCGCCATCTATGTCAGAGATGATGAACTAACCGCGAAACACGTCAGAATCCTACATCGCGCAAACAACTTTATCCGCGACTTGAGACTATATACGAGAACCCGACAACAACTGTCGGGCAGTGGCCCACCAGACATAACATCCGTCTTGTCGGAGGATCCTCCCTTTTCCACGGGGGATGAAGAGCTTTACACCCTGTTCTTCATACCCCCAAACACACAGCAAATCTAGCAGTCAACCATCCAATTTAGACCATATTTAAACTAAAAGGTACAAATAAAATAAAATCAAATAGTGTCATAAGCTCATCATAGCAAATAATACAAATCCAATAATACAAATAAAAAATTCAAATGTTAAACAATTATTAATAAAAATTAGGATGTCATTATACATGTCAAATTAATTTGTCAGTCAGAAATTCATCAGTGCTGTAATAGACTTTCTCTAACAGAAGGCTTTTTAATCTATTTCTTAATTTTTCAGTAGTCAATTCCCTCCAATGTTTTGGCAACTTATTATAAAGAATTGGCTCCGTACAGAATACACTTTTACGCATTAGAGTAATTGTCCTGGTTCTCGGGATACATAGTTTACTATTGTCGCGTCTATTTCGAACTACTTTAATTTTTTACTTTTAGTAATATTATACAAAAACGCATGCATGAACCCTTTTGAAACGTATTATGGTTATTATTAGCGTCAAGAAGGACTGAAAGTTTTCAGCGAGCTTATACCTTCATTTAGAGGCAGTGCGATGTTTTTTCGGGTTTTTGAAAACACAAAGTAGTCACAAGGAATCACAGCTGACAAAAGTACTTACTTCAGAATATACTTTTCTTAAATTCAAATTAACACCATAGACACATACATAAAGCCAATACATCCTCATAAATTAAAAAAAAAATGCACTAAAATATAAATCAATCAAATCAATAATCTTTATCAGTCCTATTACATTTTTACGCAAATTCATGTATTTTGACGCAGTAATTCTCAGATATTTTAATTATTTGCTTAAGAATAACGATAGTGCCATTCTCTTTCTTGTAAGTTAGAGTTACACATTTTCATTTTTGTGTTCGTGTAATTTACTATAAATATTTTACGAACTCAGGTTTTGCAAGAAAAACCGTCGGCGATGGAACTTTGACGCTCAAATTCACATTGTTAGATTCAATTCTTCTAAAAGCTAAAATTGCTGAAAGATAAATTGAATGTTTTGCTTGTTTATTTGAGTTCTAGAATTTCTTTAAATTCCTTGAGTTTTCACGGAAAAAATCGTAAAGAAAGCGTAATTTAAGCCATAAATGTCTTGATTCAGCGTCCATTATATTCCAAATTAACTCAATTTTATCAAATAAATTAATCTAAATATATAAAAGAAGAAACTGACTGACTGACTGACTCGACTCATCTATCAACGCACAGCCCAAACCGCTGGGTCTACAGATTCCGCAAGTAGGTTCTTTATGTGGTCTAGGGGTCCCAGAAGAAAGCATTTTTCAAAATTCACCCCCTAAGGGGGTTAAACGGGGCTCCAAAGTTTGTGTGGAGAAACAAGATTAGTTAGACTATTTTATTCGAAACTTCACAGGAGTGCCCCTATTGATATATGAGTAGAAACGGGTTTCAGGTTTTTTCAGTATTCAACCCCTAAGAGGGGGAAAAGGGGTGACAGGATCTAAAAATCAATGCACAGCCCAAATCGCTGAGTCTAGATATTCCAAATTTGGCACACTGGTTCTTTATGAGGTTTAGGGGTGCATTAAGACATGATTTTTCATAATTCACCCCCTAAGGGGTTGAAAAGGGGGTCCAAAGATTACATGGGGAAATAAGATTAGTTAGACTACTTTATTCGAAACTTGACAGGAGTACTCGATAAATAAGATAACATTTGTATTTCATGTTTTTTCAGAATTCAACCCCTAAAGGGGGAAATGGGGTAACAAAGCCTGAAATTCAACATAAGTATTGAACGTATGGTGAATTGGGTCGATTTTAAGATTTAATGTGGCGGACCAGAAATAACATCATTCCCTGTTGGGGACTGGGGTGCAATGGGGTTGAAATGGCTAAAAATAAATATGGGTGTCGATACCGAGATTATTAGGGGTGCTGATTACGAAAATGGCATTTATTTTGAGGGCCAGAAGATGGCGGATTAGACTTCTATAAAGTAGTATTGTTGATTTATTGTGATGATTGTGATAACGATGATGGTGATTACGATGATGATGATTATGATAATGATGATTGTGATGATGATGTTGATGATGATTGTGATGATGATGACGATGATGATGATTGTGATGATTTTGATTACGAAGATAATGATTGTGATTACCTTGATGATGATTGTGATAACGATGATAATGATTGTGATTACGATGATAATGAGTGTGATAACGATGATGGTGATTGTGATTGTGACAGTGATGGTGATTGTGATAGTGACGATGATTGTAATGCTGATAGCGATGGTTGTGATAACGAGGATGGCGATTGTGATGATGATGATTGTGATTAAGATGATAATGATTGTGATAACGATGAGGGTGTTGTGATAGTTATTTTGATGGTGTTTGTCGTAATGATGGTGATTGTAATAGTGACGGTGGTTGTGATGGTAATAGCGATGGTGATGGGGATTGTGATGGTCCAATGACCATCTTAATCCCCATCACCATCGATTGATTGCATCATCATTGATTTCATCATTGGTGATTGTGATAACAATGGTGGTTGTGATAGTGATGGTGATTGTGATGATGATAGTGATAATGATGGTGACTGTGATTGTGATAATGATTGTGATAATGATGGTGGTTGTGATAGCGATGGTGATTGTGATAATGATGGTGGTTGTGATAGTGATTGTGATAATTATGGTGGTTGTGATAGTGACGGTGGTTGTGTGATAGTGATGGTGATTGTAATGATAAGAATAAATTGTGATGATTTATTAGTATAGTGTTAAGTTTGGCACATACATAGTTTTTAGCCTGGATGAACACGGTGGTGATTGTGATAGTGATGGTGATTGTGATCATGATGATTTTGATTAAGATGATAATGATTATAATCATTATCATCTTAATCAAAATCATCATGATCATCATCATTACGATGATAATTATTGTGATTACTATGATAATGATTGTGATGACGAGGATGGAGATTGTTATGATGGTGATGATTATGATGTTAGTGATTGTGATAGTGATTGTGATCGTGATTGTGATGGTGATTGTGATGGTGGTTATGATGGTGATTGTGATAGTGATTGTGATGGCGATTGTGATGGTGATTGTGAAAGTGAAAGTGATGGTGATTCTGATAGAGATGATGATTGTGATTACGATGATAATGATTGTGATAACGATGATGGTGATTGTCATAGTGATTTTGATGGTAATGTGATGGTGATGGTGATTGTGATAGTGACGGTGATTGTGATGGTGATAGCGATGGTGATGCGGATTGTGATGGTAATTGTGATTATGATTGTGATGGTGATTGTGATGGTAATGATGGTTGTGATTGTGATGGTGGTTGTGATAGTGATGGTGGTTGTGATGGTTGTGATTGTGATGGTGGTTGTGATAGTGATGGTGATTGTGATGGTGGTTGTGATAGTGATGGTGATTGTGATGATAATAATAAATTGTGACGATTATTAAATTTGGCACATAGATGGTTTATTGGCACATACCTGGATTAACATGTAGGACACTATTTATCGCTTTAGTATGATTCAGTGGGACAGTTACCGAACTTTACGCGGGCGAAGCCGCAGGCAACAGCTAGTATGATATAAAACTTCGATCTACAATGAATACGTTTCATTAGTTTTCGTTTGTCAATATAATAAGACAATAACAATAAATAAAATTAAAGTACTATAATTCTGCGCCAGTTCAGCTCGCTCCTCAGTCTCATCCCAGTCTAGCTAGTCTCTAATTTTCGTCAATAACAATCCACAATCGTCCGGATACCGCCATTATTATCGACTCGTGTACGTCGAAGGAAATAATTTGATCCAGGAAGTAAAAATCAAAAATTTGCAAAATAGTACATTACGATATGAGTGCGTTAAGATGGTTATAACATGCGAGGCAGAATTTCAGCCCGAGCCGAAGGCGAGGGCGTAATTGAGCCGAGCATGTTATAACCAATACGCACGTGTATCGTACGACGTTTTTAACACATTTGCGAGGAAACAGGAAAAAAAAATTTTTCACAATACAAGTACAAAGAAATGAAAATTTGAGAAAAATGGCGCGAGGATTATTTTCTGCCGTGGCTGCGTGAAAATGTTGGCAAAGACGCTAGAGCATGCAGCCAAGTTTTTAAATTACCGAATAAACTGTTTTTTTTTTTTTTTTTTAATAAACTCAATCTGTGAATGCACACTGTTGCTTTCCCGCCATTTCAACATAGCGCTAGCGCTGCCTACTGACTGGCGCCGCGCGGTGATTAGTTCGAAATTTGAATAGCGCGCTGCTCACTAGCTGGAGTCGTGCGGCGGCGATCAGTTCCATATTTGAAATGGAAAATAATACTGTTATGGTGTTTGTATGGACTATAACTTAACTATTTGCTTTGGTAACACACGCGTTTTTTATGACCCACTTTACATATTTAAAACCGGTGGAATTACATCAGCTTTACGAGCAAGGGTGTTAAAAAAAATGTAATAGGACTCTTAACACCTAGACCATGCACTTATAGTGCTTGACACTACACAATAGTTTAGTGAGAACGTCAGCTATCATGGATTCAGTGAGTACATGTCTCAGTTCGATGTCTTTGTGATCTCGTAGCACTTCCCTAATATAATGATGCTTTATATCAATGTGTTTACTGCGTGCGTGAAACATTGGATCTTGAGCCAAACATATTGCTCCCTGATTATCGGCATGAACAACTACTCGAGTGTACCTCACAATTCCTAGCTCATAAGACTATTCAAATACACTGCCCCGAATTGTTGGAATATTAAAAATGTGTGTTCGTCTTAAAGTCTTGGTTGCCGTTATCCAAACACATTGTACTGTCTGAACTTCAAGGAGGCTTGTCTATATTTAAGTATTTAAAATAAACAAAATTTACCATTTCGCTGTAATGTGTGATGTACGGTCAAAACGAGTTCATATTACAATACTATGTCTTTACGTCACCTGTTCAGTAAAATAATAAATGTGTTACTCAAAATTGTTTTTGTTTACTTACAGATCTTGAACTGGAAAGTCTAGATAATAGCCGTCTAGATGAAGAAGATATACTAGCGCACGGTTCTGAATTCGATTCAGACGATGATGTACCTTTAATGGAGTTTAAAATAGAAGAGGAAGAACAACAAGAAGCACCTAAGGAGAAACGCAGAGCCGTGGACTCCAAAAGTAAGTATTGTATTAGTTACTCTCTCACTGACAGAAAGCTACACTCTGACCGATTGCCATGGGGTATGTTTGTGGTAGTTAAATAAAAATCGACAGCAGGACCCGCCAATCCATAATAGGTAGTGTATGACCTAAGGGTCCGCTTCGGCCACCTTCAGCCAAAGAAATACATTGAAATGGACAAAATGTGCTGAAGTTTTGACCGCAGCCTACTGTGGTGGGTCCTACTGCGTATGCCTGTGAAGGTTCTCGGCCCAAAAACTCCATCCAAATATTAACGTCTCATTTCATTTACGCATACTTTGAAATAATAATATTCGGATTCCGGAATTCGGCCGGTGGATGTTGTCTAGAGTGGACGTGTGTCAGTTGTCTAAAGTGATACCTCAATATAAATTCAGTGATTGGTTGCAATTAGTAATAACCAAATCCTTGTCCAAACACTCTTTAAGTGTTTTTACGTATCGGTGACTCCCACTGGGCGGTCCTAGAAGAGGACGCAAACATTTGTGCAAGTGCTACTTTAACTAACATCCTAAAAGTGATTGTGATTCGCGGGAATCGAACCAGCGACGCCCTGATTCGGATCCTTGCTTGCTCAGCTGACTCGCCACCGTGCTCGTAGCAGCGGGCCTCGAAATAGCGGTCGGGTATGCGCGGCTGACGTCAGTGCTACGCCTGCATGTGCTACGAGCCTGTGCTACGAATCGCCTACGAACTGTATTCTGTAAGGCTGCGTTCCGAATTAGGCTGTAATCGATTTGAGCGTCCATATAGCTGTTCCGAATTACCGTGAGCGCGATATCGATGTCCCTTGAATCGTCATAGATGACGTCATGACATGCGCCATTTTGCGATTACACTGACCATGCCCCAAATAAATATCACTGTGAGCGCTGTCAAAAATGACAGTTTCTTTCACAGGTTGTGTTGTATAATTTGATTGAAAAAAATTGAAATGAGTTTCAAACTCATGAACATTATTTTTAATTACCGTTGCATCTATGTAATTTGTAATTCGTAGGATTTTTTTAAGGGGTAAATCTTTGCCGGGAGCAAAATACCCTAATATAAACGCTTTCGTCATCCTTTTCATCACTGGACGAATCGTCGTTCTCTATCTAAAAATGTGAGATATCAGAGTAGATAGAGTCAACCAACATAACTTCCATTTTCAAAATAAGTCTTGTGAAATGTTTTGGTTTGGGGTTATGTTTACTGTCAACGCGTTCACGAGCGTTCCGAATTGATGACAGCTCTTAGCTGTCATAATCGTGATATATAAATCGGAACGCAAAATATCGATGTGAGTGCTGTGAGCGATTATAGCCTAATTCGGAACGCAGCCTAAGTGTGATCTGTGTTGATTAAAACGGGTTGTTTAAACGTTGAAACGGTGAACTACGTTGGTAATATACAATATAATATATAGTTTAACGGTGCCGGATAAATACCGACTATTACTTTCTACTACTATTACCATCAGAAATGGCAGCCGTACGTCGCACACCCCCTAAGACAACTACTCCTCATTCATCAAGTTTAAACCAGACCCAATCCGAACCCGATATTAACAATGCAGTAACGATGAGCGACTACGTCAACATAAATAGAAACAAACGTTTTCGCAAAGGAGATTCGCCGGGAAGTGACTTGGACTTTGAACAGGACCCAAGCATCTCAAAATATCTAACAGAACAGGCCGCATTAATGAACAAACTTTTGGCTGATATAGGGGAAGTTAAGTCCCAAAATTCTGAAATAAAGGCGTCTAACGTTGCAATTCGCAAATCAAATGAAAAGATGGTAGAATCTATGTTGTTTATAAACAAACAGTTTGAAGACATGAAAAAGGAAGTGGAGGACTTAAGAAAGGAACGCCTGCAGCAAAAGCAGTATATAGAAAACTTAGAAAAAAAAATCCTCGACTTACAGTACAAGTCACGATCGTCCGGGATTGAGATTCGTAACATCCCGCAGGAACACACTGAAACTAGTTCAAGCCTCATTAAAACAGTTTCTAGAATCTGCGGTACCGTGGGAGTCTCGGTTCAGGAATCGAACATACGGGATGTATACCGGCTACCAGGAAAGGCATCCAGTTCCAGTCCGGCTACCTCGCGACCAATTATTGCAGAGTTCTCATCGGTACAAACTAAACAGTCGTTAATGACGGCAGTAAGGGATTATAACAAGGGAAAAGGAAAGGATGAGAAATTAAATACTGCCATCATTGGTTTACCCGGTGACCCAAAACCGGTTTACATCGCGGAGCAGTTGCCTTCTACGACCAAAAAGTTATTCTATCAGGCACGAGAATTCGCCAAGAATAATAAATACAAATTCTGCTGGATCTCAAATAGTAACATCTTCTTACGTAAAATAGAAGGTGACAAGCAAGTTTTAATCCATTCAGAAAAGTGTCTTCTGGATCTTGATAACCTAATTTCAATCTGACTAGCTTCAGTTAGCTCTTGCTTAATTATTTATACTTTGCATAATTATGTTAACAACTCGCAACATATACAATACACTCTAAACACTACATACAGAAATCAAAACTCTTTCACGATACTATACACCAAAACTATCATATACACCCAACAACACATATTGACATATATTATAATGAGATATATCGCTCATATTCTACTCTGTGTAATACCTAATTACCCTGAACCAATTTTTAGTTTTCATTTAAATTACAAATGGATTCTATAAAAACCATTAACGATGACTTGGACAACCTTGGGCTAGGCAGTTCCTTTTCATGTAATCCAAAGGATTGCGCAAGTTATTTTGTTACTTCTGAGAGTAATATTAAAATACTACATATGAATATCCGTAGTGTTTAGAAAAATTTTGCTCAATTACAGGCACTAGTATGCTTAACGAAAATCGATATTGATGTTATTGTATTAACCGAGTGTTGGCTTAGTAAAATAAACAACCCTCCAGCACTAAATGGTTACTTGTCTCACTCGACGAAACTAACTTCGAATCAAAATGAAGGTGTAATTATTTACTCTAAATTAAGCCTTAACGCCACAATTTGGGAACCCTGCTTGACTAACTCAAACACTCTGGTGTGTCAAATAGATTCCAAGTTTGCATTTGTTGCTATTTACCGCTCTCCATCTTATAATACTGTGGCACATATAGAAAACTTCCTTTCCAGCCTAAATAATATATTAGAGGGTCTCTCTTCATATCCGAACATTGCACTAATTGGGGATCAAAACATTGATATAAAACCTGGAAATAGTAACCCACATAGCTTGGAATATCTGATTTTAAACGCTTCTCATGGCCTAATACCTACTCATTTATTGCCCACCAGACAAGAAAGTTGTTTAGATCACGTGTTATTAAAGTCAAAATTACCATCTACCACATTAGTACTCGAATCTTACATTACAGACCATAAACCTATTCTATTGATGCTAGCAAATGCTAAAAGAACCCAAAATCCAAAATTCTCTGAATCTCGTCCTAACTTAGACGCAATTAAGTCAGATTTAGAAAATATTAACATCACGGATATTTATAACATTCAAGACACAAATGAATTGCTTAACACATTTATATCACTAATAACTACCGTAATAATAAATAATACATCTAAAATTATAATTCCAAGGAGACAAAGAATCTTACAACCGTGGATTACGCCTGGCTTGTTGAAATGTATTCAGAATAGGGATCGAATGCACAAGAGATTAAATAAATCACCTAACAATACAACCCTAAAGATAACTTACACACGTTATAGAAATTTCTGCAATGACTTGCTTCGAAAGCTTAAACTAACCTATGAAAAATGTGAACTTCAAAAAGCCCAATGCAATCCCAAAGAACTGTGGAAAACCATTCAAGAAATAACAAATACACGTAAGGTACCAGTCCTGACAAGCTGTTGAAAATATGCGATAGTCCCCAGTTCTCGGTGAATCAGGTATGTTCATTTTTTAGTAACATTGGTAAAAATCTAGCGGATGATATAATTAAAACAAATAGGCAAACCGCGACACCTTCGAACAACGATCGATGCGAAAGTCTAACCCACAGAACATTTAAAGGAGGTTAGAAAGGAAATAGATCCTGATTTGTATCAGAACGCGTGTCGCCGCTTGACTCCCACTCTTTAACTTCACTACAAGCAAGAGACCAATTGCCTACGCGGATTACGCACACAAATAAACAACACGCACTTAGATCGTAAGTTTGCTATTGGTTGTCACACTAACGCAGTCCCTGCGTTTGACGTACACTCATACACGCGTAAAAGCTCATGTATGGTGGGCGACTAAAAGGTCGATTGTTGATATCGATAAAATTAATGTAATCTTGCTTCTAACTTTGCAAGTATTGTGGACTATGCGGACTTCTGTAATGCATGTTGTGAACATTATTCATGCGAATATAATAATAATATTCCACAACTATCACACAACGCCATCTAGTCCCAAGCTAAGCAGAGCTTGTGTTATGGGTACTAGACAACTGATAAACATATATTATATATATTTCTAAATACATACATATTATAGATAAATAACACCAATATAAAAACAAATAAAAAATACGTAACTGAATTTTAAAACCAATTTTATTATAAACATTAGGATTTAACATGGAATATTTACCGTGTTTATTGTTTGTTCATTAGAGAAAGTCGGTTGCCTCTCAACCTTACATTTCCGGTGCTTATCACCAGTTCAAAAAGAAAAAGATTACACTAGTTTACTTACACGATTTTAGTCCTTGAAATGAAATATATACGGTTACGTTACTTATGGTATCTACATTTCGGAAGAAATATAAATCACATATTAAATCATAATTATGTTAGTTTCAACATTGAAAAATTACATAAAACTTATAGTACTAATACAAAAAATATACAAAAACCTCACTCAAAATCTAGGTATATTAACAATCGGTCGGAATAAATAATATTATTTTAGTTATTAAGTGTACTATTGATAATAATCCATTGTATCATAGTAATTATCGACATTGTTTACAAATTGGCACAGCACTATCGATGTGCCTAGAGTTCGTGGAATTACACCTTTGGTTCGGCACTCGGGACTCTCGCAGTGAACGTAATACATTGCGCGATCGCTCACGTAATGCAAAATGTATAGTCCATCTATTGCAAGCAATGTATTACTATTTGTCTGCTTGCGATTATTTCGTTTTTGTCTACAAACTTCATAATGCTAATGTTATAATTACAAATATCACAAGTATTTTAATGTTTTTGGACTTACCGGTGGAAAGAAATCCCTTCTCGTGCTACACCACACACCTGGCTTCTTTTCCGACACGTTATAATAGCGCAAGACGGCATAATTTAATATTTTTGCGGAGCTTACGTACGCTGTCAAAACAAGAGAGCGATTGCTGGCCGGTAAATTAAATTTCGGTTGATATTGAGCATTTGCTCATAACCGCGGCGCGCGTGCCCCGCCCACAAGGCCTTTCTAACCTCCTTTAAATGTTCTGTGGTCTAACCCCAATTGACTCCCTTGTCTTACTTGAAGTCAGTGAAACTGAAGTTGATTCGATCATTTCACAATTACGTAATGACTGTGCAGTTGGTTGGGACGGAATATCATCATCTCTGTTAAGAAAATGTTGCAAGGAACTAGTGCCTCCGTTAACCTATATCTGCAATCGTTGTATTCAGACTGGAACTTTTCCTGACGCACTAAAAAAGGCTATCATTCTTCCAATATACAAGTCTGGGAACAGAGACTGTGTAAATAACTATCGGCCAATCTCAATCCTGCCAGCAATTTCAAAAATAATTGAGAAGATCCTCAATAAGCAACTCAAAGGCTTCTTGAACAAACATCACATCATCGCGGATAACCAGTATGGTTTCAAAGCTGGGGTATCGACAGAGGATGCTGTTTTGGATCTTACACAATTTGTGGCTAAGGAACTTGATGGTGGGTCTAAATGTTTGGGCATATTTTTAGACCTCTCGAAGGCCTTCGACACAGTTTCTGTTCCTAAACTCTTAGAAAGGATGGAGCGTCTGGGTGTACGAGGCACAGCACTAGATATGTTTAAAGACTATCTTAAAAATCGCTCTCAGCTGGTTAAAATAGGTGATCATCTTAGTGATGAGGAAACTGTGACATACGGCGTGCCCCAGGGAAGCATATTAGGGCCCACTATGTTCCTGGTTTACATGAATGACCTCTGCAGAATGATTCTCCCTAACTGCAAGATCTATGCGTATGCAGATGACACTGCAATCGTCATTTATGGACCAACTTGGGATATGGTTAAAACAATGGCAGAAAACGCACTAAGTCAGATCATGAACTGGTTTCACGATAGCCTACTAACCCTTAACTTAGATAAAACCTGTTACATCCCTTTCGCAATCCGACGTAATACTGTGCCCTCTAAAGACTTCACAATAATTGCCCACTCATGCCAGAGCTCAGCTGATACTTGTACTTGCCCTACACTGGACAGATGCGATAGTGTCAAATATCTAGGCTTGCAATTTGATGAATGCCTTAGATGGGACAAACAGCTCGATATGATAACTTCCAGAATATTGCGGCTCATCTACGTTTTCAAATCGCTAAGAGATCCCGCTGATATGGGCACACTGAGAATGGTTTATTTTGCACTGTGCCAGTCTATAATTGGATATTGCATTACTGTTTGGGGTGGTGCATCAAAAACCAACTTGCTGAGAGCTGAGAGAGCTCAAAGAGCTGTACTAAAGGTTATGTGTAAAAAACCATACCGATATCCAACTAAACAACTCTACGAGGACTGCGAGGTCTTAACTGTTAGACAACTGTTCATTCTGCAGTCAGCCCTCAGGACTCATAGATCCATGCCCAAATCAAACCCTAAAAAGCGCATAAATGTCCCTTCAGGCGTTAAACATAAAAGCTCTTTTGCCCAACACCAATTTTACGTTTTAAGTAAGTATTTATACAAAAATCTGCACAAAAAGCTAAACATACTGGATTTAAATAGATATATGTTAAGGAAAGAATTATATAAATGGCTATTACAACAGGACTATGTGGCAACAGAGAATCTGCTAACTTACATCTCATAATATAATATAATATATGTACTCATAGATCACACTTTACATCGAATTATTATACATTCATTACATTCACGGAATCACTTCCCCCCCACACTCATCCCCACACACCCACACCCACACAGTCACATACCACACAAACCCATACATACATACCAATCACACCCACACATCCCCACATATACATACATACACATACTCACTGCATGTCTGCTCATTCACACTCCTTGTGTTACATAAGATTAGTTTTTGTTATTATTTTATTTTTATTTCTGTACAGCTGTTAGTACAATTAATCATTGACACTGTCTTCACTTGTTTCTGGTTGTGAATATTAACAGAATCCACTTGGCTGAACCCTATCTTTTAAGATACAGGCTAGTCCTAGTTTAAAAGATAGAGTCTAATATTGCATCATTATGTAAATATTATTTTCAAACAATGTATACAGTGCAAAGTGCTATGTTTTTTGGGAAATAAATACTTTTTATTATTATATTATTATTATTATAATAATAACTAACTTAATATAATTAATTTAAATTATTTACTCTAAGACTGCTTTCACATTTATTACAAGCTTTTATTTACTTTTACCTGTCCGTTGTGTGTCTGTGGACAAATCCAAATGTTGCTAGTTTAATTTGACACACTTCCCGGCTTCCGATTGAACTGAAATTTTGCACGCAGTCGCATATGTATGACGATGCAATATTAGGATGACATGAAGCTGATATGGTGATGGAACTGGAAGGTGGCCATAGGAAATTTGTTAGGAAACGACGCAACCCCATCGACTTTGGACTCGTATGATTCGTCTTGACGAGTGCCTTGTCTTTAGATGGTATCCAGGGTCTGATGATGGAGCTGGAAGGTGGCCATAGGAACTCTGTAATGAAACGACCCAACCCCCATCGAGTTTGGGCTCGTATGATTCGTCTTGACAAGTACTTTGTCTCTAGACGGTATCCAGGGTATGATGATGTAGCTGGAAGGTGGCCTGAGCTGGTTGCACGGTTATACGGATGTGACGGACTTAAAACAGTTTTGTGCTGTGTGTGTTCTAATTCGACGTGTATATATGAATGGATACTTAAAATGGATAAATGCGTACAATAATAACAAATAAAGTACAAATGGGTAGGATAGCTTTTACATCATATAATTGAGACATTCAGTCAGTGCGACCATATCCAGCTTCCGTTGCGATTCCATTAGACACTGCCGTAAACATCTTCTGAATGTGCGTATTGTGCTTATTATTCTAATCGGTGATGGCAAGTTATTCCATGTTTAGGAAGCCGCATAGCGAAAGCTACCCCTGAAAGCTGTTGTGATATGAGAGTGAGTCGAGAGTTGTTGCGAGCGTTGCCTCCTCCCACGTTTGCGTCTACTAGTTAACAACCCAACTTACTTAATTGTATAAGTAGTCCGGTTTTTTATATTGAACCACACCGAACAGGAGGCACGCTAAGTGTAGTTTCCGTCTGGACTTCATTTTCAGTGAGAAATGCTTGATTAGAAAAGGTGTTACCGTGACTTTGCCTTGGAATATTGTAGCAAAACCGCGCGAGCATTTTGCTCGCTTTGCATTAGCCGATCGGTACGAGCTAGCAGGCGCGGGCCGTATACTGTGTCGGCGTAGTTCAACCTAGGTAGTGCCAGTACTAAGGTTTTCACAGTCAAGCTGTTCCCGTATTGATTCTGATAAGTAAGCCCTCATCTTAAACAATTGGCTACCGGTTACCGATACTTTAAGGGTATATTATTTACTCATTTCTATCGACAAATACATGTGTAAAAAATTTCTTATATGGTAAATGGTTACTATGTTTTATTCTTACAATAGGTGTACCCGCTGCAAAGAAACCGAAGCTACATAGACAGAAAGATAAAAACGAAGATTTAATATCACCCAAGCATATGAAAAAGGGTCAAGAACAAACCAAAAATAATGAAAACATCAAAAATGGTACGTCTAAAACTATTAAAAAAAATACAAAAATTAAAACAAATAAGAATTCTATTAAAACTAGCCAAGCTACTAATAATACTTTATGTATTAAAGAAAAAAATTGTGTTCAAACAAAGAAAAGCAAAGAAAATACTACATCATTTCAGTGTTATAATGTCAACAAATATCAATTAAAATGTAAGATATGTAATAACAATGGTATGAATAGAAGTGATATGAAGAGACATAGCTTAAGACACAATAGTTTATGTGATAAAGATAGACCGTATAAATGTGATGTTTGTCAGAAAAGTTTTGGTTATAAGCATGGTTTGGAAACTCATTTGCGTGTACACACTGGTGAGAAACCTTATAAATGTGAAATCTGTCAGAGAAGTTTTAGTGACCAAAGTGCTTTCAGAACACATATTCGTACACACACTGGTGAGAAACCTTACAAATTTGAAATCTGTCAGAGAAGTTTTAGTGACCTAAGTGCTTTCGGAAGACATATTCGTACACACACTGGTGAGAAACCTTATAAATGTGATATCTGTCAGAGTAGTTTTAGTCGCAGTAGTCATTTGAAAGCTCATATTCGTACACACACTGGTGAGAAACCGTACAAGTGTGATGTTTGTCAGAGTAGTTTTAATGAAAAGGGTCATTTGGTTAATCATATTCGTACACACACTGGTGAGAAACCTTATAAATGTGAAATCTGTCAGAGAAGTTTTAGTGACCAAAGTGCTTTCAGAAGACATATTCGTACACACACTGGTGAGAAACCTTATAAATGTGATATCTGTCAGAGTAGTTTTAGTCGCAGTAGTAATTTGAAAGCTCATATTCGTACACACACTGGTGAGAAACCGTACAAGTGTGATGTTTGTCAGAGTAGTTTTAATGAAAAGGGTAATTTGGTTAATCATATTCGTACACACACAGGTGAGAAACCTTTTAAATGTGATATTTGTCCTATAAAGTTTTCACAAAAAAGATCTTTGAAATGCCATGTTTTCAAACATCATAAATGATCACATTATACACTCCGCAGCAGTCAATGTGGCCTAAACACTAAACGCGAATAATTAAACAAACTTGATGTAAGGTAGCTTCTTCGGTTGGTTTGTAATAACTTGTTGTTTGTTAATAACTCTAGACATTTGACTATATTTTATTCTTAGTTTTATTAACATTGTGCTTCTGTGATTCTCTTTTACTCTAATTTTATGTATATTGTGCTTTTTTTCTTTTGCTTTATATTTAAGGTTTCATAATTTTACTACATGGTGGATTCAAGATCCATTCATTTGTGCTAAGTAAACAAAGTGAAAGAGACACCGATAATTAAAATTGGTTCAACATTTAGTAGGTATGTTTAATCAAGCAATTGCTTAATTTTCTTTAAACATTTGACTATATTTTATTCTTAGTTTTATTAACATTGTGCTTCTGTGATTCTCTTTTACTCGTAAGATAGTTCATAATTTTATAACAACAACAAATTTACTTTATTAACAATTTTACTTTATTTTTATTGCAAATTTTAATGATACTTGACTTCAGTTTGTACATCTTGAAATTATCTATTTGTCACGATCAGACAAGAGATGCTTATATACTTGCTCAGACTTATTCAATATCACTGCTTCTATTATACACCTGTGATTATGGCTGATAAATTAATAATATACTATCAAAATTGTAGGGGGCTTCGCACAAAACTGCATGTTCTATTTATGAATATTTTATCGAATTGCTACGATATCATAATTCTTACGGAGACTTTGTTAACCCCTGAAATACTCTACTCTGAATTAATTGATCAACGGTATTCTGTATATAGATGTGGGTTTAGTCCCATCTCGGCACCTTCCCATCTCGGCACCCATGAATTAATTTATCATCTTTACGAAAAATTCCCATCTCGGAACTCCGTCATTAGTCGTTGCTAAGTACAGTCATCAAAAAATGGATACACTGTATCAGTATAGTGAGTAAATCAAATTGACTCAAAACTAAAAAATGTAAAAAAAAGTACCTATAAAATAAGTTTAATTTTAAATTTTTAGTGTTTAGTGGACAAAGTAAAATATATTTTCATGGGATTAAAAAAAAAATACGCAAGGAATAAGTAAGCAAGTAAGTGTCATATTTTCTGGCTATCTCTTTCGCCTCGGTTAAGACTGTCAAACCAAAGTAAACCTAACGACTGCACATTATGGTTTATTTTTGTGTAATACTAAATTAGAAGTGCTCAGTCCAGATAGTATAATAAGACAATAGCGCAAACTAACAAAAGAAAGAGCGAGATAGAGACAATTAGCAATGCGGCCGGTGCCAAGCCAGTTTAATGTACAATTACATTCGTTATGCATGTGTTTACTCTTCAGTCATTTTATCAGTATTTCTAGTTTTTTAGAGATAAACGGATCGTCACGTTTTAAGTTCAAGTGAGTTACGAAATAATAATGAGTGCAGGACCAAGTAATGGGAGATCAGTGCTAAATTATGTGAAGTCCCAACGTGGCCAAAAGGTACTTCTAAACGCAGGTCATCAATACTATGTACAAAAGCATTCCTACGAACCGTGAATTTTTCATATATTTTAAAATTTGTTATGTTATTGCCAAGGCAGAGATAATGGAGCCTCTAAAAAGCGATTCAAGGGCTTGTCTGTGAAAATGGTAATTTAAAAAGAAACAAAAATGATTTATTAAATAATAAAGTTGATTTACTTACTATACTGATACTGTCTTTCCGTTTCTTTTTGTGTACCTTAAAATGATTCATGAGAGGGTGCCGAAATGGGAATTTTTCGTAGACAAGATAAGTAAATTCATGGGTGCCGAGATGGGAAGGTGCCGAGATGGGAATAAACCTAGATGTGATCGGGTTCGCAATGCTACTCAAAAAAAGGGTGGTGGAGGTACCCTAATAGCGGTACTGAAGGGACTGGGATCTGTCACAATTGAGTCCACTATTTTATTAAACCAATACGTTGAGCATGTCATTCTGCGTATACCGAGCGCGACGAGAGGAAAGTTTGATGTCATATGCTCAGCATACATTCCACCAAAAACAGAGATGTGAATTATTTGAAATACATATATTTGAAATGCAAATACAAAATGCATAATACTTATTTTTATTGTATATTTGAAATACTTTTTTCAAATGTATTTTGTATTTTATTTGAAATACTTTATTATAAATATTTTCTATTTGTAAATACAAAATAGTGTTGTTAATTTTTTTTTTTTTCTTATTTTTCATTCTCTAAGGGACTACAGGAGCTAAACGCGAGTTTTATAATGCAAAAAAGCATATGATTCACTGCAATAAACAAAACCAGAAAATATATGATATTCTTCAGGATATATGCTACTATGATAATGTTTTAAAAACATAATACAATACTAAAAGAAAAAAAAAATACTCGATAAAAACAATCGCGAACTTATCTCTAAAAAAATATTTTAACGAATAAAAACCATACTAAAATACATGCGATCATTCTGATTTTTTGGCAAATCATTCTCACAAGCAACATTTATCACATGATAGTGTTTTATTTTTTAGTCCAATCAATCGATTTTTTGTAAATCGCAAAAAAAAACACTCATTTCGGCCCACTGTGACCGACGTAACAACTTTGTAGTGCAAGCTGATTAGAAATTTATTCTAACAGTATTTCAAACCAAGTTTGAAACACCACAAATAGAGTTGCTAATTTAGCTCCTGTAGTCGTCTTAAATCCATAATAGAATAGAATACTCTTTATTATTATGTACACCATTAAAATTACAGAATACAAAAACAAAACACAAAACATAATTTTATTACTTTAATAATAATAAGAAAAGGCCTAAATCTTAATTTATTATGTTTGTTGCGGACTGTGATCCCTCAGCAGCCAGTGATAATGCCAATGCTACAATAGATCTGGAAACACTACAATACCTATTTAAAATATGAAGACAAGACTTTAGAATCCTTGAACAGATATCCATAATGCAAAAAAACTATTCCTTAAATATAATACCTGCTGCACCTGTTTATCGACTATTTTCATTTGGTGGAATGATTATGAGGCCCCATAGACGTAACATGAAAGATGAACTATTTGAACAAATACTAGTATTAAAATCAGTTAGTTATGTAATTAACAAGGTATTTTATTTGGAAAACCTATTTTGAAAATACGTATTTTGCATTTTGTATTTAAATACTTTTATTTAAAACTATTTTGTATTTCTATTTGAAATAGTAAAGTTAAAATGTGTTTGCATTTTGCATTTAAAACACCCGAAAGTGTTTATGTTGCGTATTTGGAGCTTTTGCAAGCAGTTGTTGAGAGTGGAAGTGTTCAAAATTTCTATCTGTTTGGTGATTACAATCTCCCCGACATAGATTGGGTAGCTACTGGAGGTTCATGTTATACCATACAAGATTTAAATAAAAGCAACTCTCCAATTTGTAGACACATAAGCATTTTTATGTCAAACTAGCTTCTGCCCGCGACTTCGTACGCGGATCCTGTTGCTTATGCCAGCGACAACGGGGTCGTCAAAATCGAAGACCTGAAACGTCTGATGTCGAATTTTAAGAGCCCGGGGACGGGAATACAACGGGATGCGCGAGACGATTCGAGACGTTCCAGATCTTTCATTTTTGTAAGTCAACAGGAAATGCCCATCAGACTAAACATTTTTATAAGTCGACAGGAAATGCCCATCAGACCAAAAAACACATGCTGAGACGTCATTCCTATGTGTTATGGTGTAGCTGGGCTCTTGGAGTTCCACAACAGGTGTTCCAGATCTTCAAATTTATTCTCTCAGCAGAAAATGCCCATCACATTTTTGTATCTCTTATAGTTTAGCTGGTCTGTTGCGGTTCTGCATCAGGTGTTTATGTTTTTTCCAACATAAAACTCAATAGGAAATGCCCATCAGACCGAACAATTTTTGCTAAGACGTCATTCCTATATGTGTTATGGTGTAGCTGGGCTCTCGGAGTTCCACATCAGGTGTTCCAGATCTTCAAATTTATTATCTCAGCAGAAAATGCCCATCACGTGGATCGATTTTTGCTATGGTACCATTTTTGTATCTCTTATAGTTCAGCTGGTCTGTTGTGGTTCTGCACCAGGTGTTCAAGTTTCCAAGATAAATTATAGCCTATATCTTGCCCAGACTTAATACCTATACAACAACAAAAAAATCATTCAAATCCGTCCAGTAGTTCCGAAGATTAGCGTGTACAAACAAACAGACAAACAGACAGAACTTTTTTTTTGGATTCGTGCTCTATTACTGTTTCTAAACCCCCCTCAATTATTTCTTTTTTTTAATATATTCAATGTACAGACACAGTTTTTTTACTGTTTTATTATATGTATAGATGTATAGATTATGTTTTTTCCAACATAAAACTCAATAGGAAATGCCCATGAGACCAAACAACTTTTGCTAAGACGTCATTCCTATATGTGTTATGGTGTAGCTGGGCTCTCGGAGTTCCACAACAGGTGTTCCAGATCTTCAAATTTATTCTCACAGCAGAAAATGCTCATCACGTAGAACAATTTTTGCTAAGGTACCATTTTTGTATCTCTTATAGTTCAGCCGGTCTGTTGCGGTTCTGCATCAGGTGTTTGTTTCCAAGATAAAGTCAACAGGAAATGCCCATCAGACCAAACAACACTTGCTAAGACGTCATTCCTATGTGTTATGGTGTAGCTGGGGTCTTGGAGTTCCACAACAGGTGTTCCAGATCTTTGATTTTTATAAGTCAACAGAGAGTGCTCATCAGATTGAACAACTTTTGCTAAAACTTCATTCCTATATATATGTTATAGTGTAGCTGGGCTCTTGGAGTTCCACATCAGGTGTTTGAGATCTTCGATTTTTATTAGTCAACAGAGAGTGCTCATCAGATTCAACAACTTTTGCTAAAACGTCATTCCTATATATATGTTAGTGTAGCTGGGCTCTTGAAGTTCCTCATCAGATGTTCCAGATCTACAACAGAAAATGCTCATCACGTGGAACAATTTTTGCTATGATACCATTTTTGTATCTCTTATAGTTCAGCTGGTCTGTTGCGGTTCTGCATCAGGTGTTTGTTTCCAAGATAAAAGTCAACAGGAAATGCCCATCATACCAAACAACACTTGCTAAGACGTCATTCCTATGTGTTATGGTGTAGCTGGGCTCTTGGAGTTCCACATCAGGTGTTCGAGATCTTCGATTTTTATTAGTCAACAGAGAGTGCTCATCAGATTCAACAACTTTTGCTAAAACGTCATTCCTATATATATGTTAGTGTAGCTGGGCTCTTGGAGTTCCACATCAGATGTTCCAGATCTTCGATTTTTATAAGTCAACAGAGAGTGCTCATCAGATTGAACAACTTTTGCTAAGACGTCATTCCTATATGTGTTATGGTGTAGCTGGGCTCTCGGAGTTCCACAACAGGTGTTTCAGATCTTCGATTTTTATAAATCAACAAAGAGTGCTCATCAGATTGAACATTTTTTGCTTAAACGTCATTCCTATATATACGTTAGTGTAGCTGGGCTCTTGGAGTTCCACATCAGGTGTTCCAGATCTTCAAATTTATTCTCTCAGCAGAAAATGCCCATCACGTGGAACAATTTTTGCTATGGTACCATTTTTGTATCTCTTATAGTTCAGCTGGTCTGTTGTGGTTCTGCATCAGGTGTTCAAGTTTCCAAGATAAATTATAGCCTATATCTTGCCCAGACTTAATACCTATACAACAACAAAAAAATCATTCAAATCCGTCCAGTAGTTCCGAAGATTAGCGTGTACAAACAAACAGACACACAGACAAACAGACAGAACTTTTTTTTTGCATTCGTGCTCTATTACTGTTTCTAAACCCCCCTCAATTATTACTTTTTTAATATATTCAATGTACAGACACGGTTTTTTTACTGTTTTATTATATGTATAGATGTATGTAGATATATAGATTAATGCTTTTCAGTATAATTATATAAAAAATTCGTCTGGAAAGATTTTGGATTTGGTGATCAGTAACAATGAGTGTTCTGTTATAACACCCACTGACACACTATTAACTTCAGACCCCTATCACCCATCTCTATGTATATTGGCTTCTTTCAATTTAAGTAATCGAGCCATGACACGTAAATCTATTCAGAGGTATAATTAGTAATACGAATAACAACAAAACGAACGAATACGAATGCATCAATGGTGATTTGGACAAAGTTAATTGGGGTGAATTATTACAAGGGCAGTCTGCAGAAGATGCAGTAAATACATTTTATGAAGTAATTTTCAAAGTCATTTAGGCTCATATTCCCTTAACATCGATCAAGTCGTCTAAATATCCGGTCTGGTTCATACCATCATTGAAACATATTTAAAAATAAAGCTAAGGCGTGGTGTAAATGGAAGGTGTATCAAAATTTATCAGATTGCGAACAATTTTCACTATACAGGTCGAGTTTTCATACTGAATCTGAAAAATGTTATAGCCCATACCTAAAGTCAGTTGAGGATAGCATAAAAACTAACACTAAATATTTCTGGAATTTTATATCTAACCGTAAAAAGTAGTACACAGTGCTTTGAAATCCTTAGATTGTTCTAAAGGCCCAGGACCTGATGGTATCCCGCCACTTTTCCTTAAAAATACCGCTGACACTTTAAGTCTCCCGCTATATATTATTTATAATAGATGTTTGAGCCAAGGAATTTTCCCAGAAGTGTAGAAGCGAGCCAATGGTGTCAATTCTGTTGTGCACAAACTAAACTTAATTTAAGCTATTGCTATCTTTTTCTCTCTAATAAAACGAGAAAGAGACGGGCGAAATTTAGAGCTGTCAAATTTAGTTGGAACTAATATTTCCATACAAATGCAGGGTGCACGTAGAAACATGTTGACTAAAAACACGGTGAAGCGCAAGGCATAAACTAGTTTGAAATCTCTAACTTAGTTCATAGCTATAGCCGTCTGTGCACAACAGAATCGACACCAATATCACCCCTGTCCATAAATCTGGTCCAAAATATGAAGTTAAGAACTATCGTCCTGTTTCCATTCTGTCGATCTTGTCAAAGCTTTTTGAGAGGCTTGTCCACAATCAGCTATATTCGATTATTCATGATCATATCATTAAGCAACAGCATGGCTTCGTCAAGAAAAGATCCGCATCCAATTTGATTGAATACACCGATTATTTATTCAATAATTTAGACAGACGTGTACAGGTGGGCTCTATTTATACTGATTTCCGTAAAGCCTTTGACAAGGTCGATTATAAATTACTTCTGGGCAAATTAGCATTTAACGGCATTCGTGGGGGCTTGTTTCGTTGGTTCACTTCCTATGTTACAAATAGAATGCAAATGTGGTAGTTAATGGTTTCCATTCCAAATCCATAACTGTTTCATCACGGGTGCCTCAAGGCTCGATACTTGGTCCTTTGTTATTTATTATATTTGTTAATGATATATTGACATGTTTCTTAATTCTAAATTCTTGCTTTACGCGGATGACCTTAAAGTCTTTAGACCCATCAGAACAATGCTTGACTGTCAACTACTTCAACAAGACCTCAATCGTCTTGCAGATTACTGCACTAAAAACAAACTCCAACTTAGTATCTCTAAATGTTGTTGTATTAGCTTCACCAAAAATAAAAAAATAGAAATATCCCTATGCAATACACAGTTTAACTCTGGCAAGGGAGTGTTTGATCCGCGATCTGGGAATACTACTTGACAATAAACTACACTGTAGCACATGTTAATACAATTGTTAATAATGCTTATCGCATGTACGGCTCGGTAATGAGATCAGCAACAGAATTTAAGCACCAATACATTGAGTGTATAGAAAGCATACAACGTAAGTTTTTGAAGTCTATGCATTATCGCTGCATAAAGAGTTGTTATCTCTCTTATAGGAGTTACTTAATAAATTTAATCTTCTTTCTTTGAGTTCAAGTGTTACGTTGTTTTTTTTTGTACCTAACATTTACCTGTGAGCATACGTTGTAAATTGTGAGGTTTCCAATATTGATCTCCCTGATTTCCAAGTGAAATGTTCATTGTGGTTTATGCAAATGACTTTGGGTTGCGATTTGAAGAAGGAGTCATCTCTGCATCCGTACTTCGTCACTGGACTATTTAGTAACACTTCCTGACGATAAATCACTTTTCAAAACCATAATAAACAGGTTTTCATAATAAATTACGTCCATCATATCTTAGTTAAGCTGCGATTGTTAACATTCCAAATGTCATTCAGTTAAACGTCAGTTTCTGACAGTTAGAGGCGACATCTAGCGGCTGCAATATGCAGTTGTAGTTTTAATCGATACATTTTAACATTTTCATTGGAAATCATCGAACTGATATCGTATAGACCAATCCTTAGTAATTTCCAGCTTTTGGTTGAAATACTTAATTGTTTTTTTTTAACCGTAAACGGAAGTGAAATTATTTTTTTACTATGGAGATTTTTCTAGAAGCATCGCGGAGCTCACAATCCATATTTAATCTGTGGTATGTCAATGGCTTAGTGTGGCAAGGTGATACATTCTCAATTCGCCGAAGGAGTAAGTGGAACAGTTACCCCACTTAGGACAAACTTTAGTGTTAGAACTAAGAAATAATTAGTTTGTCAGCTTGGATCCTGAAAATTGTTATTGTTTCAGAGTATAAACGTCATGTTGGACAGTTGTTAGGGATTTTCAAGAATTAAATATCTTGGGGTAGTGATTCGGTCATCAGTGCTCTTATAAGTTTTACCTGAAACAGGGGAGATTTTCTAGGTGCTCCGCCTAATTCCGGTTTGAAGGCATGACAGGACAATGGAAGGTCACGGGCGTCAATTTACTATTGATCAAGCCTGAGGCAAGCTTCAAACTTTATCCCATGTTTTACAAGGTAAGGATTTTGGTGAATTAGTGTTTGGAAGTGATCTCTGAGTCCTTCCCAGGTCGTTAAAAGGATATTGACGTGATCCCTGGATATTTATTACAGGACTCCATGTTTTGAAAGGATTCGCGAAGGAAATAGGCAGACCTGTTCTCCGGCCGGTCGAATCAAGCAGTCAAGTGTTTTCATCATTACCCAACTGTGAGTATTACCATTGTTGTCCCACCACGCAGGGTTAGGCAAACAGAAGTCGTAGCAATTGTGTTTTCTAAAGGCCACGTAGGCCACGTGGACCGGCTAATGGTTTAGCCTTTAGATCTCCTAGCTCCTCTCCTCTATTCATTCTCAAGGAAAGTACCATGGTTTCCCCTTATATAATAGGGTCCCCGTATTGTCAATTCCAGGTGAGGCAACTCGAGCGATTCGTCTCGCCGCCAGGATCTAGACGAGCCTCTGGGACCTGGACGCGAGACCCGTTCCTCGAGTCCACTCAAGGCCTCCTGTGGAGACGGTCGTGCGGTAGCAGAGTCCGCCTAGCGATTTAGCGCAGGCGGGATGGTTTTTTTAAATATAAATTGACACCTTTTAAATTTATTTTCTACTGGTTCATATACGAACCCGTGTATCACCTGCCCGGTTTTCCAAATTAGAAGCCGGTCTTCAACTTAATTAAATTAAAGGACCCCGGGTTCGACACCTACGCTTAACTGGAAGTATATTGGACATCTTCGTCGGCTCCGGGATCCGGGACTGTTCAAGTCCCTGGCGCCCATATAATATATATTAGTATTCACTAAACTGGAAGGTTGTATCTTGATACTTTACTAAGAACTAATTTAATTTAAACTTTTGAAAAAGGAACAGTACTGGGTTTATTTCCAACCCCCCCATGACCATAGTTCGAAACCGACCGAATTTAATGCTGGCTGGCATTACCTTTTTTTTATATTTAAGTTTATATAGTTTATTTAAATAAACTTATGTTGTTTGAGATAATTTGTTGTTTCTTTGCATTTTAATACCAACCCACCTTGCATCTGGGCTTTTGTCCCATTACCACTAGAGGGACAAAATCACAAATGTAACACAAGGCGTACTTTTCTTGAAACTTCATTTTTATATGACGCAATAACTCGTATGATTGTTTAGACATTAGTAACAAGTTGTGCTATATAGTTCCCAGAACATGCCAGGGACGCGAGCTGCGCGCACGACTTGTATTTGCTACTACCACCAGTCGTACAAATGCCGGCTTGCGTGCACCTCTTCGTTCCTTTTTTTTTTTCGATTGGGAAATCATCGAATGACTCCTCCCGCTCGGGGCGGAGCAGGAGGGAGTGTCAGACTTTTACTGACTAAAACCCATCCATGTTCCTTCATCGCCCTTTGTGTTCCGGGGCCGCGGTATCTCTTTCGAACTGTCCCGCAACCCCGGCAGGCATCGGTCCTTACGGACCCCTTCCTTTTTTCTGACTCTTTGAGGCGCGCGTGGAACACGAACGCGCCGTCGACACGGCCTGTCGTCATGAGACGGACGGACGCGGACGGCGAGCTAGCCCATAGCCCACCGTCCACAGGCCCGCGCCTACGGTGGCGACGCCCGGAACCTCTTCGTCGCCTTACGAGCAATTTTAATAAGAATTTCAGTAATTTGGATCTGTTTGCTTTACCGCAAGGATAATTTAGACTCATGGTACTTAAAATATTGAAAAATTAGTATTACACTGTTGTTGTTCCACTTTTGCGGCACTATTAGCAGATTTATGTTATGTATTGTTGTTACTTTACTATTAATCTTTTTTATTGTTTACAACGCTAATCTTAAAATTTACAAACTTGTCTCATTGTGTATCTGTGGAGAACGTGGTTGATTTAACATTTGTATCACTTTTGTATCTTATCTTTTTGTAATTCTTAATGTGTACCTAATTGTTTGTGTTTTGTTTGACATGCTGCGCCGGCCCCAAATGAATTGGGATAAGGGCAAGAGAATGATGATGATGATGAATGTGTAATTGTTTGTTTTCCCGAATAAATAAAATAAAAATAACATAAATGGTTTCGTGATTCTATTTACTTTTGGTTGTGTTAGTAATATTATACTTTTTTAATGTCTTATTTTAAGAAATGAAAGCCAGGTTTTATTCAAATGTATCGTCATTCGTCGACGTCGTACGTATATTTTTATTTTTGTTGTTCTTGGTTAGTAACTATGATTATTGCGCTTAATTGATTTTCTTTTGAGGAACATTTAAAAAAATTGTGACATAAATGTGATTTAATGTGTTTTGTTATGAAGAATTTAATTTTTTGGGTTTGAGTAATGTTAAGAGATTTAAGTAAGTAAAAGACGACCAGACAACCCAATTTTATCATTTAGACCCAATTTTTTGAATTTGCTTGTCACGTATATGTGACTATGGTGGGTCAAAAGGTTAAGTCGACTTGTCTGACAAAATTGTCTGCTCCTAATTTAGTGTGTCTATTTTAAAGTTAGTTCTTGTTAAATACCTACTTATGTTATTTTTTAACCGACTTCCAAAAGGAGGAGGTTCTCAATTAAATTAGTATTTTTGTTTATGTATGTACACCGATTACGCTGACATTTATGATTCGATTTACGTGATTCTTAGTTTGATGCGGAATAGTTGCTATTTGGTCCCATAAAAATTTTACATGGTTTGGCCCAGTAGTTTTCATTTTATGAACATTTTTACTTTAGTTGTGTGATATAATGTCATGTATGTTCACCGATTTCTCCTCCATTTGTGGACCGATTCTCAAAATTCTTTTTTTATTTGAAAGAGTATACTCCTGAGATGGTCGCATTTAAATTTGGTAAAGATCTGATGCTGATCTTCGGAGATATACAATGGAACTCTTCAAAACTAGATGGTAAATCGGTCGTGATTGCTGCAATCGCTTGGATGTTTATTGTTTATACAACATCATGACGTAACATCACGCATGTATGCTCTGAGGGGTACGCAGATGTGTACAATATACCCAAATTTCGACAGTTTAGGTATGTGAAGTTCCATTTAAGCCTATGCTTATCCCCAAGAAATGGGGCTTATCCCCAAGAAATGGAACTTAACATACCTAATAATCAATAATAGTACCATGATATGTATTTTTAACAATGTAAAATGCATTTATGCATAGCAAATATTTGTATAGGATATTACAACTAAAAATGGAAAAATATAAAAACTTTTTTCAAATAAATAAAACCGACTTCAAAAAACACAAAAAAGTGAAAAATAAGCTTCAGAAGTCGGTGACAAAAAAAACTAAATGAATCAAACAAAGGTCACCGACTTCTGAAGCTAAAGTTATTTTTCACTTTTTTGTGTTTTTTGAAGTCGGTTTTATTTTTTTGCAAAAAAAGTTTTTTGTTAATAACGAATTAATGTTTCGATGATTTGTCCTTCTTTGACTGTTCAATAAAACTATTATTTCTGATTCAACTTTTTTTTGATGAGCTTTAAAACATACAAGACTTACCATAGTAGCCCTTTTTTTAAATTTGAGTAAAATGTATCTCGGACATAGGTGTAATTTTTTCCAGCATGAACCAGACCAAGCGACTGATATGTAATAACAATGTCTCCACTCTTCTATTTTTTGTTTGGACATCCTGTCGCTAAATGCACCAAATAAAATGTGTCATGATGTACGTCAAACGTACATCATGTACGTATATCGTTATCGCTGTACGTGCATTAGGTAATGATAAAATAGATATTGATTGTGGCTCTGCTGGAGAGCATACTCTCTAGCAGAGCCACACAAAACATGTACTCAGGAAAGATAATCGCTACTGTGTTTTTATGAAAACTGTTGTACGAATAGTGCTTATTGCGTACGTGTTGAAAAGTATCATATTAGAGAGTAGTTTTATTTATTTTAACTTTACTAAAATTTTCACAGAAAGCGCCTGGTTATTTTGAGTCAGCAAAATGTTTTGGCGTGCGTCAGTATGGCTGGTTGTCTGTATCGGACTATCGGTCCGCGTCAGGCTGGTGACCAAAAATTGCTACCTATTTGCTACCTATAGTCAATTAATTGCTACCATTTTTTTCGTATGGGAAATCATCAAATGACTCCTCCCGCTCTGGGCGGAGCAGGAGGGAGTGTCAGACTTTTACTGACTAAAACCCATCCATGTTCCTTCATGGCCCTTTGTGTTCCGGGCACACGGTATCTCTTTCGAACAGTCCCGCAGCCCCAATTAATTGCTACCTAACTTGGAAACAAAATAAAGGGACTTCAAATTGACCAGCCATTCTGATATCAGGATGGCTGGTCAATTCTCCGTTTGTTTCCATTCAAATTCGTGATATTATTTTAACTTGAGTAATTGCTACCTGATTGCTACCCTCACGTCTTTCAATGTCCACCTTGTAGCTTTAACAAGTAAGTTATTGAATGAAATAATATTTAAAACGATTAGAACAATGTTTTAAGTAGAATACACCGATCCATAATGTTAATTGAATATATAAGTAAATATAAGAGATGTAAAAAACCTCTTAACGAAGCCGAAAGGCGCTTGTTCTCCCCGTCATTGCGATCAGTTTTTATTGGAAGATTTTTACTTTAAACACCTCTACGACCCCCGTACTATTCAATCTATCCATCAGCACAATGTTTTAAGTGCGTTACATTGAGTTCTACCACAAAATATGATTTTTAACAACAAAAAAAAGTTGTTTCCCAGCAATAATTTTTGCATAGGGTTACTTTGTTTGATGTACAGAATGCTTGGTCGACGGCTTCGTGATGAGGTTGTTTACACCCTGTGTACATACATGCTGTTATTGGAAAAAGAAACATTCAAGTTTTTTTGAAGTTCTTTTTTTATTCACTTTCTGGTCAAAGGGAACACTGTCACCCCCACTTACGCCTGATCCTACTGTCGTTCGCCGACACTTAGGCCCCGTTTCCACTAGGTCGTGACGATTAATTTGTCGTTGGTCTTTAGTTGGCAAAACTCGTGGACGACAGTAATCGCGTCGTCCTATATATTGTGAACACCTCCATTTAAATACACAAGCCACGATGTTGGAGTTGAGAGCGGCAAGCAGGGTGGTGACGCCAGCTCGTAACCCTGCTTATAACTTTTCTACTCATCAACTGATCCTTTCATATGACGTAGATCATAGGAACAGGCGACGATATATGCCCCTCCCGCTCCCTCCCTTTGGGCTCGCGTATCCGAATCCATCGAGGCGAGAATTAAGTTCGTATTCGACTTCCGCCGCGTTAAGACATACGCATCGCCGTCCTCCACACTCGGAGTTTCCCGCACCGTGTTGGCGCCGGAGTCCTACTGACCCCACGCCGCGTCGGATAAACCCGCTACAATCGCAAACCGCAACATAGAGATTCCACCTCAAGACAAGCAAACGTTCGCATCTTGATCGCGCTGCGTATACGCAGCCTGCTGGTTGAACCGTTTTCCGCCGGAATCGCGACATACAACAAGTGGCTCCGGGGTCCATCCGCGAACCGAGACTGGTGCGACAGAAGACAGTCATAACCAGTGCTTAAACCAAACGCCGGCCGGCTGCGCCATCGGAGCAGCCACGCGGCCCCAGAACAAAGGCAGGTGAGCTCAATTCCCCTTCCTAAAGGCTGCTTTACGCCGGGGTATAGCTGTGCGGCATTGCTGCATGCTACATATTATGGCGTGGGTCACCTTGTGGTATGCTCAGTGACGGATTAAGACTAGGTACTTGATGCCCCAAGCAATCCACGCCTGTGGCCCTGTCGGCACCCCTATCCCAATATCAACTAGAATCGGTATTTAAACATTTACCGCCTAAAAACACTGGTTTTTTGTTAAATAAGATGATGAGATCAGAGATGTAACGAACTTTAGAAGTGGAGTAGGTGCGACAACAATAAAAACCAAAGCATAATTTAAGTATTTATTTTATTGAAATGCGCCTTGCGGCTTTTACGGGCATTGAATTTCACGCAAGATAGTATTAACGTCCAACGTTATAAACATATCGGACTCTATGTATAATATCGATAAATTATCAAGCCTTTCTTGTATCATCTTTGTCCTTTTTTTAGGGTTCCGTACCCAAAGGGTAAAAACGGAACCCTATTACTAAGACTTCGCTGTCTGTCCGTCTGTCCATCTGTCTGTCACCAGGCTGTATCTCATGAACCGTGACAGCTAGACAGTTGAAATTTTCACAGATGATGTATTTCTGTTGCCGCTATAACAACAAATACTAAAAACAGAATAAAATTAATATTTAAGGGGGCTCCCATACAACAAACGCGATTTTTTTATAATAATTGGTACGGAACCCTTCGTGCGCGAGTCCGACTCGCACTTGGCCGGTTTTTCATTTTTTTATATTTTTAATTTTGAAAAAGAACGTTCCGCTAAGCAATAGGGTATTACACCCATTTTTGAAAAGTGTCTCAATTAGATTCTATAGTGTTAATGAAACACTACAAAATTCACAAAAAATTTATTCAGCTAAGTGCCATAAAATGCATTTAAATTTAGAATTTTCAGATTTCGCGCGTAATTGCATGCGGCCTTGTAGCATGCCGCAATGCCGCGCAGTGTTGCCCCGGCGTAAAGCAGCCTTTAATCTCGTTCGTTCATCATCAGCTAGATTCCCCGAGACGATAATCGGAGTCCTCCATACAGTCCACAATAAATAATCCCAATTTCTACAAATAAAAATCAGTTTTCAAAATCGTGTTTTCTATGTTGGGGAATTTACCCATTATGGATGTACTACATATTCGATTTGATTCGATTCATCACACGACACAAAAAAGCTACATGACATGGTAGATGCTACACGATTATCTGTCTTACCTCTGTAACTGTGTGTCTTCTGTGTTGTGACCTATTGGGGACGGGGCGTGTTTTTTTTTTCTTGCTTCGCACGGTTTGTGCATTTATCCAATGTCATTTTATTTAGTTTAGGAAACAAAGGTAGGGAAACTGGAATTAATAAATATTATCTTTATCGGAATTTATTTTGTTTATCAACCGAGAAACAGTGACAATGACAGACTTACAATGTATGTTGCCAGTGGCAACCTATTGACGCTTAAAGTTTGGTATAATGAGGGATTTTCTTTTTAGCTCTTCCCTAGTCGCTGGATAGATGGCGCTAGGAGTAAGTATGATAATGCAAGGAACGGAACCTAAAAAAACTGATTTTAACAAAGCCCGAGAAATGTTGGTTATATTCGGAAGGTTAAGCAAATGAAAGTGTCAGTCAACGAGAGTATGTGACGTGACACAATGGTTTTTTTTCAAGCGTTTTGGCTCTGGCATAGTAACTTCAACGCCATCTATAGAGTTCTTGGAAACTAAGTTTTTTTTTAAAACCTCAAAAGGAAAACCTCTCATTATGGGATCTTTGACGATCGATTCTGCATCGTTCTGTTCTTTCCAACCCATTTATGTTATTGATCACTTAAAATCGTCTAAGATAATATTGACTTGACAATGATAAACCATTGAGAACACACAGCAGAGTTACCCCAAATAGGTTCGTGGGATAGGAACCAACCTGTGGACCCTGATGTTTTTAAAGTTTGTTGAGACGAAAAATAAGAAAAAAAAATCAAGAAAATTATTGTAGCAAAATAAGTAAATGTTTGTTTTCTTTGCTGCTCTGTGTCCTTAAACGTATACTCCAACTCCTAAAACTCGGGCGGACATCAAAAACATATAACCACCATCGACGATGATATCGTCCCTTGCTCTCTCTAGTCTCTGACTTTGTTAATGTTATCTGTGTTTTACTTTTTGGTCTGTGTCTGTTACGTCAAGTTTAGGAAAATAAAAATACCACTGTTTTTATTGTAATATTTGCAACTTTACTAATTAAAACTAAAAAATGGAAAAACTGCCAATGTGTAGGATATGTTTAGTGGAGAATGTTACCATGTATGTAGTAGTCAACAAGAACTTGCATGAACTTTATGAAAAGCTGACTGATATTCCAGTAAGTTGATACTTTGAAGACTAGTCTTAATAATTTAACTGGCTCTCATCTCTTGTACGAGGATTCATATGAATTTTCGGTCGGTAATAATGCGTAATATAGCATAAAAGACGTCGGTCAATAGTTTTCGGTAAAATGAAATTGGAACAAAAAAAATCGTAAAAGTGATCTGTTCCCAGTCTTAATTTTGTAATTATATATCATAGAAACAACGTAGTGTATGTTTATGACAAGTTTTGTTGCAGTTTGTAACTAAGGACAGTAGACCGATCCTTGCTTGTTTCTTCTGTTGCGCTAAACTAAAGCAATGCTTCCGATTTCTGAGAAAATGTTTGGAAGCTGAAGAGCTGTTCACTCAAATGGTGAATGGTGATTATGAGGTGAGGTATTATTCTAATAACTTTTATTTCAGTTTTAACCTCAGAAATGACAGAGCGTACAACTTCACATAATTTTTAAACGCACAGCTGTGTGTGTCCCATTTTCCGCAGCAGACATTGCATAAATGGTGTGCAGTGTTCCCAGGCATACAAGAGGTTTATGTGGAAATTGTTTTGCACAAGGTCATGTCTTTTTTGACTGATATCTGGGAGTGTAGAGCATATGCTTATGACAAATGTAGGTGATAACAATTATGACATGTTGTGGACACTTCACATAGTATGGCTTTGATACTTGCACAGACATGTACATGGCAGTTTGTTAACAGTCCTCTGGCATGGTAACTATAGCTTGTGCAGTGGTCAGTGAGGTTGGTAGCATGGCCATCTGTCGAGGGTGCCTTGTGCTTACTTAAGTATAATCACTTAAAGAGGCTCTTTTTAGTCATTTTAAAATATTAATACTGGAAACATCTTTTTACAGCCAAATCCTTCAATAAGCCAAGACGACTTACATTGTTGCACTGGGTTTATTAAAAGTCCAACAGTGCACATAAGCATAGTTGATGAATGTGAAACTGACAGCATTGCTATCAAAGAAGAAGTACCAGCTGTTTGTGAGAGACAAGTTGATGTTGTTGAGCCAATTGAGGAACATCTAAGTGATGGTATGTTTTAAGAACAAAACATAATGTGATCATTAAACAATCCTAAATGAAATTTAATTGTTCCACATACTACAAATGGCACTATAAACAAGAATGTTCTGATCACTTTTACTGTATTTGTTTACCTACAGATGCAGACCTGGAAAATCTAAACAATACCTGTCTAGGTACAGAAGATATACCCTCACACCTTTCTGAATCAGATTCAGGTGGTGATGTTAAAATTGAAGAGGACGAAGAACAAAAACCAACTAAAAAGAAGCGAAGAGCTGTTGAGACAAATAGTAAGTATTAGTTACTTAATCAATATGTAAGCAAACAGGATGACAGTCCACCTAATAGGAAGTGGTTAACATTAGCTAAAGCACGCACCCCCTTACATGTACCTATTATGTTTAAATTTTATCAATAGATCTGTATTTCAAAGTCACAAACAACTGGGGTCATCATAGTTGATTGTTAATTTTTTTATACTAATATTATAAAGCTGAAGAGTTATGAATTTTTCCATCCACCTGCATTCTTCAGTCATCCTGAGATCATGCATGCACGCTTGCAATAGTGTTGAAATATTGGGAGCTCAAAACAATTGATAATCACTGCGTATATCCCGTAAGTGACAGTATAAGTTTAGCTGAAGAGGTGGTTTGGTTGAATGCGCTAATCTCAGGAACTACTCTTTCGAATTGAAAAATCCTTTGTTGGATAGCCCACTTATCGAGGAAGGCTATAGGCTATAAAACATCACGCTACAATCAATAGGAGCGGAGAATCAATTAAAAGTGTTGCATAAACGGGTAAAATTTATTCCGTCGGTCTTTTGAGAGCTTCCGTTGCGTGCGCTGCGTAAACGGTTAAAGTTACGCAACAATCATGTAAGTACTATGAAGACTATGCTAGCCGGTGTAAGAAATTTCATATTCTTCCTCATGTAAATGAGCGAAGAAAATTTGCGGATCTCACTTTTCTATTTAATATAATGAATGGATCTACTAACATCCTTGAGCTGGTGGCCAAGATTGGAGTGCACCGTCTGTGTTTCTTCATAGACCTCATCTCCTTCATGTACCTATTGTGAAAACTATCTACAGGCAAAACACATATATTAGAAGAGCATGTCGAAAGTTCAATATGGTGTGCCGGAAATTAAAAAAAACTTTAAGTAACTTTTTCTTTGAAAATAATGTAAGTAAGTACCTTTGTTGTGTACTTAATGTATTTTATTTTGTTTATTCTTTTCAGTTCTTTTTTTGTATAACTCTCACGCTGTTTACAAAACATATTAACAAACATGGCAAGTACACGTGGCAAGTGCAATCCGGCGCATTTCGGATGTTCGATACTGAGGCCGTCGTGACCTGGTGACTTACCACTTTTCATTGATTTTACCAACAATACAACTTCTTTAGGAGTAAAACGAACGTCAATGTCCCCAGAATATGCAGACAGATATGAGTGGAACGTATAATGTGCTGTGAATGTACACTGAATACCTTCCCTCAATATGTCCCTCGTTTAACCTAACACACAGGTACTTACAGTATTTTTGACTAAATACCTACACTAGTTTTTGGTTTACAGCTACACATCTGGGATTGAGCCGGTTCCCTATGTTTTGCCGTCAGTCACGACACCATCTTTTTAGGGTTCCGTACCCAAGGGTAAAAACGGAGCCCTATTACTAAGACTTCGCTGTCTGTCCGTCTGTCCGTCTGTCCGTCTGTCCATCTGTCCGTCTGTCCGTCTGTCTGTCACCAGGCTGTATCTCATGAACCGTGACAGCTAGACAGTTGAAATTTTCACAGATGATGTATTTCTGTTGCCGCTATAACAACAAATACTAAAAACAGAATAAAATTAATATTTAAGGGGGGCTCCCATCCCGGTTCGGGGAGATCGTAGTGGTGGGTGTCTACTTCTCCCCGAGCCGAACTCTCGCCGAGTTCCACAACTCTCTCGCAGAGTTGAGTGTTGTCGTCGGAAACCATTCCCTCCCCGTGCTTGTCCTCGGGGACTTCAATGCCAAAAACCTGGCTTGGGGTTCTCGTTGCACAGACGTGCGGGGAAGGATGGTGGAAGACTGGGCCCTGGAGAAGGGCCTGGTCGTCCTAAATCGGGGTTCTGTCCCCACGTGTGTGCGAATGCGGGGCGAGTCGGTAGTGGACATTTCGTTCGCTAGCCCCGCTCTGTCGCCGCGTGTCATTGACTGGCGTGTTATGGAGGGGGTGGAGACCTATTCCGACCACCGGTACATCCGGTTCGACGTCTCCACCCAGACCACAAGCGCGCCGGTCCAACAGGCCCCGAGTGGTCCGCGTTGGGCGCTAAAGCAGCTGGACCGGGAGCTCCTCCTGGAAGCCTCGATCGTGCAGGCCTGGGTGACATCACCGGACAGGCCTGCCGACGTCAACAATGAGGCAGGATGGTTCCAGGAGGCCATGTCCGATATATGTGACGTGGCAATGCCCCGAGTCCGGCCAGGAAGCGCCCGGCGTCAAGTGTACTGGTGGTCGCGTGAGCTGACGTCTCTGCGCGAGGCGTGCGTGGCTGCGCGACACCTGTACGCCAGGCATCGCAGGCTCCGCATCCGCCCACGCGATGCGGCAACCATTGAGGCGGAGCTTTATGAAGGGTACAGAGCGGCGAAGACCGCCCTCCGCGAGGCTGTCCTGCGGGCCAGGGACCTGGCCCGCGAGGAGTTGCTGGGGACTCTCGACAGAGATCCGTGGGGGCGCCCTTACAAATTGGTGCGGGATAAACTCCGCCCCTGGGCCCCCCCACTGACGCAGAGTCTCCGGCCTGAGCTCGTGGAGGACGTGGTGAGCACTCTGTTCCCTTCGCGAGGGGATCATCCACCCCCGCCTATGGCTCCGCCACCTGCGATGCTGGAAGCGGACCAACAGGACGACGACGACAACGCTCCAGAAGTGACTGGGGTAGACCTGAGAGTGGCGGTACGCAGGCTTCGTGCCAAAAATACCGCCCCGGGACCCGACGGCTTGCCTGGCAAAGCCTGGGTCCTGGCCTCAGAGGCTCTTGGGCCCCGACTGGAGGGGCTCCTAAGCGCATGCTTGGAGAGAGGCCAGTTCCCGCTTCGTTGGAAGACGGGGAAGCTGGTCCTCATCCGGAAGCCAGGGCGCCCTGCGGACTCTCCGTCCGCATACCGGCCCGCGGTGCTGCTCGACGAGGTGGGCAAGCTCTTTGAAAGAGTCATTGCAAACCGCCTCGCCGAGCACCTTGCGGGGACTGGGCCGGACCTTGCGGAACACCAGTTTGGTTTCCGCAAGGGGCGCTCAACGGTGGACGCCATCATGCGCGTGAGGGCCCTCACGATGGGGGATGCGGTGTCCAGGGGTGGGGTTGTCTTGGCGGTGTCTCTCGACATCGCCAACGCTTTCAACTCCATGCCCTGGAGCTGCATTAGGGAGGCACTCCGGTATCACCGGGTGCCGACCTACCTCCGTCGAGTGGTCGGGGACTACCTGACGGATAGAGCCGTTATCTATCCCGGTCGCAGCGGAGAATGGAACCGGCGAGAGATGTCGTGCGGTGTTCCGCAGGGATCGGTTCTGGGGCCGTCCTTGTGGAACATCGGTTACGACTGGGTGCTGGGCGCCGACCTCCCTAGCGGTGTCAGCGTGGTTTGCTACGCAGACGACACGCTGGTGCTGGCACAGGGGAGGTCGCACGAGGCGGCGGCCGAAGCGATGACACGCGGGGTTGCGATAGTCGTTGAGAGGATCCGGGAACTGGGTCTCGAGGTGGCACTGCACAAGTCCGAGGCCATGTGCTTTCATGGGCCTCGGAATGCGCCACCTCCGGGATCCTCACTGATGGTAGGAGGGGTATCCATCGGCGTCGAGTCGACGTTGAAGTACTTGGGACTTGTCCTTGACAGCCGGTGGAACTTCGTGGAACATTTCCGACGTTTGGCCCCTAAACTGGAGCGGACTGGGGCTGCCTTCAGGCGGCTCCTGCCCAATCTGGGGGGGCCAAACGCCTCCTGCCGGAGGCTCTACGCGGGAGTCGTGCGGTCCATGGCCCTTTACGGGGCCCCGGTGTGGGCGCGTTCTTTGAGGCGGCGTGCCGCCCACTACCTGAACGCGCCCCAAAAGGTAGTAGCCGTAAGGCTGGCCCGGGGCTACCGCACGATCTCCCGCGAGGCGGCGAGCCTCCTTGCCGGATTGCCGCCATGGGATCTGGAGGCGATAGTCCTCGCGCGCCTACATGAATGGCGCGCGGAGGCGCTACGCCGGGGGGAAACTCCGCTGCAGCGACAAATTGTCGCTCAGCGGACAGACTTCCGGCGGGATCTCATGGCGACATGGAGAGAGCGACTGTCGCAACCCCGTGCAGGGCACGCCACGATAGTGGCGATAAGTCCCCTCTTTGAGGAGTGGCTTGAGAGACGCCACAGCGTCCTCACCTTCCGCCTGACGCAGGTCCTCACCGGACACGGAGTGTTCGGGAGGTTCCTGCACCGAATCGGGCGGGAGGAAACGCCCGGGTGCTTCCATTGTGAGGATCGACCGGAGGACACGGTGGAACACACGGTGGAGGTGTGCCCCGCGTGGGCGGAGCACCGCCGTGTCCTCGAAGCGGCGATCGGCGGCGGCGACCTCTCGCGTCCGGCCCTGGTGCAAGCCATGGTCCGGAGCGAGACGGAATGGGACGCCGTCACCTCCTTCTGCGAAGCAGTAATGCTAGAGAAGGAGGTGGCGGAACGTGAGAGGGAGAGAACCTCTCAACGTCCCGGCCGCCGCGGTAGACGCCCCGGGCGTCGGGGGCCACCACCACGTATCCCCCGGCCACCGTAGGCGCGGGCCTGTGGACGGTGAGCTATGGGCTAGCTCGCCGTCCGTCCGTCTCATGACGACAGGCCGTGTCGACGGCGCGTTCGTGTTCCACGCGCGCCTCAAAGAGAGTCAGCAAAAAGGAAGGGGTCCGTAAGGACCGATGCCTGCCGGGGTTGCGGGACTATTCGAAAGAGATACCGTGGCCCCGGAACGCAAAGGGCGATGAAGGAGCATGGATGGGTTTTAGTCAGTAAAAGTCTGACACTCCCTCCTGCTCCGCCCAGAGCGGGAGGGGTTATTTGATGATTTCCCATCCGAAAAAAAAAAAAAAAAAAAAAAGGGGGGCTCCCATACAACAAACGTGATTTTTTTGCCCTTTTTTTTGATAATAATGGTACGGAACCCTTCGTGCGCGAGTCCAACTCGCACTTGGCCGGTTTTTTACTTTTAGCAATATTATACAAAAACGCATGCATGAACCCTTTTGAAACGTATTATGGTTATTATTAGCGTCAAGAAGGACTGAATAGTTTTCAGCGAGCTTATACCTTGTTTCATTTAGAGGCAGTGCGATGTTTTTTCGGGTTTTTGAAAACACATAGTAGTCACAAGGAATCACAGCTGACAAAAGTACTTACTTCAGAATATACTTTTCTTCTATTCAAATTAACACCATAGACACATACCTACATAAAGTTTGTATACTAATCCAATACATCCTCATAAATTAAAAAAAAAAAACACTAAAATATAAATCAATCAAATCAATAATCTCTAAGAGTCCTATTACATTTTTACGCAAATTCATGAATTTTGACGCAGTAATTCTCAGCAGCAATAAGATATTTTAATTATTTACTTAAGAATAACGATAGTGCCATTCTCTTTCTTGTAAGTTCGAGTTGCACATTTTCATTTTTGTTTTCGTGTAATTTACTATAAATATTTTACGAACTCAGTTTTGCAAGAAAAACCGTCGGCGATGGAACTTTGACGCTCAAATTCACATTGTTAGATTCAATTCTTCTAAAAGCTAAAATTGCTGAAAGATAAATTGAATGTTTTCTTTGTTTCAAACAAACTGAAGGAATTTAAAGAAATTCTAGAACTCGAATTCTAGAATTTCTTTGAATTCCTTGAGTTTTCACGGAAAAAATCGTAAAGAAAGCGCAATTTAAGCTATAAATGTCTTGATTCAGCGTCCATTATAATCCAAATTAACTCAATTTTATCAAATAAATTAATCTAAATACACACATCAACACGGTCTAGGGATATTTTTAAAAAAGCGAATTACTATCAATGTGTTAATTATTTATATGACATGTATATATTTAAAAGATACGTTATTTAATATTCTACCATTTTTTAATAATGGTTAAGGTATAGATTAAAATTTCAGGATTTTATGGAAAAAAAATGAAGCATAGACGGAAACCGTATATGAATGAACTTTTAATTTGTGAGTCAAAACTGAAAAAAATAGAAAAATCATTTAATTTGTGTTTATAAACTTGAAGTTAGTAGTCTGAGAAAGCGCCCATGATGTTCATAACACATCGGCAACGATTCGGCATGCTCAGAACAAGGTTGTCAATGTCTTGCTGCGGAATATTGTCCCATGTCCTTCTGAGGTGCGCAAAAAGTTGATCTTCTGTAGCCAGATTTTCAGGAACTTCCTTCAGAGCTCTTCTTTGCAGCATATCCCACGCATGCTCAATGGGATTTAGATCTGGCGATTGAGCAGGCCAGTCTAAGGCCCTAACATTATGTGTATGTAACCAAGCTGCTACCGTTCTCGCCGTGTGTGCCCGGGCATTGTCGTGCATGAGCAGGAAATCTTGCCCCATTTGTGTTCTGTGGGGCAAGATTACGGGCCCCAGCACCTGTTGGACGTATCGTTCTGCCGTCATATTGCCCCGCACCCAAACGAGATCCGTCCGTCCTCCAAGACGAATTCCTGCCCAAACCATAATTGTTCCTCCTTGGTATGGGTGAACTTCCTGAGGGTTCTGGAGACGGCTCCATCGTCCAGGAACTCGCCAAACACGCGTCCTTCGTGAATCTGGATGGAAGCCGAACCTGGATTCATCCGTGAACAGCACATTGGACCATTGGTCACGGCCCCAGTCCACGTGGTTCCGAACCCATTCTAATCGTCGTCCACGATTGCCTCTCCGTAAAGGTGGGACCCGGAGTGGTCTACGAGAGCGTAGATTGCTTTCATGCAGTCGCCTTCTTACAGTTTGGTCACTCACAAGCACTTGTTGCATTTGGTTGTGCTCGCGCAGTAATTTGCAAAAATCGGTCTTGTCTGGGGGTAGTGATGCGACTTGGCCCCCGGTGCCTCTCCGCTACTTCACCTGTGGCACGATAGCGTGTCCACAATCTTGAAATTACATTTTGATGGGTCCCTATGGCCTCAGCAACATTACGCTGAACAGATCCAGCTTCCAGCATTCCCACAGCTCGTAACATCTCCGCCCTCGTCAAATGTCGGCGTTGCATGGCTACAATACCTCAATTTTAACTTTATCTTTCGTTTAAAAATTAAAAAAAAGTGTAACTAAACGTAATTCGTATTGTTTTCTAAATTTCGCACAAATGAAAATTCCCTCTCCTATACATCAAGACATTTTTATGCCACCGAAACAAAAGAATTTTCAAAAATTTGAATTTGGAATTAGTCTGAGATAAATTACAAACAAATCGGTTTATAAAAGATTCCAATGCGGCCAGTACTTTTCGAGTTATTTAATTGAGTATGAAATATCCCTAGACCGTGTTGATGTGTGTATATAAAAGAAGAAACTGACTGACTTACTGACTCATCTATCAACGCACAGCCCAAACCGCTGGGTCTACAGATTCCAAATTTGGCAAGTAGGTTCTTTATGTGGTCTAGGGGTGCCATAAGAAAGGATTTTTCTAAATTCACCCCCTAAGGGGGTTAAACGGGGCTCCAAAGTTTGTATGGGGAAACAAGATTAGTTAGACTATTTTATTCGAAACTTCACAGGAGTGCTCCTACTGATAAATGAGTAGAAACGGGTTTCAGGTTTTTTCAGTATTCAACCCCTAAGAGGGGGAAAAGGAGTGACAGGGTCTAAAAATCAATGCACAGCCCAAATCGCTGAGTCTAGATATTCCAAATTTGGCACATAGGTTCTTTATGAAGTTTAGGGTTGCATTAAGACAGGATTTTTCATAATTCACCCCCTAAGGGGTTGAAAAGGGGGTCCAAAGATTACATGGGGAAATAAGATTAGTTAGACTACTTTATTCGAAACTTGACAGGAGTACTCTTATCGATAAATAAGATAACATTTGTGCTTCATGTTTTTTCAGAATTCAACCCCTAAAGGGGGAAATGGGGTAACAAAGCCTGAAATTCAACATAAGTATTGAACGTATGGTGAATTGGGTCGGGTGTATTACAAAAACAACGATTTTAAGATTTAATGTGGCGGACCAGAAATACCATCATTCCCTGTTGGGGCGCAATGGGGTTGAAATGTCTAAAAATAAATATGGGTATCGATACCGAGATTATTAGGGGTGCATTATTACGAAAATGGCATTTATTTTGAGATCCAGAAGATGGCGGATTCGACTTCTATAAAGTAGTATTGTTGATTTATTGTGATGATTGTGATAACGATGATGGTGATTACGATGATGATGATTATGATAATGATGATTGTGATGATGATGATTGTGATGATGATGATTGTGATGACGATGATGATGATTGTGATGATTTTGATTACGATGATAATGATTGTGATTACCTTGATGATGATTGTGATAACGATGATAATGATTGTGATTACGATGATAATGAGTGTGATAACGATGATGGTGATTGTGACAGTGATGGTGATTGTGATGATTGTAATGCTGATAGCGATGGTTGTGGAAACGAGGATGGAGATTGTGATGATGATGATTGTGATTAAGATGATAATGATTGTGATAACGATGATGGTGATTGTGATAGTTAGTTTGATGGTGTTTGTGATAGTGATGGTGATTGTGATAGTGATTGTGATAGTGACGGTGGTTGTGATGGTAATAGCGATAGTGATGGTGATTGTGATGATGATTGTGATTACGATGATAATGATTGTGATAACGATGATGCGGATTGTGATGGTAATTGTGATTATGATTGTGATGGTGATGATGGTTGTGATTGTGATGGTGGTTGTAATAGTGATGGTGATTGTGATGGTGGTTGTATGGTGATTATGGTTGTGATTGTGATGGTGGTTGTGATAGTGATGGTGATTGTGATGGTGGTTGTGATAGTGATGGTGATTGTGATGATAATAATAAATTGTGACGATTATTAAATTTGGCTCATAGATGGTTTATTGGCACATGCCTGGATTAACATGTAGGACACTATTTATCCCTTTTTTTTTTTTTTTTTTTTTCGGGTGGGAAATCATCAAATAACTCCTCCCGCTCTGGGCGGAGCAGGAGGGAGTGTCTTACTTTTAATGACTAAAACCCATCCATGTTCCTTCATTGCCTTTTCCGGGGCCACGGTATCTCTTTCGAACAGTCCCGCAACCCCGGCAGGCATCGGTCCCTACGGACCCCTTCCCTTTTGCTGACTCTCTTTGAGGCGCGCGTGGAACACGAACGCGCCGTCGACACGGCCTGTCGTCATGAGACGGACGGACGGCGAGCTAGCCCACCGTCCACAGGCCCGAGCCTACGGTGGCCGGGGGCCACGTGGTGGCCCCCGACGCCCGGGACCTCTTTGTCGCCTTACGACCATAACGACGCCTTACGACCATTTATCCCTTTAGTATGATTCAGTGGGACAGTTACCGAACTTTACGCGGGCGAAGCCGCGGGCAACAGCTAGTATGATATAAAACTTCGATCTACAGTGAATACGTTTCATTAGTTTTCGTTTGTCAATATAATAAGACAGTAACAATAAATTGTACATTATCATGTGTGTGTAGGCAACTACAGTACTTTCACAGTTTTTAAGTCTTGTGATTGGGACTGTAGCTACATTTAATTTTCATATTTGTTTCGACAATTCAAAAGTGCCTGTAACTGGCCTACTTGAAATAAATGCTTTGATTTTGATTTTGAAATAAAATTAAAGTATTCTGCGCCAGTTCAGCTCGCTCCTCAGTCTCATGTCAGTCTAGCTAGTGTCTAATTTTCGTCAATAACAATCGACTATCGTCCGGATACCGCTATTATTATCGACTCGTGTACGCCGATCGAAATAATTTGATCCAGGAAGTAAAAATCAAAAATTTGCAAAAAAAATGTAATAGGACTCTTAACACCTAAACCAGTAATGCACTTATAGTGCTTGACACTACACAATAGTTTAGTGAGAACGTCAGCTATCATGGATTCAGTGAGTACTTACATGTCTCAGTTCGATGTCTTTGTTATCTCGTAGTACCCTAATATAATGATGCTTTATATCAATGTGTTTACTGCGTGCGTGAAACATTGGGTCTTGAGCCAAACATATTGCTCCCTGATTATCGGCATGAACAACTACTCGAGTGTACCTCACAATTCCTAGCTCATAAGACTATTCAAATACACTGCCCCGAATTGTTGAAATATTGAAAATGTGTGTTCGTTTTAAAGTCTTGGTTGCCGTTATTCAAACACATTGTACTGGCTGAACTTCAGGAGGCTTCTCTATATTTAAGTATTTAAAATAAACAAAATTTACCATTTCGGTGTAATGTGTGATGTACGGTCAAAACGAGTTCATATTACAATACTATGTCTTTACGTCACCTGTTCAGTAAAATAATAAATGTGTTACTCAAAATTGTTTTTGTTTACTTACAGATCTTGAACTGGAAAGTCTAGATAATAGCCGTCTAGATGAAGAAGATATACTAGCACACGGTTCTGAATTCGATGCAGACGATGATGTTCCTTTAATGGAGTTTAAAATAGAAGAGGAAGAACAACAAGAAGCACCTAAGGAGAAACGCAGGGCCGTGGACTCCAAAAGTAAGTATTGTATTAGTTACTCTCTCACTGACAGAAAGCTACACTCTGACCGATTGCCATGGGGGATATGTTTGTGGTAGTTAAATAAAAATCGACAGCAGGACCCGCTAATCAATAGAAGCTAGTGTACGACCTAAGTTTCCGCTTCGGCCACCGTCAGAAAAAGAAATAACTTGAAATGGACAAAATGTGCTGAAGTTCTGGCCGCAGCCCAAGGTTTGTAGCAAGTCCTGACTGAATACTGAGACGGGGCAGTAACGGCAGGTACCTTAACCACTGTTGCTACATGAAAACGGTCTCAGGAGACTTACTTGAGCTTGAATTATATGTTACTAGCGACCCGCTCCGGCTTTGCTCGGGACCAATTTAGAACAAAAAAGTGCGCTTACTGTAAAATTATTTGGAAATGCGGGTGCCTTTATTTTCCAATAATTCCATTTTTTTTGGTGGTAAAATCATTAAACGATATCTCCTAAGATATTCATTTAAATTGAATAGTGTTTAAGGTAATTACGTTCTAAAATAAATATTGAAGATATCTATATAGATTTACACCATACACCATAAATAAGCTTCTAAAATAATGCATTACCTACTTTTTACGCAAAACTTAAGGGCCTATACTACCTCAAATGGCTTAGCATGATCCTCCGTTACGCCTAAAATACTGCAGCATTAATTTTAAAATAAATATATGAGTAAAGTTGAGGATTAATGCTAAGTACTATGTGTGACGAAAACACGATTCCATAAACTTTTTCTCGATTGAAAAAAAATCCAAAGTAACCTCCAAATCGATCAATAAACCGCTGGTATTAAAAAGTACTTCAAATTAGATCATGAAACTTTGCATACTAACTGAACTATAAAGCAGGTCTTATTAAAATGTGTTTTATTTATTTAGTTCAATCAATAGGTTTTTTTGTAAATAGCAAAAAAAACACTCATTTCGCACTATTCGGCCCGCAGTGACTGACGTAACAACCACTCTGTAATGCAAGCTGATAAGATCTTTATTCTAACAGTATTTCAAACGAAGTTTGAACCACCACAAATAGAGTTTCTAATTTTTTAGCTGCTGTAGTCGCCTTAAAAGATGAAAATGGTTAAGTGAGCAACTGTTACACTACGACCCTATTTGTTTCGCTGAGAATGGTTTTTCAGCGCGCGTAATTTTAATTCTGTACTTAATATCTTCCAAATTATTAATTTAAATAATATACTTTATATTAAATGCTCATTGATGTATTTAAGGTACTGACTTGGATAAGGATTAATTTGGTATTGATTAAAATCGCTTCGTAAATAAGCCATTATTTCTCGTAAAAATAAAGGATAAAAAATGGTTATTGTGGGTTATCCCTAAGAGATAGACATACCTAAGAGATAGACATAGACCATCACGGACCATTTTTAGAACTTTTTAAGGCTGCAGTCTTGCAAAATTCACTCGCTGCGAATTATTTGCGTAACAAAGTATTTTTTTTTTAAACAAACAGATGAAATAACACGAAATATTATTATTGCACTTATGTAACCATAATATAAGTAATAGCTAGTTATTTTTTTAAGTTCATTTAATGGATTATGTTAGGTAAATCAAGCGTTAAATACAGGTCTTTCGTGCCCAACATCATTTCGAGTTGTGTTTGTGCGCTTAGTTTATGGCAATAAAGAATTAATTTACAAATCTGTTCAGCGCATAATGAGCTCAACATTCTCGTCTTCAAAGTGCGCTGATTAGTTTTTTCTAATTATCTTTCATTTTCTTAATTCAGAGGTCACAATTTCATCAATATTCTCTGTTTTTATCTCTTAATAAACGGGTTGTTTCATAAAAACTATGCATCGTAAGTATGTAATAATTAAATTATTTTGATGCCAAGAGTTCAATAAAGCAAATACAAAAAAAATGCACCTAAATCACCTTACTCTAATAATAATAATAATCTCAAAAGGGGACTATATTTCTTGTCACCAAAATTTATATTTGTCATCAAGTTGTACCACCTAATAAATAGATCTATCGCCACGAAATATGTTCGTTCTCAGATAAACAAAAAGTGTTCCCAAGTTCCAATTATCAAATTAATATTAATATATGTGTAAAATAAGAGATGGATTACCAATAACATCGTAGTGCATTACATTAATATAAACTTCGTTCTTATAATAATAGTTTTATTACTTAAATAATAGCTTTGTGCTCAGAATGGTAGATCTGTCACCAAATAAATCGATTATCGATCCCTGACTGCGACTCGTTTTTATTTGATATTTTGTGACCAATACAGTATTACATTTTATTTTGTTCAGTTATTAAAATAATAGTATTCGTTACCAATTTAATACATCAATTTATAATTTTAATGAGGTGGTTGATGACAAACTAGTTTTGCCTAGGCCGACTTGGGGCACCCCGACACGGATAGATTAGGTTAGAAGGGTATGGCGGGGTCGAATGAGCGAGCGAATAGACCCCGCCATACCCTTCGTGGTTATTTTTTTATAAACAATCCAGAAGTAGGAGCCCCGCGGAGCGGGGCTCCGTCGACCAGGTCTCCTTCGACTCGGATGCAAGAGCATAACAGTTCATTTTCTAGTGGTCAAAAATTAAGTTAATTAAGTTAAGTAGTAGACTCTTTTGGTTGAAACGATGATAACGACAACCCTACATTTTTTTAGAACTGTATAAAATTTTCTAGTGACATAATAATATATGATTTATTGGTGATCTCTTTAAATTAGTTTGCTTAAATACTTATTAGTACAAACCTTTTATATTACATACAAAAACATTTATTTGGTACTAGACCCTATATCTTCATGATTTTAGGTGATTTATTGTGGAATTGATTTTATAATGTTTGGTGACTTCATTTTGGTGACAAATCTACTATTTTGAGGGCAAACCCTATTATTTAAGGAACGCAAAACTAATTAAATTGGTGATAGCTTAAATGATACCCATCTCAAAAGACCTACAAAAAAAGAGTTTATAAACAAGAATTGCAAGGGATTTCTTGTAGGTCTTTCAAACAGATTGACACATTAAGTAGTCCAGTTTTGTATATTTAACCACACCGAACAGGAGGCACGCCAAGTGTAGTTTCCGTCTGGACTACATTTTTAGTGAGAAATGCTTGTTTAGAAAAGATGTTACGTGACTTCGCCGAGGAATATTGTAGTAAAACCGCGCGCAAGCATTTTTGCACTCTTTGATTGAGTCGATCGGTACGAGCTAGCAGGCGCGGGCAGGGCAGTACGAGTACCAAAGTTTCCACAAGCTGTTCCCGTAGTGATTCTGATAAGTAAGGCCTCGTTTTATACAATGTGTTTGGCTACCGGTTACCGATACCTTAGGGATATTATTTACTCATTTTTATCGACAAATACCTGTTTATAAATACTTCTAACCCCACACCCCGCGAATGGCAGCCATTTTGTTTTTCTAATCGGCTGATCTAGGGAATGTTCAATGAAATGCTAATATCTTTGAATGTAAGAGACCTAGAGACGTGCAAATGACCTTATTGCAAGGTTAAACAACGAGGCTATCAAATTATTAAATATATTTTATTGAAAAGTTATCCTAAAAGAGCCTAAAAAAATACAAAATTTAAAAAGAACATAAATCCACACAATGCATAAATAAATTTCTCTCCAGTCCATCGGTCAGTCGGTCTAGTCGGCTCCAATTAATAAATAAATTTTCTTCAAAATTTCCTAAAAAAGCCAAAAAAAAAACTCAATTTTACAAAAAAAGTATTATTCTTTTTACATTTTCTACTATAGTGCAAAATTAGCCCTGGAATGTTGTGTACGTTTTTATGTTAAATGAGAAGTATTTGAGTCAACCTACAAAAGGATATCAAAATATTGACTCAACGGTAATTATTTTAAGAGTTATAGCCATTTGAACACAGCCCTGTCCCAGCACAAAGGCTCCACAATGTTGCAGGTATGCCACTCTATATTCATTTATATTCTATACTAGCTGACCCGCGCAACTTCGTCTGCGTCACATGAGAGAGAGAGAGGGTTAGAGACAGTGTGACCTTCAAAGATAGACATTATTATGCTATCGCGGATTTTATGTTGAACTTTTTAAGAGGAACAATTCGGTATGTAAAGTATTTTTCAGGTATTTTTTTTATATTTTTATTTCGTAAAACATTTAATTGTAAGCCACTAATTTGAAGCTTTTTTCCAAGTAACAGTTTTTTTTAATTTATTTTTTAAAGTATTTTTCGTGATGACGTCATTTCATAGTCTGAATAGCTTTAAGTCTTTGCCACGTTTTCAGTACATACAAAAAACTAATAGACAACTTCAAACTTGACATTGACAACAGTTGACACTTGTCAGATACGATTTTTTATTTTGTTTGTTGTGAAATGTGAATGCTGTGATCGTGGCTGTGGTGTGAACTTTTTGTTTGAGTTACTTTTCCTACGATTTTTAGCAAATTTAATTTCTACTATTATCCGTGCTGCATATTCGTGCAATGAATCTGTTATCGACAACTGGTGCTAAATGCTACGAAGCAAGACACCGTCATGCAGAAACACTACAACAAATAGCCTATTTACTAATCCAAACAATAGGCAGGCAGTTCCGTAAAGCATGCAATGGTCAATCAATATTGCAGTAAGTATCAAAGTCCAACGGGAAAGCAAGGTCTGTCGTATACAAAGAATTAACGCAGAGAAAGAGAAATTATGGCAGCGCGCGATCCATCTCTAATAACTAGCATTGACACTTTGACACTGACGGTATGACAGACTAGCAACAGTTTTTTTTTTAATTTATCTTGAAAAGCGCGAAGGAAGTAGTCTGTTCAGGCTACGTTATGACGTCATTTAGAGGTCAAATGAAAGTCAAATGGTTACATGTATTATTGTGAAAATAAACACAATCTTGTGATATAGAGAGCTAAAAATAGAAAAATAAGGCTTAGGACCCTAAAATATCCAAATGGTTTTTCAATGGAAGTTCTCAAAAGAAATAAATTTTCCCCGTTTTTGCAACATTTATCATTGATGCTTCGCATGTAGACTAATCTACACGCAGAGAAATATCTGGCTACCTATACGAGAAAAAACGCTACTTTAACTAGAACTTTTGTTTGCAACCGTGACAGCAAGACTCGCTAGTTGACTTTACAAAAACCATTCTGTAATTATTTTTAACTAGATGTTTAGTGTAACTGACCAAACAATATAATACTCACCACAAACAAGATAAATACCTTTAGGTACATAAAGTCTACTTTACCAAAAATACTAACGCGCCTGTTAATACCAATGCAATTATAACCATACGTCAAGTAGACATGGTGCCGATTCCCTTGTTCACAAACTAAACTAAATTTAAGTTGAATGCATCTTTTTCTTTCTATTTCATTATGAAAAGGACAGAAGATAAATATTAGTTTAATCCTGTCAAATTAGTCAGCACCTGACGTAATTTGATGTAATTTTAGTAGTCAACTTTTTAATCGCGTCTAAAACTTGTATGGCGCTGATTAATTTGACAGAACATAACTAAAATTTATCTTCTGTCCTTTTCTTAATGAAATAGAAAGAAAAAGATGCACTGAACTTTTTGGGGCCTCGGAATGGGCCACCTCCGGGATCCTTACTGACGGTAGGAGGGGTATCCATCGGCGTCGAGTCGACGCTGAAGTACCTGGGACTTGTCCTTGACAGCCGGTGGAACTTCGTGGAACATTTCCGACGTTTGGCCCCCAAACTGGAGCGGACTGGGGCTGCCTTCAGGCGGCTCCTGCCCAATCTGGAGGGGCCAAACGCCTCCTGCCAGAGGCTCTACGCGGGAGTCGTGCGGTCCATGGCCCTTTACGGGGCCCCGGTGTGGGCGCGTTCATTGAGGCGGCGAGCCGCCCACTACCTGAACGCGCCCCAAAAGGTGCTAGCCGTAAGGCTGGCCCGGGGCTACCGCACGATTGCCCGCGAGGCGGCGAGCCTCCTTGCCGGATTGCCGCCATGGGATCTGGAGGCGATAGTCCTCGCGCGCCTGCATGAATGGCGCGCGGAGGCGCTACGCTGGGGGGAAACTCCGCTGCCGCGACAAATTGTCGCTCAGCGGACAGACATCCGGCGAGATCTCAAGGCGACATGGAGAGAGCGACTGTCGCAACCCCGTGCAGGGCACGCCACAACTGTGGCGATAAGTCCCCTCTTTGAGGAGAGGCTTGAGAGACGCCACGGCGTCCTCACCTTCCGCCTGACGCAGGTCCTCACCGGACACGGAGTGTTCGGGAGGTTCCTGCACCTAATCGGGCGGGAGGAAACGCCCGGGTGCTTCCATTGTGAGGATCGACCGGAGGACATGGTGGAACACACGGTGGTGTGCCCCGCGTGGGCGGAGCACCGCCGTGTCCTCGAAGCGGCGATCGGCGGCGGCGACCTCTCGCGTCCGGCCCTGGTGCAAGCCATGGTCCGGAGCGAAACGGAATGGGACGCCGTCACCTCCTTCTGCGAAGCAGTAATGCTAGAGAAGGAGGTGGCGGAACGTGAGAGGGAGAGAACCTCTCAACGTCCCGGCCGCCGCGGGAGACGCCCCGGGCGTCGGGGGCCACCACCACGTGGCCCCCGGCCACCGTAGACTCGGGCCTGTGGACGGTGGGCTAGCTCGCCGTCCGTCCGTCTCATGACGACAGGCCGTGTCGACGGCGCGTTCGTGTTCCACGCGCGCCTCAAAGAGAGTCAGCAAAAGGGAAGGGGTCCGTAGGGACCGATGCCTGCCGGGGTTGCGGGACTGTTCGAAAGAGATACCGTGGCCCCGGAACACAAAGGGCAATGAAGGAACTTGGATGGGTTTTAGTCAGTAAAAGTCTGACACTCCTCCCTCCTGCTCCGCCCAGAGCGGGAGGAGTTATTCGATGACTTCCCATCCGAAAAAAAAAAAAAAAAGAAGCCTGCCTTTCGCCTTTGGTTTAGTTTGTAAACAAGGGAATCGGCACCATTACTAGATCAATCGTAAGGACTACTTTGCAATCTGGTAAACACAAACACTTATTTTTGGGTTTACTAAATACTTTGCTGTATCTACTAATGAATTTGTGTAATAATACGAATAATTATCAATACAATTCACGTCGATACGTGAATTGTATTGATAATTATTCGTATTGCAACGCTAGCTTTAAGTTCTCGAATTCTAAGGGGAGTCGGCGCGTACACCAGTCCGCACCCCCATTATCAAAAATTTCGCATCCGAGTTATCCACACTGGGGGTAATCGCAGGAGTCAACCTATCCGCACTGCGGATAGGTTGACTCCTGCAAAATGCCTTTCCATTGCACTGCGGATAGGCCTCACTCTGAGGGAACCGCCTATTATATCACGGTTTCCTCTGGGGTCTACCTGGAACTACCAGGTAAGTATGAATTCTCTATAATACAGCGCGAGGGTCGTTCAACGGCGGAAAATCTTGACACCGCGATTCAGAAACGTGACGTAATTATACAGCGCCATCTAGTTGGCAAATTGTAACTAACTCGTGGGGATTTTAATACATACATTGTACCGTTTACTGTTTCCAAGGTGGTTTTTACTATAATATTCTTGTTAAGCCATAACACTACATAAAAAGGAAACCAAACTAAACGAATATTATACGACACTTAGAACGATATGTACTGCAAACAATAATGTAGTTGTAATAAATAGATTATTGTTTTAATTACAGAAACACTCTTATTCCACCAATAACATTGTAAATCATTACCCGGAACTAGATCATTTAGTGACTGCGAATCCCTGTTTCTTAGTACATACAGTACATTATGTACATATTAACATAATTATTGTTTAAGATACAATAATTATTGATGTTTTAGTTCAATAATATTTTTTTGTGAGCTACATTAATCAAATAATATAATGAAACACACGATTAGTAGGAGTGACTAATTAGTCGTAGAGATAACAAGGACCAAGTATTTCAAACTAGAAATATTGTAACCTAATTTAACTATTCGATTCAGTAGTTCTGTTTGTCACCAATTTCTCTGCGTGTAGAGTACCTAATGCTATAATAACTTTTTCAATACACTTCCTCGAAAACTGGTCCATAACGCACTTCGATTAGGTACAACATGCAATGTATTTCACACGCGTGCGATTTTTTCCACTTTCCCGCACGTGTGCGGGAATGAAAATTGCCACAGATAACTATACCTATACTTAGTCCAAATTGGTTCAATGTCTGAGGTGATTTTTTTTTTAATTTTTGCAAAGCTCTACGCGCCTTTACTGCATAACTAGAATATCAAAGATAAACATGATTATTAAAAACTAATAGTTACTTTTATACACAAATTAACATTTATTTGTGTTCTGAATTCAAAAATTATAAAATAAATCTATTTATTATATTAGGCTGTTTAACGGCTTCATACCTTTGCCTCTCCTTCAACCTGGCGAAAGCAAAGCGCGAAAAAAAAAGAAAATTAAAATCATAGTTTCATAGTTCGTGACAAAAATATTTTTCGTTATTTATTTTATTTCTTCAAAAGTGTATTGAAAAACGTCGTTTGATACACGTGGACATTTATTATTGCAATTCTCGGCTCAAAAACACCCTCGCCTACGGCTCGGGTGTTATAATTCCGCCTCGAATTCAATAACAAACTTTCTCCACTTGTATCAAAATGTACTATTTCACTTCTCATGCTCTAAAGTACGCCTTTGTGTCGTGCTTAGGCAACATAAAGTCGCTTTTTATGCTCTAGAGCATAAAGTAAAGTCTTCGTCGGAGACCAAGGCAATCGGTCCAACAGCCACACGAACTTCAACTTCATAGAATAACCTCTTTATTTTAATTCGTCTGTCTGTCCATATGTCTGTCTGTCCGTCTGTCTGTCCGTCTGTCTGTTCGACTGTCTGTCCGTCTATGCGTCCGTCTGTCTGTTCGACTGTCTATCCGGTTATGCACCCATCTGTCTGTCCGTCTGTCTGTCCATCTGTTTGTCCGTCCGTCTGTATGTCCGTCTGACTAAATTGACTATTTTTCTCGCACTCAAAGTGAAAAGTACAGTGTAGCACACGGTGCTAAATTCCGATTATAACTTGGTACCTTGGTAACTTGGTACTACCTCGTATATAATGGGTCATTTTAGCCCCTTGTATTACAATGTACTATTATAAAGCTGGTCAGTCGATTTAAAAGTTATCTGGTGAGCACATTTTTAGTCATTAGTACCATTCTAGTACAATAGATGTCGCTGCATCTTACATTTGATGATTAGTTCTTCTTGAACACTTTAAATTCGTATATCTTCTGACAGAATTAACCGATTACGATGAAACAAAAACTAAATAATACCTCAAGATACACACAATTTTTATGTATAAAAGTTATCTGTATTGGTTTCGTATATTTTACGTGATGCTTGATCATCGAAACAGACTAACAGATAAACACACAAAACTTCCAAAAATGCTGGAAATGAGTTCTGTTGGTTATCCTTTCACACCCTGGCAATTTTTTTTGTTAATATTTTCGATGTACAAAAACGATTTTTCTACAGATTTATTATATGTATGTATAGTTTATATTATTATATTCTATTTGTTTGAGCAGGTAGATAAGGAACCAAAACGAGTGGAAGTGAGACGGCAGAAAGGTAAGTGAGTGAGTGAGTAAAGTGGCTAAATAATAACAGCCGCACGGGTCGATCTTCAAGGTTAAGCTGTGATTGCCTAGGTCGGTTACCGAGTCTTCTCCGTGCTGGCATCTCACTTCCACTTGTAAATTTGGTGCCTTATCTATCTGCTGCTGGGGTACCTGCAACATTGTGGAGCGTTTGCGCTGGGACTGGGCTATGTTTAAATGTCTATAATTTTTAATATAATTGGTGTCGGTCGAGTCAATATTTTGTATAGTCGCATACTACATACATAATATTTATATATCATTTTGTAGGTTCACTCAAATACTTCTTTCTCATTTAAGGTGACACATCACACGGGCTCGAACTCATTGGTGGGCGTGGCTAAAAAGCACGCTGTCCCACCTGGCATCATGCCCGACAGAGATAGTATCAGTGATGAGCAGTTAGACGCTAGTATTCACGCGCGTCTAGTTCGTACGCACACACTCAGCGTTCCGAACAAAAACGAAGTTATATAATACTTTCGTCTGACCTTTTATTTAAATGCGCTAAAAAGAATAAAATAAACTTTTTCGTTAAAACTTTTACTATCAACTTATAACGTCATCGTCACTACACAATTCGCGAGATTAGTGGCAACAATAATTTTGTATAGGTAACTATATTGTTTGTTATTGTTGGCCTGGGGTCACGATGTCCTGGACGCTTTCCGCCAGGTCTGCTAATCCCTCGAGAGAAATAAATGGCTGTGAAGCCAGCAGAGTCTGGACGTTGGTCGGCAGACGACTGCTTTATATTGTCATCGTGGTACTGTGGATTTCCTTGGCCTGATAAAGTTTAGGATTTCCTTTTCAGGGCGTATCACGTCGGAGTCACCAATTTAGTGATTGTTGTACACTAACTAAAATAAATTAAAAATGTTCATAATTCTATATAAATTTAGTCAACACAAGACAGAGAAGTGACAGATCAGACGAAAAGTAAAAATTATATCGTGAAGGTTTTATGTATATAAAGTTTCTAAATAAGTAGGTCGCTACACCATATTATAGGGTGTGCGTTTCGATGGCGCGACCACGGCGTTTTTTTTTTAAATAACCATGCCGTGATTTTGTAAAAATATGTAGGTATGTACGTGGTTCAAATTTCCCAAAACCTTAAATTTGTAAAAGTTATGGTTAAAAAGTTGTAAGGGTTTGAACGTGGCCACGCCATCGAAACGCGGAGAACCGCGCGGCCACGGAAATCTTAAAAACTAAGCGTTGCAGAGACCTGAAATTTAGGTAAATAACAGATTGAATTTGTAAAAAAAATATAAAAAATCCTAGGTTTATATTTCAGGAGCATAGCTACGGTATCGCTAATCGCTATAATTTCACCTTCAAATTAATTGAAATTTAAAATTGAAATTAATTAATTTAATTAATTAATGAATTTAATTTTAAATTATTTTTTTTACAAAATCTTGCCATAGTTTAAAAAAAAAATAATGCCGTGGTCGCGCCATCGAAACGTACACATTATAGGAATGCAATAAAAATGCACAGGCCCTTAAACTTCAGCGAAAAACAAATGACACGTCACTGACGTCATGCATGAAATGAAAAGGACAGAAATATAGGTCTTGTTCTTCTATCAAACGAAGGACATGTCAATATCGCGTGTCCCCCTCCCGCACCGTACCGGGGGAAACATTATTCAGTGAGATGCACGAAAATTCAGAGTAAAAGGCGCGCGTAAAAAAATATGAAAAGGCTTTTGGGACATCGAATTTTATGAAAAAACCACTGCATAAATCATTATCAAATAAAATTTATTGAATTCTTCGATAATTGTGCTGTGTCGGTACCGACTTTGTTTTGGAAATTTGACACTTCTTTTATTACTAATTTGCGCCCAAAGTTACGTTAAAATTGGCAATAAAAATTAATCTTTGGTAGCTCGTAACTTTTGAATGGCTTTTTATTTTACTATTCTGTTTCCGCACAGACACAATTAATAATGAGACAAAACGATATCATGTTTAACTTTAGATGTACCATGTCAAACAGTGGAGTAATAGCCCCCCGAAATTTGAATGGAAAATATGTTGCGCAGTTCAACCTTAACATAAAAACATATACAGCCAGCAGTTTTTCAATTAAGCAACTTTCAACACAGTGTATTATATTAATGTTTTATTCTCACAATAGGTGTACCCGCTGCAAAGAAACCGAAGCTAGATGTGCAGAAAGATAAAAACGAAGATTTAATATCACCCAAAAGTAGTTACAGCGGTACTAACAGTAGTGTCATCAAGAGAAATAGCTTAAGACACAATCGTTTATGTGATAAAGATAGACCGTTTAAATGTGATATTTGTCAAAGTAGTTTTATTAAAAGTAGTCATTTGAAAACTCATATTTGTACACACACTGGTGAGAAACCTTATAAATGTGATGTTGGTCAGAGAAGTTTAAGTGATCAAAATGTTTCTTATGAATGTGATATTTGTCAGTGTAGGGTTAGTCGAAAGGATAATTTGGTAACTCATATTCGTAGACACACTGGTGAAAAACCTTATGCATGTGATATCTGTCAGAGTAGTTTTAGTCAAAGGGTTCATTTGAATACTCATATTCGTACACACACTGGTGAGAAACCCTATAAATGTGATATTTGTCAGAGTGGTTTTAGTGTAAAGGGTACTTTGGAAAGTCATATTCGTACACACACTGGTGAGAAACCGTATAAATGTGATGTATGTCAAAAGAGTTTTAGTATAAATGGTAATCTGAAAAAACATATTCGTACACACACTGGTGAGAAACCTTACAAATGTGATATTTGTCAGAGAAGTTGTAGTCAAAAGAGTGATTTGAAGAGACATATTCGTACACACACTGGTGAGAAACCTTATAAATGTGATATTTGTCAGAGTAGTTTTAGTCAAAGGTATACTTTGAAAACTCATATTCGTAAACACACTGGTGAGACACCTTTTAAATGTGATGTTTGTCAAAGAAGTATTGGTCGAAAGGGTGATTTGAAGAAACATATTCGTACACACACTGGTGAGAAACCTTATAAATGTGATCGTTGTCCGACAAGTTTTACAGCCAAAAGTTCTTTGAAATACCATGTTTTCAAACAACATAAATAAATCACATTAATGGACTTTTTTATCTGTTTCCAAAAAAAAAGTGTATATTATGTGAACGGTGTAGAAGCTTATGGCACAACTAGTTTTTTTTTTCACAGCTTAGAAAAAAAATGATCTTTATTAAAAAAACGTTACAAATTTCAATATTTTGTTTTGGAATAATGCAAAGAAAGAGAAATTTGAAAAAAATAATCGAATTTCAATTTTTTTAGATTTTAATTGCGAATTTTTTTTTTTCGAAAAAATGAAAAAAACGCTAAGTATGCCATTTGCTTCCACTCCGTTCACCTATTATACTCCTTTTTTTTGGAAAGTGATAAAAAGGTATACACTGTACACACTCTGCGGCAGTCAATGTGGCCTAAACACTAAACGCGAATAAGTGAACAAACTAGATGCCAGGTAGCTTTTTCAGTTGGTTTAAGTGAATCATTTCACATTATATAAGTTTAAAGTTGATTTATGTTAAAACTGTGACTGCCTCGTCGGTCTAGTGGTCGCATAGCTCATCTGTTGAGCACGTGTTCCTGTGTTAGATTCTCGGGTCAGGCAAAGTGTGATTGTGTTTTTCATCGGTATTTCCCGGTAGCAACCCGGATTGGATTTATATCCGATTGATGGTAATAGGCTCACCTATTAGTAACTATTACATGGCACTTAGAAATAACGTGCGTAATGTGTACTCACTATAGGAGCAACCTTAAGGAGACTTTTAAAAATAGGTAGCTCCCATTTTTTTTTTTCAAATGTTCTTAAGTCGAGTTTGAACGAACAATGCTTGGCTTTCTTTCAAAGTGAGTCACTTCGAAACCGTCACACTGTCCATGATTTAGTTTTTCTACAGGGTTGTGAATGGTCAAATTGAATGAGAACAGTTGCTAGAACGTGTCATGTTGTCATTCCCATATAACCGCCCTAGACAGCCAATTTCTAGACTTCACCCGCCAGTCAGTCGAAATAACATCGGGAGACACTCACCAGTATCAAGAATGTGCATACAATACAACGAACTCAATTCAAAATTGCTCTTGTGTTCTTTAGTTCCGTACCCAAGTTCAAAACCCTGTTGCGCACACATTTATTTGATGTCGGTACATTTGAACAGTCATGTCTTTTTTTTTAGTTTATAAAATTATATTTTGTTGTTTTTTTGTCCATACTACTTTATTGTTGTAAGTCTGTTATTTATCTCTATTTATTTATCTCTTTAATTCAGGACAGGTCTGCTCAAATCTGCGTGGTTCTTTCTTCAAAAGATCATCTCAGACACTAATCTGCATAGTCCTCATGTGAATTGAGCAAAATTATGTCTGGACTTCAAAAGAGACAATGACCTCTGAGTTTGTTCCGGCTGTTTCTTCTCAAAGTACTCAGGTACGAAACACCGGCCCCATCTAGTGTTTAAAAAATGGCGTGTATAAGTGTTTGTAAACACCTACTTTCAAAAATAAACGTCGTTTTATTTCTTTTCATCAATTGGTAGTACGTACATTAGAACCATAACAAGTGTACTTTTATCAATAATGTTATATATGTACTATTGGTACACCTATTTTAAATATATAGGTACATCTTAAACCAAGCTAATGTCAAATTATTTGCTTAATCTTTTGAATGCCAAAGACATTTTGACACATACGTGACAAGCAACCGCGTGCCCTGTACGCCAACGGCACATATAAGTGACAAGAATTGTGCCGTGCACTATAAACAATTAAATACGAGTAGCTTTGGAATCCCTATTCTTTTTGTGTGGTGTAGAGAGCACACGCGTGCGTTTATACTCTGGCGTTAATAATAAACCAACTACAGAAGCCACTTTGCATCCATTCTCATTGAAAAATCTCATGGAAATAAGAATATTATCCGACATTCAATAATGTGTACGGGATGAGGGTTGCAGAATATTTAGTACCTTTTTTTCTTAATAATCTTCCAGAGGACTTGCAAACGCTGTACAAAACGAGTTCGTAAAGTTATAAATATAAATCAAAACGTTTCCTTACACAAAACTTCTCCTAAAGTAAGTCCTATGAATTATTATCATAATCATTTATACAAAGTAAGTTTTATTGTATCATTGTAGTTGTAACATTTTGTAAAATTTAAACGAACGGCTCGCCAGCACACAGATAAGCCATGAGAGGTTTTCGATGTGTGGCTTAAACCGAACTGTAATAGATTAAGTTTTTTTAGATATAAAATAGATTACTATGTTCACAAACAAACGGCTTGAGTTACATAAACCTATGCGAATAACGTTATTATATATTTTGTCAGTGGGAACTATAGAATTTAAAAGAAACCTTCAAGACCGTTTTCAACAAGCGATACCTCAATGCATTCCTAAATATTATTGTGCTGCTGGAATCTCCACTATATGTGTTGAACCAGGTCTTTAAATTCCAACAGCGCTTTTATGTTTAAGCTGCTCTTAGAATAAGTTAAAACGGGTATTCGGGTATATATAAGGCCCGCATTGGTATTGGTAGGTGATCAATGTGACATCTACACAACATTGTTAGTTCGTTGTTACTTAGTTTTGTGCTTTTGTGATTTTCTTTTTACTTTATATATAAACTAGCTGATGCCCGCGGCTTCGCCCGCCCACAAATTATATACTAAAAATCACTCAATAGAATCACTCTATCTATTTAAAAAAAAACCCGCATCAAAATCCGTTGCGGAGTTTTAAAGATCTAAGCACATACAAAGGGACAGACAGACAGACGCAGCGGGGGACTTGGTTTTATAATATGTAGTGATAGGGTGTCACAATTTTATTACATGTTGGATTTGTGTTTAATTCATTTTTGCTAACCAAGTACACCGAAAGAAAGAAAGAAAAGAAAGAAAGATGCACCGATAATCATAATTGGTTCAACATTTAAATAAATGTAAATAGTCGACCAAGTAATTGCTTTATAATTTACCCTTTTGACCATATTTTGTTCATAGTTTTATTAATATTGTGCTTTTGTGATTCTGTAGTGTGTAAGTAATATTAAGCATGTATGTAGACAGCCTTATTTATAGTGCTTCTTCAGCTATACTGATTTACAATAAATTGTAAGTATTTTTAACACACATTAAACCCGACCATGAAACCAACCAGACGTATCATTTCAACTCTTCCAACCTAGCGACCTGATCACACCACAGAGTCGCGCGCCCCTCTTCCGTGCGTCGTCAGCAAACACGCGTGTGTGTAGCTAATCTTCGCTAAGATTGGCCGCCGTGATTGAAAACGGTTAGGACTATTTTGTAGGCAAAGAATGTTAAGCATAAATTTCACGTTGTTGCTAACTGGTCTTGTGGCATAGGTGTATAAGCAATGGGCTGGTAAAACAAATGTCGTAGGATCGAATCCCGCCACTGTCATTGACTTTTTGCATTTTTAAAAACTTTTGTTGTCATTTTGTTGATTTTTTTTTTTTCTATTTTAACTGATAATAAGAAAAAAATATGAAAGTGAATATTAAACAATTTGTAATAAGAAATCAACAATATTTATTGCCTAGGTTTTTATAATAATTATAATTACAAATTATAAAGTTTTGTGCATGATAAATATTCTAAGTCGGACAGGAAATAACGTTATTTTTCATATTCAAGAGAGTAATTTAATTATAGTGATATGAATAAACATGTTAGTAAGAAAGATATTAAGATACATGTATCCTAAATTGGTATCTCACTAACAATAACATCACTCACATAAAACAAATTACCCCTTGATATTTTTATTAATAGCCGATTGGTGCGCCTTTATTATCGGTATGCAACGCGCACAGTTGGTAGCATCAGGTTATGAGAGTCAAGATGGCGGGTGTACCATAGCGAATCAAATTATACCAATTACTAAAAAAATGTACCTAAAATGTACTATTTAGTACCTAGCTCTAAAAAATCTGTACCTCCTTCAGAACGAAATTATTTCGAAATGTAAGGTACACCCGCTATATTGACGTCAAGATGGCGGGTGTACTATAATATTTTATTATTTAACCTTTACTCATAAAATAGAAGTACACCAAATAATTGTACCTAAAAAGTACCTCAGTTAAAAAAACACACTTGATCAGTGGGATAGTTCTTGAGAAATAAAACAACCACGTCTGGTATATGTTACAGTCAAAACTGTTAATCGGTCAAAACCACTTTTGACTGGTGTCAGTCAAAATCCTAAGAAGTTAAAATGCGTTTTCTGCATTAAAAATATGTTGTTTTAGAACGCCTAAGTCCCAGTAGTAAGTCCTAACGCCCAGTCAAAAGTGGTTTTGACAGATGAACAGTTTTGACTGTAACATATACCAGACGCGGTTGTTTTATTTCTCAAGAAATATCCCACTGATCAAGTGTGTTTTTTTAATTGAGGTACTTTTTAGGTACAATTTTTTGGTGTAATTCAATTTTATGAGTAAAGGTTAAATAATAAAATACTATAGTACACCCGCCATCTTGACGTCAATATAGCGGGTGTACCTTACATTTCGAAATAATTTCGTTCTGAAGGAGGTACAGATTTTTTAGAGCTAGGTACTAAATAGTACATTTTAGGTACATTTTTTTGGTAATTAGTATATTTTGATTTGCTATAGTACACCCGCCATCTTGACTCTCATCATCAGGTTATGTAAAACGTTCAAGTAACCTTCACTGGTATTGCGACCCCCTACCTGCACTAATTCACCGGGACCCATTGACGACATTCATCCCCAAAATCCCAAAGTAAAGCAGCCACTAGACCTGCATGGAAGAATATTTTTTTTATTATAGCGTTCACCATCTTTTCGCCACAATATTTTGCGACCGTCTCTGTCCGACTTAAAACATTTTTCATCGCTAAATATAACAACATTATTGCACCAATCGAAATCCAAATATTCTCTTGCGAAGCGTACCCGGTTTTGTCTGTGAATATCTGACAGTAATATTTTCTTGGCTAGCCTACGACATTTCACACCAGCTGCACGCAAGTGGTTCCGTACAGTTTGTAATTTCACGTCATGTTTAGTCGCCGTTAAACGAGTAGTGAAGAAGGGCTCAGCGATATGCGTTGCAACTAAATCACGGTGCCGCGCATTGCCATCTGTGTATGCTATGGATTAGCCTTCGGTCCCGGTCGGCAAGGATCAATGCTTCCCGAATCTGCATATCGATGGACCCACAATTGCACAGTCCTTCTCTGTGAACAATAATAAAATATTGTTACAAAAAACAAAAATCAATAACATGTGGATTATATAAACATTATTATTAATCTTCTAAACATATTAATAACATTTTGTTACTTACCGATATCTTTAAACGCCTCGCAATTTCACTAATTGAAACGCAAAATAATAATCTCAGCTCTTAAAAGTGTAGTTAAGTGATTCATAATGATTAACAAATAAAAGCACTGCTCAAAACACGCAGAGTATAATGTCTAAAAACGTAACGTAAGCAACGCAATAACATTATGACGATGAACTTGCTTACACATGATTTGTAATTTTTAGAGGGTAGACCTCAAATAAATTCTAACTCAAATATAAAGAAGACTTGCCAATATTTAAGCAATGAATTGAACAAACAAATGTAAAACGTTTCATTAAAACATACAAAAACACCGATGTGTTGGCAGTCGGATTTGAACTTACGGCGCTAGGCGCTGGCGGCGTAAGATACTGTTTACCGCACGCTCGACCATTGCGCCACGGAGAAGATTGTTAAGTTGGCTAAATTTATGCTTCATATTCCATGCAACATCAAGTGACAAGAAATTGCAAGTGTGTGGGTGGACAACGGGTTATTGTAAAGCGCAAACACTAATAAATAGGCGAAGCCAGACAGCCGTTGACTTTACGCACACCAATAACTTTGTTAGTGTGCCCTGCAAACCGAACTATATTTGCAGTGTGTACCTTGCTTGCTAGCAACAAAAAAAGAAGGTAAGCAGGAAGGATTTTTGAACTGCATTGACAAAGAAGGCATTCCTTTGCACACCCTACATTGTGATCACATTGGACCTCTTTCAGAGACAAGAAAAATGTATGATTACATCTTAACAGTCGTGGATGCATTTACGAAGTTTGTGTGGCTGTTTCCAGTGAAGGGAACTACCAGTAAGGAGACAATAGATAAACTAATGATTGATCAGCAGACATTTGGTAACCCTGCGCGATTAATTTCAGATCGTGGTACTGCATTTACCAGTAACGAGTTCAAGGAGTATTGTGAAAAGGAAAGTATTCAACACATAACCATAACTACAGGAGTACCCAGGGGAAATGGTCAGGTGGAGCGCATACACAGAATTCTCATAGCGGTGTTAGCTAAGCTATGTATTGAAGAACCATCTCTATGGTACAAGCAAGTCAGCCGAGTGCAGAGAGCACTGAATAGCACGTACCAAAGAAGCGTTGACACCACTCCTTTCGAACTCATGCTGGGTACGAAGATGAAAACTAAAGAAGATATACAGATTTATGATTTGCTTCAGCAAGAGCATAGAAGTAATTTTGTACAAGACAGGGAAGACTTAAAGATGAAGGCGAAAGAACAAATAAGAAAAATTCAAGATGAAAATTGTAGGATATACTATAGAAGAAGAAAGGAAAGTCGAAAATATGTTTTAGGAGATATTGTAGCCATCAAACGGACGCAGTTTGGCGGCAGCCTAAAACTCAAGCCTAAGTATTTGGCACCATACAGGGTCACCAAAGTCAAAAGGAATGATCGGTACGATCTTGAGAAGATAGATCGTATGGCGGATGGTTCACGAGTGACAACTTCCTCTGCTGATAATATGAAGCCATGGCCGGTGTTTGGCGATAGTATTAAGTTAGGTTAGTAGGTCAGATCCTATCAGCGGTTTTGTTAGGTTGAGAAATACATAGCGGTTGTTCTTGACCTAATATTCCATTATGATGGTAAAGGTTTATGTCATGTAAACGTTATTTCTAGTTTCAAAAACGAGTAAGCAATACTGTTGTTGTGAAAAACTTAGAAGTTTTGCCTAAGTTGTTATTTTTAGGTTTATTGTAAGATGTAACTGGAAGTAAATAAGTTTTAGTTTGTTAATCTGTTATGTACCATGATGTGGTTAAATGAAGAAGGGCATGACAAGGTGTGTAACATTTTATTAGAATTAAGTTGTTATTGTATAGAGTTCAAGTTGTGAACGGTGTTGTTCTGTTTGTTCAGTTTAGATCTGACTGGGGACAGTCAGATATCAGAATGGCAGAGTTGTAGGAACGGAATGTTATGTTAGACGAGTGGAATGAAATGAAACGTAAAGATGAATGATAGATGTGAAGAATGTTGAATGAAAGAGATGAAGTATGAAATAGTCTAGGAGTGAAGGAGAAAGCATGAGAAAGGAATACATGAGGGAAAGACGAAGGACGTTTGGTTCAAAGACGTGTTAAAATAAAATTCAAGTTTAATTAAAAATATCAGTGTTTTTATTCTGGTCTACATCGAACAAATCCCACATGAATGTGCGAACCTTTACTTTATTTTGTATATTTTAATTTTATGTTATCTCTCACTCTTTTAGTTCTAGTTTTAGTTACAGTAATTGGTTTAAATACAACCGCTGTAATTAAATAAATAAATGTTAAGTTTCATTTATTGGGGATAAGCCTATTACCATGACATGTATTGTTAATGATAAGAGCAGCGGTGGCCCAGTGGTGGCGGCCTCGACTTACGAACAGTAAGTCGGGGATTCGAACCCAGACAGGCGCATTACTTTGTGTAATTTATTTCATCACCACTGCTCTCAAAACGGTGAAGGAAAACATCGTGAGGAAACCGGCATGTCCTAGAACCAAAACATTCAAAGACATGTGACATCTACCAATCCGCACTGGGCCCGCGTGGTGGATTGGTAGGGTGTGCAAAGGAATGCCTTCTTTGTCAAGGCAGTTCAAAAATCCTTCCTGCTTACCTTCTTTTTATTGTTGCTAGCAAGCAAGGTACACACTGCAAACTAGTTCGGTTTGCAGGGCACACTAACAAAGTTATTGGTGTGCGTAAAGTCAACGGCTGTCTGGCTTCGCCTATTTATTAGTGTTTGCGCTTTACAATAACCCGTTGTCCACCCACACACTTGCAATTTCTTGTCACTTGATGTTGCATGGAATATGAAGCATAAATTTAGCCAACTTAACAATCTTCTCCGTGGTGCAATGGTCGAGCGTGCGGTAAACAGTATCTTACGCCGCCAGCGCCTAGCGCCGTAAGTTCAAATCCGACTGCCAACACATCGGTGTTTTTGTATGTTTTAATGAAACGTTTTACATTTGTTTGTTCAATTCATAGCTTAAATATTGGCAAGTCTTCTTTATATTTGAGTTAGAATTTATTTGAGGTCTACCTTCTAAAAAATACAAATCATGTGTAAGTTGTAGTTTAAAAGTTCATCGTCATAATGTTATTGCGTTGCTTACGTTACATTTTTAGACATTATACTCTGCGTGTTTTGAGCAGTGCTTTTATTTGTTAATCATTATGAATCACTTGGCTACACTTTTAAGAGCTGAGATTATTATTTTGCGTGAGCAAAACGTTTCAATTAGTGAAATTGCGAGGCGTTTAAAGATATCGGTGTGGACGGCTTCACCTCGGTATAAGCTCGTAGGCCTAATATCGGAGGCTACCTCCGATGTGATCGTGTGGACTGTATATTTTCTGGTATCTTGACCCTCGATTGAAACAACTTGCTTGGTAATAATAAAACACTTTAATTTTCACTGTTATGAGTACAGACACCACGCACGTTCAATGGCAAACGGAAGAGAGAGACATAGACAATTTTGATTATTGACCATAGAGTAAAAAAACTAAAACTAACTTTGTGTTGCCATAAACATACTGCCACGCCAGGCAAACAGAAACAGTATACAATCCCTCGTTCTACCTTATGCAGTATTTACAGGCCGTTAACTGTTAAAAAAAACATAAAAAATATTCTTATCTACTATCTAATAGGAAGGCACTATAGTATTGCATCATTCTAAATTTAAATACATGAAAAGTCCTTTTCTTTCAAGTTTGCTTGCTCTACTTAAACATTAACCTAAACAAAGGCAAGTACATTCTTAGGAAACTAGTTATGTATAAGGTAAGTACAACTCTTAACGATAATCAACTTATAACTAATGTATATTATGTATCCAAAATTAAGTTTCTGCTGTATCTATCACAACCTTAGGTAAGTATGCAATATTATGTATTTGTTAACACAATACCTATTATAAACACCCTACAATAACAGGTACGTATTCAATATTATTATATATATCTTGACAGAGTAACTAGTTTTTATAATTACATATAAAAATAGAACATACATCTAGATAGATAGCTAAAATTAACATAAAGACATCCTTAAATTAAATTTTAAAATTACTATTCAATAGGCAGTACACTTATGCTTTGCAATGACCTAGTATATATTTTACCATTAGCTGTTTTAAGCTGCAAAGCTCGAACCTTGCCGTCATTTCCAGGAAATACATTCACTACACGTGCCATGGGCCACACCAAAGGAGGGGCATTGGGTTCTCTAATAAGTACAAGTGCACCTACAGTTACATTAGGCATAGATTGACACCATTCACTTCTATTCTGTAAAGTATTCAAATAATATTTTATACCAAGCTTTCCAAAATCTTTGTTGTAATTGTATACATTTTTGCCAGAAACTCAGTCTATTTGCTTTGGTTTCTGAAACATCTGTAGGGACACAATTTATGTACAAGCTTACTCAGCGAATATATTATTGGTGACGCACGGCTGCGCCCGTGATACAGAGAAGTTTAGTCGCAAATAAACTACAGTCGTAATTGGTCGTTTCTATTAAACCTGCACCCTCGATACAAGTGAACAGAACACATACATCGGACAATACCGAAGTAGTAATATAAAGTTATAATATCTAAAGTGGTGACCCCTGTGAAAATTTCATTTTGGCGAGGTGCGTGCATAGACTGAAACGGAAATGAATCCTCAACAAAGTGTTACGCCACGTGCGCAAGGTGTGAAAGATGACATGTCCGGCGATGCCAACGAAAAGGCGCTGGCCAGCATAACTGTCTCATCGCGTATTCCCGAGTTTTGGACAGACCAAACGCGACTCTGGTTTGTCCAGTTCGAGGCCGCGGTAGAAAATCAAAGACTGAGTGATGCAGCCAAACAGAATCTGGTTGTTACTAAATTAAGCAAGGCTGCTATACAGCAGGTGAGCGATTTGTTGCTTGCCCCGCCGGAGTCTCGGAAGTATCAGACGCTGAAGGAAAGGCTACTGGAGGTGTTCGAGGAGTCGGAGACAAGGAAATTGCAGAAGTTGATCAGCGAAATGGAGTTGGGGGACCAGCGGCCATCACATTTACTGCGACGAATGCGCGAGTTAGCCAGAGAAAAAGTGCCTGACGATACCCTAAAGTTGATGTGGCAATCACACCTGCCGAAATCAGTGCGGGCTGTGCTGGCAGTGTCTGACTCAAAGGATTTGGATGTGCTCGCCACGATAGCAGACAAGGTGCTGGAAAGTACGAGAGAGGGCTCATCAACAGTAGCAGAGATCAAAGCAGTAGAGGTCCAGGAAAAAACTACAGGGAAAAGGAATGATGGATCATCAGACATCAGTCACATCCTTGGGGAGCTGGCGAAGATCAACCTGCGTCTCGCAGGTCTGGAGCGTGGCAGAGGCAGAAAGCGTTGGGACAACGGCAGCCGGCGATCGAGATCGGCATCGAAGCATGGTGATGAGGGTGCCGAGAGGAAAAGTGCTAATTGGTTGTGTTTTTACCACTATCGTTACAGGGAGAATGCAACAAAGTGCGTGAAGCCCTGTAATTGGAGCAAGGGACAGGAGAAGTCGGCGGGAAACTAGATCTGGTGCAGCCGACGGCGGGACGTTGCACGGTATACAACCGCCTAGTAGTATGTGATAAGAAAACAGGTATGAGATTTGTAATTGATACGGGAGCTAACGTGTCTGTAATACCTGTGAAGAAAAATCGTTCGCGTAGTTATTATGATAGTAATAGGTCTAACTTTACATTATATGCCGCTAACGGTACAATAATAAAAACTTACGGTATTGAGACATTAACTCTAAGTTTGGGATTAAGACGTCCGTATACTTGGCATTTCATTGTAGCAGATGTAAATCAGCCCATAATAGGTGCAGATTTTTTAACAAAGTATAAATTACTAGTAGATTTAAGTGGCCGACGACTCATAGATGAAGTAACTAGTTTAAGTGCAGTAGGTTTAATTGTAAAGTGGATGGGACCATCCTTAACTACGATTGATAACACTTGCATTTATTCGGATATACTAGCCGAGTTTCCTGAGATCACTAAACCAGTGTCTTTTAAGGAGGAACCCCCACATGCGGTGTTACATTACATTGAGACACACGGACCTCCAGTATTCGCTCGAGCTAGACCGTTAGCCCCAGAGAAATATGTCAAGGTAAAGGAGGAGTTTCGGCGCATGCAGGAAATGGGGATATGCAGGCCGTCGAAAAGTCCATGGGCCAGTCCGCTGCATGTGGTACCCAAAAAGGATGGGCAGATTCGTCCTTGCGGTGATTATAGGGCCTTGAATGCTATAACAATACCTGACAGGTATCCTATTCCGCGGATAAACGACTTTACGTATATTTTAGGCAATAAGTACACATTCTCGCGTTTAGATTTAAATAGAGCGTATCACAATATTGTAATTGCACCGGAAGACGTAGAAAAAACAGCCATAACCACTCCCTTTGGGTTGTATGAGTTTACGCGTATGACCTTTGGTTTACGGAATGCCGCGCAAACATTTCAGCGATATATGAATAACGTGGTATTACAAGGGATAGATGCACAATATAAATTAGGTGCAGAAGGTCAAGTAGAGTCTAATTTCTACTTCTGTTACATAGATGACATCATCGTTGCTAGTGAGACGCCCGAGCTTCATAAGTTACACTTAAAGGCGATATTTGAGCGATTAAACCGATTCGGTATAACTATCAATATGGCGAAATGTAGTTTCGGAAAAGAAAAACTAGAATTTTTAGGTTACGAGGTCACGTCATCAGGAATCAAACCATTACCAAACAAAGTGCAGGCAATAATCGATTTCCCAAAACCCAAAACGGTAGATCAGTTACGGCGTTTCTTGGGAATGGTAAATTTTTATAGGTCCAGTTTATCTAGGGCAGCGGAATATCAAGCTGCGTTAAATACGTATTTACAGAAGGCAAAAAAGAAAGATAAGTCAATAATTAACTGGTCGCCAGAAGCAGACATTGCGTTTGCGAAATGCAAAACTAGCCTACAGAATGCAACTATGCTATCGTATCCGATAATGAACGCCGAGCTTGCAATATGGGCGGATGCGTCGAACGACTGTGTTGGTGCCGTGTTGCAAGTTAAGGTTGACTCACACTGGTGCCCCTTAGGTTATTATTCTAAAAAACTCAGTGATGTGCAACTTAAATACAGCACATACGACAGGGAGCTTCTAGCTATCTATTCGGCGGTTCAGTATTTTCGTTATATGGTAGAAGGCAGATCTTTTGTAATTTACACGGACCATAAACCATTAGTTTATGCGTTCACAAAAAAACCCAGTGACAAAGAGACAACTAGACGCGTTAGACAACTTATGTTTATCAGTGAGTTCACGACAGATATACAGCACATTGTCGGTAGTGATAATACAGCAGCGGATGCACTGTCTCGGGTTGAAGCTATCACATGTCCAACAGCGCTCGATTTCAGCGAATTAGCATTGGGGCAACGGACGGATGACGAGCTGACATTGCTCTTATCAAAAGAAAACAAAGTAATGCAATTTAAGCGAATTCTTTTACCCGACTGTCAAAGTGAGGTGATGTGCGAACTGTCTACTTCAGTTGCAAGGCCATATCTACCAGTAGCTTTTAGGAAAAGGGCATTTCAGGCGATACACGGTTTGTGCCATCCTGGAGTTCGTACTACTCGGAAATTAGTGTCGTCTAAGTATTTTTGGCCAAGTATGAACATAGACGTAGGACAGTGGGCCAAAACCTGCGTTCAATGCCAAAAGTCGAAGGTTATACGTCATACGGTATCAGGACTAGGACAATACGAAAGTAGCGGGCGCTTCGAGCATATACATGTTGACCTAGTAGGACCATTACCTACGTCACCTGATGATTATAGGTATTGCCTTACCGTGGTAGATAGGGCTACAGGCTGGCCGGAAGCTTTTCCAATCAGCGACATTTACGCTAGTACGGTAGCCAAGACGTTGTACGAAGGTTGGATTTCGAGGTACGGTTGTCCGGTAAGGGTTACTACAGATCAGGGCAGACAGTTCGAAAGCAGCTTGTTTAATGAGTTAATGAAATGTCTAGGAATAAATAAATTAAGAACTACAGCGTATCACCCGCAAGCGAACGGCACTGTAGAAAGGTTCCATCGCGTGTTAAAAGCAGCACTGATGGCCAGAAGGGACAGTGGTACGTGGGTTGAAGAGTTGCAGACAGTTATGTTTGGGCTACGCGCAACACCGCGGAGCGACACTGGTGTCAGTGCCGCGGAATTAGCATTTGGGAAGACATTACGGTTACCCGGGGATTTTTACGGTGACAATAGCATAAGCGTTAGTGATTCAAACGAATATGTAAACAAAATTAGGAATATCATCGAAAACCTTAGGCCGAGACCAACTAAACAGAGAGATGCAAGGACTATATTTGTTCATTCAGATTTGAAGACTTGTTCACATGTTTTTGTAAGAGTAGATCTGGTGAAAAGATCCTTACAGCCTCCCTATGATGGTCCATATCAGGTTTTAGAGAGAAAAGAAAAGTATTTCTTGTTGCAAATAGCAAATAAGCGTGTGAAGATATCAATCGATAGGTTAAAACCGGCATACGTAGTTAATGACGGAACCCTTCCACTAAAACAGCAAGAAAAAGATTGTGTCGTAGCTAATCCTAATAATAAACTGTTTAATGATAATACTAGTAGTACTATGCCAGTAACTTATACCACACACAGCGGTAGAACGGTTAGGCGGCCGATAAGGTTTGCACAATAAAAACTATGTATGTTATAACTGATGGTACAGTAAGCCATAGTGTTACAAAAGTACAGGTTCGATTCCTGCTTAAAAACAACACTACGATTTAATTAATGCAATTAAGTAAAAAAATATAGGTTTTAGATATTATTATACAATCAGCAAATAGGTAACACTTCAATTATTTTGCATATTGTCAATAAAGAAGCACTTTGTAAAACTATGAATTAATGCAATTCTGGCATACGAAACGATGTTTATTCAGGCCAGCCAAATGCAAAGTTTCATGAAAAAGTGTTGACTTAGATTATTCATAGTTAAGGCAAAATGTTCTAGTAGTTTAGACAAATAATAATTAAGTACCAAACGCAATTTATCCATTGCTAGAATAAGACCTTACGAACTACAACTGTTATTTAAAATATCTCTGTAATTAAAAATGGGTTGGAGCCAAAGTAAACCACAACAGAACAATGTCGCCATAGCACAAACGGTGTCTAACGAGATGATGGGACAAAGAGTTGGAACTTTGGAAATCATTGTGATTGTGTGCGCCGTTCTCATGGGAATTTTGATTCTGTATTTAATCAGAGGCCAATGCAAGAAACGGGTACGAGGCTGGTTTCAGAAGGAAGCAGTCGCGGCCGGTTGGAGTCTGCCAGTCGTAAAGGTGCAAACAGCGCCGCCGCCGACTGTACCCCATAACCCAGATGTGTATTAGTGTTGAGTGATTTTGTGTCATGTGTCATTTACTCCTTCAAGATAAAATTGGATTGTGCAAAGGTATAATGGTGTTTAGATTTAAAAAAAAAAAACCCTTGTAATTAGATATAATTTTTGATAAGATTGTTGTTGAAAAATATATGTATGTACTTAGTGTGTACTTCTTTTAAGAAGGGGGCTACTGTAGGGACACAATTTATGTACAAGCTTACTCAGCGAATATATTATTGGTGACGCACGGCTGCGCCCGTGATACAGAGAAGTTTAGTCGCAAATAAACTACAGTCGTAATTGGTCGTTTCTATTAAACCTGCACCTTCGATACAAGTGAACAGAACACATACATCGGACAATACCGAAGTAGTAATATAAAGTTATAATATCTAAACATCTACTTCAGGGTACATAGTTAGGGCTGTACCTATAAGGAAGTGGCCTGGAGTCAGGTAACAGTAATCATTGATATCTTCAGAAAGAGGCAAAATAGGTCGCGAGTTAAGCACGGCCTCTATCTGACATAAAACAGTGTGTAACTGCTCATAAGTTAATGCAGCATCTAATACAATTCTTTTTAAATGGTACTTCATACTTTTCACAGCCGCTTCTGCAAGCCCTGCGAATACCGGTGCATAACTAGGCGTGAAATGAAACTTGATGCCTTCTCTCGCGGCATAAGCTTGCACAAGCGTCTGGTGATCAGCAGAACTATGAAGCTTGTACAGCTCAGCTAGCTGGTTCCTTGCCCCACGAAAACAACCACCGTTATCGCAAAATACGTCGCTGGGCAAACCACGCCTACTGATAAACCTTTTAAAAGACGCCAGGAATGCATCAGTTGACAAATCTGAAGTCAACTCTAAGTGAATTGCCTTCGTGACAAAGCATACATATATGCATACGTAACCTTTACTGACTATAGCTTTTCTCACACGCGAATTCCTGACTTGGATTGGCCCAGCGAAGTCCATGCCTACTTTTTGAAATGGTCTGCATGATGTCACGCGGTGTTGAGGCAAGGATCCCATTAATTGCTTCGCTGCACCAGCTTTCAGCCTAAAACAAACCAAGCATTTATGAGTAACTTTTTTGACTTGTCGCATGCCATTAATTAGCCAGTATTTTTGATTATACTTACGACGTTACATCCTCAAGATTTAATTACTACGTAGTTTCACTTCTCAATGTATAGGCGTCGCACATAATTTTTAGAGCTGTGGAAATAAAAATCAAAATTATTAAATTCTAATTGGCTGTGTAACGATATCCGTCGCCCGTCGACTACGGCGCCCTCTCCGGTGAACTTCATTCCTTTTTTATGTGCGGGCGTCGCGACTTCGTGCGTTTCGCAAAACTAACTATAAGTTTGTGAAAAGTATTGTGAAAGTGTGTAAAAATGGGAAAAAGACGAAGGGAACGCAGTGTTTCGAGGATTCGACGAAAAATAAAGCGTTTGGAGCGAAAGTTACGTGAACGCGACTCATCAACGGAGGAGGAAGGTTAGTACCTACTCTAGGAGTATCTACGTATCTGTGCATAATTTAAATAGTACTAGCCAAATATCGATCAATTTACTGATTTGCTATTGATTGGCATACGTACATACCAATGAATTTGTCTTCTAAACACTTTTCTTTCGACATGTCGTTTTGCAATTTCTAATAATGGCGGCCGGCACATCGCCGGCTACTCGTAACCTTTTTATTTTTGGTACCTAGGTAAAAATGTTATGTTTGTACCTAGCTAGGATTAGGTTATGTTTGTTACATTTGATATTAGGTAGGTTCCAGCTGTTGTCGAATACTGCTAGTGAGAGTCTGAAAGGTCATTGACATTGACACAATGTTCTCATACAAAGTTGAGTTGGAGGGTAGGTAGTTATACTCCGTGACGTGAGCACGGCTGATAACTAACTAGTCTAGAGGCGTATCGTGAATACGTACAACGACTTAAAAATGTAAACATAAGTACTGTACACCAGCTTGTCAATTAAACAGTCTAGAGGCGTAACGTGAGTACGTACAAAGGCTAAAAGACAAGATTATGTTCACTCCAACAGTGGTTCTTTTCTTTTAACTTACAGAATATGACCACCACTACACAAGGTCACCAACACCAGACTCACAGCGATTTTCTGCGCATTCAGACGGGTCAGAAAATAATATTCCCATCATATCTGGCGCTAGTCCACCACATGCCGACGCAGACAACCTGCTTCCTCAGGATCCTGGTCCTAGCACAAATGAGGCCCCTGTTTCCGAGGTCTTACCACCTGTCAATGAGGAGATCTCTAAACGTTGGGGTAGGGTCCTGATAGAAGGGCTGACTAAAGAGGTGAAGGAAGCTACCTTAAAGAAGACCTTAACACCTGAGAACTTTACTCTAGTGAAAGCGCCAAAGATAAACTTAGAAATATCTACTGTAATAAGTGATAATATTAAACATCGGGACAAAGGGCATTGCTGGCCTTACCAATTTAGCCTCATCTCTGATAAAAGAAGACCACACAAAGGTGGAAATCCTAAAAAGACTTTCAGAAGTCAGCCAGATTTTTCTTGACCTGCACTATGAGAACACACAACATAGAAGAAAGTTAATAACTTCTTCATTGGACAAAAAAATTTCAACTGCTATTACAGATGTAAAACGGGATTCATTTCTTTTTGGAGCTAGCCTTGGAGAAAAGATTAAAGCCACAAAAACAGCTGAAAAATCAGGTCTTCAAATTAAGCGCAGCATTCCATCCACATCCAGACAACAGGGAAACTGGAGAGGCCCACCCAGATACCAACCAATCAAGGCTACCAAACCGGGTGGGCCGAAGCAGAGGTACACGTCCTTCAGTCAAGGACAAGCAACACAGCAAGGTCGGTGGCAGCCAGCTGCGAATCGAGTCCCTCCTGTCCGGAAGACGGATTACAGAGCTCGCAGGAACCAGTAGAGGTAAAAGTTCATGCTGGTAGATTGCGTCACTTTGTTAACAACTGGAAAGCTATAACTAAAGATCCAATTGTATTAAACTATGTTAAAGGTTTAAAAATTCCTTTTGTTAGGGTTCCTTTTCAAAAATTTGAGCCATCTAACCCTAGGTTCGGTAAAACAGAACTTAAACATCTAAAGTGGTCCATTTCAAAATTACTGAGTTCAGGAGCTATTAAAAAATGCAATGATGTGTCTGATCAGTTTATATCTAATATTTTTTTGATTCCCAAAAGGGACGGGTCATTTAGGTTCATTTTAAATTTGAAATCACTTAATAAATTTATTAGTCCGGAACATTTTAAGATGGAAGACATTCGTACTGCCACTAAGTTAATTAGTAAGGATTGCTTCATGACAACTATGGATCTACAGGATGCATATTTTTTAGTGCCCATTCACAATTCTAGTAAAAAATATCTGAGATTTAGATTTCAAGGTTCTACTTTTGAATTTCAATGTCTCCCTTTTGGTTTATCTATAGCACCTTTTATTTTTACAAAATTAATGAAGCCAGTAGTAACTTATCTTAGGAACCAAGGGTTGCTACTAGTTATATATTTAGATGATTTGTTGTGCATAAAATAATAACACTTTTAATAGTTGCCTTAAAAGTACAGAAACAGCGGTGCACTTTCTCGAGAGATTAGGATTCATCATAAATAAAGAAAAAAGTAGCTTGGTACCAAAACAAATTCAAAAGTTTTTAGGATTTGAAATAAATTCACATGATATGTGTCTAATGTTGCCAGATAAAAAACGTCAAAATATATTAGACCAAACAATAAGAATTGCTAGGAAAAATTCAATAACAATTAGAGACTTTGCAAAGTATCTTGGATTACTCTGCTCAGCTTGTCCAGCAATTTGTTATGGTTGGTTATATACAAAACGCTTCGAGCGTGAAAAGTTTCTAGCTCTAAGTAATTTTGAGGACAACTATGATTGTGTCATGAATCTTTCACCCAACCTGAAGTCAGAGTTTTCCTGGTGGCAAAATAATATTTTAACATTAAAAAATCCAATACATTGTGGTAGGTATGCTCTTGAGATCTTCTCAGATTCATCTCTTACGGGTTGGGGTATTTATTGCAATGGAGTACGTGCTCATGGTTTGTGGAGTGTCACAGAATCCAAAGAACAAATAAATCTTTTAGAGTTAAAAGCAGCCCTTATAGGCTTACAGTGCTTTGCTAAAGACCTTTATGATAAGGAAATTCTACTTAGGATTGACAACACTACAGCTATCGCTTACATAAATAAGTACGGAGGAATTCAATATACACACCTTAATGATGTAGCCAGAGAAATCTGGCAATGGTGTGAACAAAGGAAACTCTTTGTGTATGCCTCCTACATTAAGTCTAAAGATAACACAGAAGCCGACCAGGAGTCGAGACGTTTTAATATTGACATTGAATGGGACTTAGCTTCATTTGCTTTTGATAAGATCACAAATACTTTCGGAACACCTCAAATCGATCTGTTTGCCACGCGACTGAACGCGAAGTGTAAGAAATACATATCGTGGAAACGAGATCCTTCAGCATATAATATTGATGCATTCACAATAGACTGGTCACCTTATTATTTTTACGCGTTTCCCCCGTTCTCACTGATTCTTAAATGCCTAAGAAAAATAGTGACAGATAAAGCCACTGGGATTATGGTAGTACCTTATTGGCCTAGCCAGCCATGGTACCCACTCTTTTTATCTCTAACCCAAACTAAAGTTATTTATTTTGAACCAAGTCCCTCATTGCTGTTATCACCTTTCAGGACTCCACACCCACTTTGGAAAGGACTTACCCTGGTGTCGTCAGTATTATCGAGCAATCGTACGTAAAACAATCGTTGCCAGAGAGTGCTATTAAAATAATAATATCATCGTTAGCCGACAGCTCTCTTAAACAATATAACGTAGTTTTAAAAAAATGGTGGCATTTTTGTATTAAAAAGAAATTAATGTTTTTGATTACAATGTTCCCAACATCCTAGAATTTTTGGTCAATGAATATCACTTAGGGTCAAATTATTCAAGCCTCAATACCTGTCGTTCTGCACTTGCATTAATACTAGGTAAGTGTATAAGTCAAGATGATAGAATTATAAGGTTTATGAAAGGAGTCTATAGGACTAAACTTTCCTTCCCCTAGATATAAATCTACATGGGATCCTAATCTTGTATTAGATTATCTTTCGAATCATTACCCGAACGAGAGTCAACCTTTGGCTTCTTTATCCAAAAAATTAGTTGCTCTACTCGCGTTATCGACAGCACAACGTGTGCAGACTCTATCACTGATACGCTTGTCTAGTATTAAAGTAAGTAGCACGAGGATAGACATCAACATAAACGATTTAATCAAAACCTCGGCCCCAAACAGATCGGCGCCTAATTTAATTCTACCTTTTTTCCCTAGTAGAGAAGAAATCTGTCCTGCAAAGACGTTGTCCTCGTATATTGAGGCGACTAAGATTTATAGAAGCTTACCGCTAACAGATAGACTCATTCTTACTGCCAAGAAACCAATCCATAATGCTAGTGCTGCCACTATAAGTAGATGGATTAGAAACGTGCTAACTGAAAGTGGTATTGATACTGGGGTTTTTACAGCACATAGCACCCGCCACGCGTCCACCTCGGCGGCTAGTCGTAAAGGGGTTCCAGTGGACATAATTAAACGAACCGCGGGTTGGTCGGGCAATTCATTAACATTTGCCAAATTCTATAATCGTCCGATTACAGTTAATGATGACAATGCATTTGCAGAGGCAATTTACAATATTTAAATGAAGGTGAAAATTGATTAGATAAGATTATAAGAAAGTACATTTGTCACTATGCAGAGGATGCAATTTTTGTTTGTTTGTCAACATTTCTGTGTTTTTTAGTTTATTGTTTACATAATAAACATATTTCTACTTGTTTAATTAACGTACTTAATCGTTTTAATTGTATCCTTATCAATCTCGTTTGAATGAAAGCGCTGAACATCTACGTAGTAATTAAATCTTGAGGATGTAACGTCGTAAGTATAATTAATGGTTAAACGAACTTACCTTAAGTGATGTTCGACCATAATTATACGAGACGTTACATCCGAAGAGATTTAAAGTCCCACCCGTACCCATAAACTAAAGCCCATATGTAAAAAATAATATCATCAAACGAGATGAATGTCTCTAAAAAGAATGAAGTTCACCGGAGAGGGCGCCGTAGTCGACGGGCGACGGATATCGTTACACAGCCAATTAGAATTTAATAATTTTGATTTTTATTTCCACAGCTCTAAAAATTATGTGCGACGCCTATACATTGAGAAGTGAAACTACGTAGTAATTAAATCTCTTCGGATGTAACGTCTCGTATAATTATGGTCGAACATCACTTAAGGTAAGTTCGTTTAACCATTAATTTAAGTTGGCTAGGAGTGACTTAGGTCCAGCATGTAATAACCTAACATGTTCACTCTGTATAATAAGTTCAGTTATTCGAGATTTTCGAGGTAGAATGATAGAATGTTTCTGTGCAATCGGTATATCCGAATTGTCTAAACGATCTCCTACTCTGATCAGGCCCTCTGTATCCATGAATGGATGTAGGGTTTGCAGTGGCCCTCGCACGGTGTTACCCTTCCGCAACGAGTCTATTTCTTCACAATAATGTATTGACTGCTCATGTTTAATTATTGAATGCATCGCATGTTGCAGCTCATTAGGACTGAGAGCACCTTTGAGTTTTGTATTCTCTTTTAGGTTTCGACAAAATCTGTGCACATATGCAATTACCCTCATCATCTTTCCTATCTCTGAATATTTATTTAATACTTGAAATATATTATGCTGTATACCTGCTGTCAACACGACTTTAGCTGGAGGGGTGGACGTGGAGTTCGTTTTCATTTCAGGTAAGCTTTCAGGTAAGACTAACCTTTCAGTATCAAAGTTGTACCTCGATTGCAGAAACTTCGGTCCCTCCCACCAGAGGGCGCAGGTCGGAAGCTCCTGAGGGCTGATACCCTTACTAATCAAATCAGCAGGGTTCTCTGCGGAAGGCACGTATAGCCAGCGCCACCTATCGGTTTTTTGCTGAATTACCCCCACTCTGTTCGATACATAAGCCTGTAGTTTAGTGAGTTCAGTTTGAATCCAAGCTAAAGTTATTTTGGAGTCGGTAAATAGGTACACATCATCAATTTGAATATTTTTATGTAAAGTATCATAAACTCGCTCCATTAAAACGGATAGAAGCAATGCAGCATTAAGCTCCAGCCTGGGTATGGTTAATGCATTCGCACGTGGATTTACTCGCGACTTCGAACAGAGTAAGGATAATTCAGCCTTACCAGTTTTCTCGACCACGCGTAGGTATATGCAGCACCCGTACCCCGTCGTGCTGGAGGCATCCGCGAAGCCAGTCAGCTGGACAGCTACCGCGCTGATGGTTGGGATGTGCCGGTCTAAATTGATAGGTTGCATGGCAGCTAGGCTTCTAGCAAATTGAAGCCACTCGTCCACTAGCTCATTACATATTTTATCATCCCATCCAATATTACATGGCCATATTTTTTGGATGATGCTTTTGGCCTTAATTACAATCGGACTAGCAAAACCCATGGGGTCATAGAACTTAGAAATATAGCTAAGCACCCCTCTTTTTGTCATTATATTCTCATTAAATGGCTCTGGGCTGTTTATTTTAAAACAATCCTTTTGAACATCAAGTGCAAGCCCCAAAGCTTTCATGTTATAGTTGCCCTTTTGCAGGTCAAGCTCACTGCCTTGCTGTTCAACCTCCGGTATGTCAGACAGAACAGTAGGTGTGTTGGAAGCCCACATAAGTAAACTAAAGCCTCCATAACTTAACATTTCACATAACTGCCGTTTAGCTTCAAGCAATTGATGCATATCAGAACATGAATAGATCACGTCATCAACATATGTACAGTTTTTAATTATAAATGATGCTAGCGGTAGCTCATGCTCATGCCTTTGTGCAAGTTCAAAGCAAACAGCGCGTTGCCAAATAGCTTGAAGACTTCATACCATAAGTGACAGTGTCAAGTCGCATACATTTTATGGCTTGACTAGGGTCGTCGCGCCATAGAATGTTTTGGAGTGAAGTGTGTTCCGGGTTCACCAGAATATTTCGGAACATCTTCTTAATATCTGAACTCAAAGTGAATTCTCCAAATCGAAATAACAAAACAATATCAAATAATTATTTCTGCACTGTAGGTCCATTCGTGTGCATAACCCTAGCAAAATGTTGTGCATTTGAGAGATGAGACCATAAAAAATAATTAGTGTATCATGAGGAGCAATTTGTTTAATAGTAGCAAAATTTGTGTGAATTGTAGTTTTAAAGTTATTTGAGAAAAACACATTTTGCTGGAGTAACGTTTGAAACGTTATCCTGGCAAAATCGATTTTCAAAAATTCGTTCAGCCCGGAACCAAATACATGATTAGATAGCTTTTGTTGCATAGTAAATGTTTGTAAATAGCAAAATTTGTGTGTGGTATGGTTCTTGAGTTATTTAAGATTTTGCTGCGGTAACGTTTTGTGATTTCCCAGATCTCGAAAACGGCTCAACGCTGAAGATTGAAAAAAATACCAATAAGAGACCTTAATTTGTTTAAATTAGTTTAAACATTAGTTTTTGATTTGGTTGTCGTAAACTAATGGAATTAAAAGGTTTCAAAAAACAGATAAAATGGATTTGCAAGAAAACCAAAACACCTATAACCAAATAAACAGCTGTCAAAAATACCCATGGTAGACACTTATCACGTCAAGTAAAATAAATTATGTAACTATAATACGATATGAAGATAAAAACAAAATTGATTCATTTTAGACTGGTCGTACTTTAGCGATGAAATACGCAGTTCCCAAAACATTAAGAAACGTGGCATACTTTAAACTAATTAAAATGATACATGAACATTGATTCCTGTTAATTTCAGCTTTCAATTACGGCTGTAATGAAAGTTATATCAAAAACAAGAAAATGTCAGCAATTCTCTAATAAGCTGACCAAATCGGAAAGGTCACGATAAAGCGGCCGCACTGTACATAATCGTAACCATCTTAAATGAATGGGATAATATGGATGTTTTGTTAGTACAGTTGCGTACGTACGTTGTTGTTACTGTTGCGTAGGTTGCTGGTCATGGTGTTCATTATTTTTATTTAAAAATCAGTCTCATACAAATTATTGTATATCTTTGCCTTAGCATTAACATATTGAGATAGAGACATACTTAATTTTAATAATTGGCATAAATGTTTTACAATGTTGATTCATAGTTTGTACAATTTTCCTTAAGACGGAGATAGGCACCTACTAAATACGTAGGTAGGTAGGTGGACTCCATTTCCCCTCGACTCACAGTATGGCATTTAAACATGAGCTTTGTAACGTATAACTTAGTGGTTATTTCAACATTACATGTGACAGTTACAGGTGATCAACGTGTGAACCACGCGTCGTCAATCAAAATCACACTATAAATTATTTACTGAGATTATTACTTACCTTTTTAAAGTTACTTGACTTTAAATAATTACTTATGATCCATTAAATTGTTAAACTACTGTTAATTAACATGATTTTCATTTATAAAATAGAAAACTAGTAGAAAATGTGTGTTATGGTACCTGCACTTCGAACATTAAAAAATCGGTTACACGTAAAACGTTTTTCTGCTTAACTGTACAAAACATCGGACACTAAGTTGCTAATTTGCGAAGACTACTCGTACGTATGGTGCGGCTGCTTTTACGTGACCTTTTTAATTTGGTCGGCTATTAGAAAATTTCTGACATATTCTTGATTTTGATATGACTTTCATTACAGCCGTAATTGAAAGCTGAAATTAACAGGAATTGATTTTCATGAATCATTTTAATTAGTTTAAAGTATGCCAAGTTTCTTAATGTTTTGGGAACTGCGTATTTCATCGCTAAAGTACGACCAGTCTAAATTAATCAATTTTGTTTTTATCTTCGTATCGTATAAAGTTACATAATCCATTTTACTTGACGTGATACGTGTCTACCATGGGTATTTTTTACAGCTGTTTATTTGGTTATAAGTGTTTTGGTTTACTTGCAAATCCGTTTTTATCTGATTTTTGAAACCATTTAATTCCATTGGTTTACGACAACCAAATCAAAAACTAATGTTTAAACTAATTTAAACAAATTAAGGTCTCTTATTGGTATTTTTTTTCAATCTTCTGTGTTGAGCCGTTTTCGAGATCTGGGAAATCCCAAAACGTTACCGCAGCAAAATCTTAAATAACTCAAGATCCATACCACACACAAATTTTGCTATTTACAAACATTTACTATGCAACAAAAGCTATCTAATCATGTATTTGGTTACGGGCTGAACGAATTTTTGAAAATCGATTTTGCCAGGATAACGTTTCTTAACGTTACTCCAGCAAAATGTGTTTTTCTCAAATAACTTTAAAACTACAATTCACACAAATTTTGCTACTATTCATCAAATTGCTCCTCATGATACACTAATTATTTTTTATGGTCTCATCTCTCAAATGCACAACATTTTGCTAGGGTTATGCACACGGTCCATTCAACAAAATATCATTCAATGAGATCCTTTTACTGGTTTTCATTGAAGCATCATACACAACTCTGGTACGAGTACTTTTGCTTTGCTCGTTTATTACCGCATGATGTGGCATAAAATAAATTGGATCTTCATAGAAATTGTAAGAATTAATGTCGACAAAGTGCCCATGACCAAGCTCTATGTATTCACCTATGAACTTATTATAATCAGTAAGTAAGTTAATATTGCTTCGCAGTCTTTTTTCTAGACTGAGAAACCTGTGTAAGGCTAGGTCAAATGAATTCCCTAGTCTCATTTATTTTGCAGGTTTCTAGCTTCAAAGGTAAGTCAACAGTGAATTTTTTATTTTCAAGTTTTACTGAATTTATAAACATACTTTCAGCTAAGTTTTGCTCTGAATCCCTTTCTACTAGTAACTCCGGAACGCTCTCCACCTCCCAAAGCTTCCTGACACTGTCACTCACGTCTGTTTCGCACTTAGTACAAATTAGATATACAACCTGATTTTGTATGATGTTAGATGCCATTGCTCCGGCAATGACATGGCCAAACTTCGTGTTTATGATGCCTGGATATGAAGATTGCTGCTGGTCGCCTAGGTCACTGGATGCATGCAAGCGCTGAGATTCCTTAAGCGGCAGGAGGACCTGGAAAAAGATATCAGCACCGATTAGCATATTTATTTCTGAAGGTTGGTTAAAAGTTGTATCTGCCAAAGTGACACCAGCAGGGATTTGTATGCCTTCTAAACTGACTGGTGATTGAGGCAAGTTACAAGTGATTTTATCTACTACATGACAGTTAACTAGAGTGTTAAATTGGGATATTAAAGAGTTTACTTTTAAAGGAATACAATAGCTGACTCTGCTCTGGCTCTCTGTCACACCAATGACGTTAATATCTTTTCGCTTAGGATTATATCCTAAGACCTTCACTGCTCTTGTAGTGATCAGCGATACCTGAGAACCTGAGTCTAGTATGCACTTTATATGAACTTCTCGTCCATCTTTAGCAAACACCTTTACCCGTGCTGTAGGAATTAGAATATTATTAGCAGGGTCTCCAGATAGGAGGACCACTGGGCCTGGACCACCTTCTTCATCGAGATGCAGCAGTGTGTGATGAGTTTTCTTGCACTGCCCACACCTAAAGTGGAATTTACATTTACCAGGGTGTGAATTTAAACATATGTTGCATAAGCTTTTTTCTTTTGCAAAGGAGATTCTCTCTTTACTAGGCTGTAATTTAAACTTTGGACATGAGTATAATTTATGATCTGGGCACTTACAATATATGCACTCCATCGCAGTCTTGGTTGTTGTTGCTAAAGCTACCTTATTCTTGGCTGACGACATGGCTGCACCCTGTCGCTTTCCTCCTTCTGCTGCCTCTGTCCGGACATCCGTGTTCTCTAGAGCGAGGGCACGCTTATCCAAATATGCCAAAAAATCCTCAACCGTAGGGTCCTGCTCTTGGTCTCGCTCCAGTTGATAGGACCGGGAGCTGTAGGTATAGGTCCAACTTACGCACCAAGATGCCCAGTAGAACAGGGTCTCAAGCCTCCACCGCTGCCTTCAAGTTGTGCAGAGCACTTAGTGTCTGCCTCACCACAGAAACAAAATTCCTAATCTCATTAGCATTAGGGAACTTGGTAAGCTTGTCCAAGTCTAAGAGAGTGTTTACATGCTCATTTACAATCTTATATCTATACTAATATTATAAAGCTGAAGAGTTTGTTTGTTTGTTTGAACGCGCTAATCTCTGGAACTACTGATCCGATTTGAATGATTCTTTCAATGTTGGGTAGTCCATTTATCGAGGAAGGCTATAGGCTATATAACATCACGCTGCGACCATAAGGAGCGGAGCATAAATGAAAAATATTGCAAAAACGGGGAAAAATATATTCCTTTTGTGAGCTGTTTCTCTTTTATGTGACGCAGACGAAGTTGCGTGGGTCAGCTAGTTTGTTATAAAATCGCTTGTCTAACAACTGCAATGCATTGTCATAACTTTCACTGACAAGAGGAAGATTACTAATTAAATCATAAGGTGGGCCCTGGAGGAGTGATCGCAGGTAATAGAGCTTTTGGACGTTGTCCAAACATGGGTCGTTATGGATTACAGATTTGAATATCTCTATAAAGTTTACGTATTCCGAATATTTTCCTGTAAAATTAGGTATATTGATATGGGGTAATTTAGTTCTAGAAATGACACTATTACCTGACTCCGAGGTTTTCCCTCCCTTGTTTGTACTTTTTCACTTAATATTTTCATTTAGAAGCGTCAGACAATGGAAATACTTATTTTCCACGTCCACTACATTTTCTATGTCTGACGAATCTAATGCCAAGATATCTTTGTTATAATTTTCGTACTCTTCAAAAGCAGCTAATCGATTAATGTCCCTTTTAGTTATCAGCGCTTCCACTGAGCTTACATTTAATTCGTTCGACTCGGCTACAAAAGTATAGGTATAACCTGGTGATTGTACCTTTAGAGTATCCCCTGCACACTCGCAACTTTTTTATCGCATCATCCATTTTACCAAACTAAATTGAGACACTATGACAATAAAATAACTCAAAATTGCAGAAAAATGTAAAAACATAAACAATTTAACTTCAACTCAGCAGACGACGCTATGGTCACAGAATAATAACTAGTAACTAGCGTTACAGAAGCTTTACTTCGCATTTGTTTTCAAAGAAATATGTACTTAATCTGATAAACAATATGATTTAATTTAGCTCGCGTTCCAGTCGACCACGTGTTCATTTACATACCTACCAAATTTTTTTTGAGGGAATATGGGCCTTAAGTCAGTGGGAGTCCGTTACCCCAGCCAGATGTTGTCGAAAATGGTCATTTCAATCTTATAGATAATTAGTTATGCGGCTTCTGTAATTGTTGCGCACATTTTTAAATTTGTTGCGCTTATAGTTTTTTAATTATTTCACAAAAACATTTCCTGCTGGGGTAACGTTACCCCAGCCAGACCTTTTTCTTTCTAATGGAAATATTTAAATAATTACTAGCTATAAAATTAGTTGTCTAGATGAAGTAAATGTTGTGCAAAATTATTATTAATATGTTCATGTTGTTAGGTACTTATCTAAAACTGTATTTTTTTAAGGCCTAAATATTTGAATTTAAGAACTTACTTATTATTTTCTTTTTGTAGCAAAATTAATATCTGTAATTTTAATCTGTGATTGTTTTTAAGTATAAGTTTATTAATACTTTAAAAGTTCAATTGAAATGATTATTTTACCTGTCAATAAAAAATATTTAATAATCATGTAGTTTTTTTAAAACTTGTGTACATGTCTGTACTAAATTTGTAACACTATCCTACATATTTTAGAAGGTACCATAATGTTCTGCGTTTTCGCTTTTTCGTAACCACCTAAACTTGGTCGGGTTACCACGGTCATTCACTTCCTAATGACTTTAATCGTATTATCTCATTAATTATCCAATGTGATACGCTGAAATTTTACTGATATACAACTGAACTAAACAACTAATAATTGACATAACATTCAGTTCATATATCCAATCCGGTGGCCAAATAACACCGCGCGCATCAAGACCGTGCTCGTGAAGAACTGAATATCATCATAACTTGTTAAATACTTACAGGATACTAATGAAACTTCACATACATTTGAAGGCCGTTACAAGCTTCAAAATAATGTTGAAAGTAAGTCTTTAGACCTCTTATTGAGAGTGCTGGGACCAATTGAAGTGTTTTTCTATTTAATGAAATAACCTTTAAGCTATGCATTATTTTGTTTTTTTTTTATAGCAGAACTAATTTAAACTAATTCCTAAGAAGTCATGTACAAAATATGGTAAGAATCCGCTGAACCATTTCAAAGATCTAGCAAAACCAAAAACGTTACCCCAGCAAAATCTCGAATAACTTCGCAACCGAAGAAAGAACAAATACAAAATAAGGCACAACATTTACTTCATCTAGACAACTAATTTTATAGCTAGTAATTATTTAAATATTCCCATTAGAAAGAAAAAGGTCTGGCTGGGGTAACGTTACCCCAGCAGGAAATGTTTTTGTGAAATAATTAAAAAACTATAAGCGCAACAAATTTAAAAATGTGCGCAACAATTACAGAAGCCGCATAACTAATTATCTATAAGATTGAAATGACCATTTTCGACAACATCTGGCTGGGGTAACGGACTCAGTCAGTGGACTACGGTTCATAATAAGTTATACGTGGTTATACATATTGAAAGGGCCGCGGACTAGGGTTGCTTACTTCGAGAAACTACTTACGCCATCTAGTGTGGATTCGCAAACTTCCTTTATGTTGAAAAGAATTCCATAGGTAGGTATCACCTGTAGTATTACCGTAAATATTTTGCGTTGGGCTCTTAGTCTAAGTTCGTAAATTAATACGACAAATGAAATTCAACTCGAATGAAACGACTAAAATGTCTTTTTATTGTACTTTTAAATACTTTTTGGGTATTGGAATGGTACTTTGTTCAACAAGGGGAGAAAGTCTTTGTAGTTTGAATTAATTTCATTTCAAATAGGAACATAATGTAATCCAATCAAAGTAGATTTTACCTGTCAGCGTCTTTATGCAACCAAAAATAAGTTAAATTTCGATCACGATCCGTATTTAAACAATTAAATACTGCACAGTATCTTTTTGCTTTTTTTTCGTTTTGTGTCCATCTTGCAATTATCGAAAAAGTTGAACGTGGTCGAACAAATAGCGCGCGCGCGTGTCTTCTTTCGCTTGGGGCAGCCTACTAGATTGGCCCTTTCGCAGTGGCCGCCGCCTGTAGGTATGTTTTTAATACCTACACGCGGAGTGACACAGGCCTGCTATGGTCCGTGGAAAATATGGACGCCAGGGAGCGCGCACTTTATTGTTCACTCATTCCCCGCACGCCGTTCTCCGGTTGTACCAACCTAACCGCACTTTGCACCAATGAGAGCCGACCGGTGCCTCGCTGACCGTAGCTCGCTGCGTTGCAATTGGTCGAATTCACCGCGCGCCAATTTTGAATGATGACGCCGCTGTCCTATCCCTCTCGCACTCGTAGAAGTCGCAGATGATTCAGAAAATGGCCGATCGATTCTTCTTTCGATTTATTGGAATTTCTTGAAAATTAAAATGTATGTCGGATTCTTGAAGTTCTTCTCGCAGCAATCGATACTTGATATAATCGCAAGTATATGCTGAAAATCCGTATGCTCTGCCTTCGCCGCCTTCTGTTGCGTCACGTGGGCTAGCTGTACGTACGTGCTTACTCGCAGTGATGATGAGCGTTCTCGCAATCGCTGAATCCCTGATGACGACTCATAGGATTGGAACTTGCTTGATGGACCAATGAAGCCACTAATGTTTCCTCGTACCTCTAGTTGTCGTCGTCGTTGTCGTGTCAAGATATCCGACTCGTGGGACCAATGTGGACGGCTTCACCTCGGTATAAGCTCGTAGGCCTAATGTCGGAGGCTACCTTCGATGTGATCGTGTTGACTGTATATTTTCTGGTATCTTGACCCTCGATTGAAACAACTTGCTTGGTAATAAAACACTTTAATTTTCACTGTTATGTACAGACACCACGCACGTTAAATGGCAAACGGAAGAGAGAGACATAGACAATTTTGATTGTTGACCATAGAGTAAAAAAACTAAAACTAACTTTGTGTTGCCATAAACAGTTACTGTAGAGAATATTTTCAGTTAACATTATTTTATCTTCACAACCCATGCTGGTTAGGGTAACCTGACACCTGAATAAGTGAAATAAAAACACTCCATTTAATTCACTCACTATGCGTTCAATGTTATTTTGAAATATAACCAGTAATGATGTGTCAGAAAATAAACTCATGAATTAGATTTAACTTTTTAATTACTACTAATTAAATAACTGAGTAGTAACAAATTTAAAATTTGTTGTTGTAGTGTGCAGCTCGCCTAACCTTATATTTGTAACTGCACACACTAATTATCGACATTATTACACGAATCGTTGAACTGAACAGTTCTCTTTTATTTTGCCTACATCACTCTAATACATGGCGACCCTTAGCCAGCAATTAAAATTTTGCAACATACGTGAAAACGAAGATCTACGTCTATAGTTGAAGAAATCATGAAGATTTTACTGATAGAAGTTTGTGAAGACAGAAAATTTGAAGAAAGAAAGCAAAGAAGATTTTAAAAAATAACAGAAGAATAAGAACCAGAACCTTTAAGAAAAATGTGTACTTTAGAACATTACAACATAATAAGAAGATAAGAAAAGGAACGTTGCTGCCGGGTGCGATGAAATTGTACGGGTCCGATGTGGAGCAGCTGGGAGTCAGTTCGAGTCCAATGCTGAGGAGTTCATTCATCCACGCCACGTGAGACGTCGTGACCTACATATACGTTGTCAGTAATATACGAACCTACTGCAATGTAAGTTTTGCACTGCAACATTATTATTTTGTATTCCACTATTTTCATGATATTGTAATTAGATCATGCTGTGTTATTTTATATTTTCTATTGGGGATTAGGAATGTCCCAACAATTGCAAGATTTGCACGCAAAACTAAAATATTTAAGAGAATATTTAGTGAAACTTGGTCCAGATAGGCGTAAACAAGATTTAGCTTATAAGAAACTAGCAGAAGCTGAAAAAGAATATAGTAAACTGGATTGTATTTTGACTCAGTTGAACCAAGTAGTTAAAGATCGCAAGTTAGGCAAAGAAACTTGTGAGGTTTTCCAAATAATAATTCTGGAGATTCAATCAAATTTTCAGAAAATAAAGGGTTTACTTTCTATAATAGACAGTAGTAGTCAAATGATAAATGATGTTTATTTTGCAAGTAGGTTTTTACAAACACTTTTACACGTCATTTTTTAAAACTAGATGGGGCCGGTGTTTCGTACCTGACTACTCTGAGAAGAAACAGCCGAAACCAAGGAACTTATATACTAACTGGAATGAGTACGAACAAAATGCTAAAAAAATAAAAGAAACTCTATCTCAAAAGCTTAGAGTTCAAATTTGTTTAATGGATTCAATAGATAAAAAACGTTCCGAGCGAGAAACCGACATTGGTGGATGGTGTCTCTGTCTTGCCTTGTCACCGATGTAAACAACATGGCCGATACACGTTCGCGTTGAAGTCATATTTTTGCGTTCTCAAGTTCTTTTCATTGTATTTAAGTGAAATCATCCGCTCTAAATATGGTAAAATTGTGTTTTGTGAAGGGGTGTAGTAGTAAGGGGTATGTTGGATGTGGAATTTCGTTTTTCAGGTAAGTTTTTTAACTTTGTTTGTATACTACGACTAGGGTTACCAATGTTTTAGATTGACAAACGGGAAATATCCAAAAAAATATTAAAACAGCTAAGTTCGAAGTTTCGAACATCGTTGTCGTACATACTAATCAAAAGTTTATTTTCATTTTATAAATTAGTAACATCGGACATCGCACAAGGCGTCGGTAGTAGTTTGCTTATTAAATACAAATATTGTTTTGTTTCCAAACAGATTCCCTAGTAATGAAAATCTGCAGCAAGGGTGGCTGAAGCTATCTCGCCTAGAATGCTATGGAGTTGCAGGTCATCATCATTAAATAATAACATAACAGTAGTCTGTAACTGTCTCAAGAGTTAGTGTGATTATTGGACACCCTATGAGAAAGAGACAACATCCACTCTTGAAGCTTTCTCGCTCGGAACGTTTTTGGGTTGCGCGTCCTCATTCCAGTTAGTATATAAGTTCCTTGGCCGAAACAAACTCAGAGGTCATAGTCTCTTTTAAAGTCCAGACAATCTTGCTCAATTCACATGAGGACTATGCAGATTAGTGTCTGATATGGTCTTTTGAAGAAAGAACCATACAGTTTTGAGTGGACCTGTCCAGTCAGTGCAAGCATTTGTCAGTTAACGTGTAGCTCGACTTATAACCCAAGGAGCTCAACGAAACGACGAACAATACCAAAGAAAGGACATTTGAGTAGGTCGCTTAGAGTACTCAAACTGTCAGATAGTTGTGGGAAAAATTAACAAAAAATATAAATGTGACCCACATGGTCCCCACATTCACAATAATCATATAAAATTCATAACAAGTTCTATTCAAAAAGAATGTAAATAAAAATCACAAAAATCATTAAAAGGCACAATGATGATAAAAAAAACTAAAATACTTAACAAAATAAGTATTCATGTCAAATCAGTAAATGTCAAATAAAAAAATAAAAAAATACATGTCAAAACATTACATGTCAGAGTGTATAAAAAATAATAAAATACATGTCAAAACATTAAATGTCAGAGTGTATAAAAAAAGGAAAAGAAAAAATAAAAAAAGGAAAAGAAAGGAATAAATAATAAACAAGCGAAGTCCGAAGCTTCGACATTCACAGAGCAAATTTCATTGGAGCAGCTTAATCCCAAGCCTTTTTATCTTCGAGATAGTGATTAACATGATAGTAGGCTTTCAGGCACAGCTTCCGTTTTATAAACGATTTGAATTTATTTAGGCTTAGTGCTTGAATTTGGCTCGGAAGTTTATTGTAAAAACGTATACATTGGCATCTGAACGTACCCCCTATTTTTTTGAGCCTCGTTGCAGGAACAACAAATTTGTGTTTGTTCCTCGTATTTATGTTGTGGATATCACTGTATTTTTTAAACAAATTAATATTTTTGTGTGCGTACAAAAGGTTTTCCTAAATAAACTGAGAAGGCACAGTAAGAACATTTATCTCTTTAAATTTTTCTCTGAGGGAGTATCTGGGACTTAATTTATAAATTGAACGAATTGCCCTTTTTTGCAAAACAAATATTGTCTGAATATCGGCGGCATTGCCCCACAAGAGAATACCGTACGACATCACGCTATGGAAATAACTAAAGTAAACTAAACGGGCTGTCTCTAAATCAGTTAACTCACGAATCCTTCTAACGGCGTATGCTGCAGAGCTAAGTTTTTTTGACAATTTGTCTATATGCGGGCCCCACTGAAGCTTGGCATCCAAAGTTATGCCTAGGAACACTGTGCTATCTTCCGGTGTCAACTCTTCATCCTTAATTAGTACAGTAGTTTCCACTTGTCTTACATGGGGTATCGTAAATTTAATACATTTAGTTTTTTTCTCATTTAGGAGTAGGTTATTAACATTAAACCAATTAACGACTTTTGCCAGGGCGCTATTAACATCAACCGTAACTAACTGCTGACGTTTGAGTTTAAATAAAAGAGAAGTGTCGTCTGCAAACAATACTATGTCATGATTATCCTTTATGAGGTGAGGCAAGTCATTTATGTAAATAAGAAACAAAAATGGACCAAGAATTGAGCCCTGTGGTACCCCCATTCTTACTACGGATCCGGGAGATCTCTTCCCGTTAACATCAACTCTCTGAATCCTATTACTCAAATATGAAATAAGAAGATCCAGAGAGGCGTTACGGATTCCGTAGTGGTGTAGTTTCCTGATTAATGTTTCATGAAGAACGCAATCGAAAGCTTTAGATAAATCGCAAAAAATGCCCAAAGCATCGCATTTGTCCTCCCAGGCATTATAAATGTGTCCTAAAAGTTCAACACCGGTAGTATCAGTAGTTGAACGACCCCTTGTGAAACCGAACTGTTTTTTATGCAGTAACTTATGTTTATTGAAAAAACTTTGCATTTGTGCCAAAATTAATTTTTCAAAAATTTTACTAAAGGTGGGTAGTACTGAAATGGGTCTATAATTAGTGGGGTCTGATGTACTACCCGATTTAAACAATGGTATTATTTTACTATATTTCATTAGATCAGGAAACTCACCACGGTCAATACAATCGTTAAATATTACAGCTAATGAAGGAGCTACAATGTTTATAATGGATTTAGCAACGTCTACAGAATGACCCCATAGATCGGCGGTCTTTTTAACATTTATGGTGTGAAAAGTTTTAATAATATCTTTACAGGTGACATATTGAAAATTAAATTCGGATTCACAGACTGAAACGTTTTCCCTTAGTAAAGACTCGGCAGCAGTAGGTGACGAGTTTAGCGATTTAGTAGTCGATACGGGAATATCCGCAAAGAAATTTTCAAAGGCTGTGGCAACTTGAGTATCTGAATTTAAAATATTATCGCCAATAGCAAGGCTGTAGTCACTATTTCGGTTGCAAGACCTTCCCGTTTCGCTATTAATAATGTTCCATGTCATTTTAACCACATTACTATTATTTTTAATTTTTGAACTCAAGTAACGTGACTTTGCTATAAAACAAACTTTTTTAAATAATTTTGAATAATTCTTAACATACAAATTAAATTCTACAGTTTTTACATAAGTCCGCTCTTCATACAGCTCATAAAGTCGTTTTCGACTCTTATGAATACCAATGGTGGCCCAGTCGTTGAAAGAAGCGTTACTATTTACAGATATTGTCATATGGACAAATCAGTGTTGCCGTTTTAGCCACTTTGTGGCTAGATCTAGCTGATTTTCAATGGTTTTAGCCAAAAAGAAAACCATTTTAGCCACCAAAATAAATCTAGCTACTTCTGGCTGATTTTTAGATTGTTAAACCTACTTTTATTACTATTAGAAGTCTACCTACTAATATTACCATACAGTACACTACAGTACTACAGTACAGTACACATTATTAAACTAAAATAGTTAATTGTAGGCAACACCACCAATTAATAGTAGTAGTCTGCATTATGGCGGGGGATTCCCCAGTGAATGTTTATTTTTAACGTAATTCAGATCCGATCGAATGAAAATGTAGGTTATTACTGTTTGTTTTGCATCAAGTCAGTACTACTCGTGTTAAAATTTCAAAGGGAGCGGAATATTGTTATTGTTTTATCGAAGACGCTCGCGAGCAGTTTGTTTTTTATTTTGCTTACACAAAATGAATACTATTAAAATTGTTTTATTTAACCAATTTTTCCCCTTGCCTAAATTGTAATACCTAACAATAGTAATAGGATAGCAGTAGCAGGTCAAAAGCACTTTAGCCACTTCTAGCGGAATTTTGAAAGAGATTTATTTACAAAACTAGCAACTTTTTTCTTACATGTAGCTGATGTAGCCACAAACTAGATTGTCCTAACGGCAACACTGGGACAAATGTGTTTTCAAATTGTGTGCAATACATACTGAAAAAATCGTTATATTGTTGATTTGGATCATCATTATCTGACAAAAGTGGTAGTTTGGTTAAAAGTTTAGTTTTAAAAGTTTCCAGGCGATTTTTACTTTTTGGATTAACAATGATATCCTTTTTAGTTACTTTCTTGCTTACATTTGGAATTGTGATCAATTGCCCACAATGATCTGAATCTATTATGTTAATAATTGCTTTTTGGGTGGGTATAATATCAGTGTAAATATTATCTAGGCAAGTAGCACTAGTTGGGGTTATTCTGGTGGGCTCGAGAAATTTGTTTTCAAGATTGTATGACTGAAAGAGGCTTATAATTTTAGTACTTAACCCAGAATTTTCTAACAAATTAATATTGAAATCACCACAAATGATTATTGACTTCTTAGAACTACAGATTTTATGCAACACTTCATCCATTACCTTTTCAAAACAATCATACAACCCTGAAGGAGGTCTATACACACTTAATATAATAAACTGCTCCAATTCTATACAGGCTATTTCAACTGTTCGCTCAACAGATAGGCTGACAATATCCTTGCGGTCTTTAAATTTAAGATGATTATTTACTAAGATTAATGCGCCGCCATGTATAGCATTTACCCTGCTGAATGAACTACCAACCTGGTGATTACTGAAATTGAAAATTAATTGATGACATTTGAGCCAATGCTCCGTTATACAAAGAATATCTATATTGTTACAATTCAGGAAAAGTTCTACTTCTAATTCTTTGTTCAAAAATCCTTGAATATTTTGATGAACCAGGTTGATACTATTAAAACTTTCAAAACATTCGCTTGATTTACTATCTGGCTTCCTTATAATATTGCAAGAGGTCGCCTCCGTTGTCAAAATTTCTAATTTAAATGATTGACTGATTCATTAATTGTGCTCAAACTATTGGCAGAGTAATATAGTTGAGTATTGCATTGTTCAACAGAGGCGACCTGATTAGCCAAGTTCTTGGCTGTAATAGAAAAAAAGTATGATAGCGACACAGCTACTTGTCTTTTCCAATAGTTTGAAAGATAGCACCTGTCCACAAGATATCTATCTTTTGTCAAATAAAAATTGTCACCAATATAATTATTAATGTCAATTAAATGAAATACATTACTATTAAATGTCAAATTATGTAATGTTCTGTTAATATTATATCTAAAGTAATTTTCTTCCTGTGGCAAACTTTTACTATAAGGAAATGTGAACATTACAATTTTTCTTAAACTAAGGTCACTTATTGATCTATAATATTGGAGTAATTCTCCTTTATTCACAGTACCCCTATTACCAACAAAAATTATTAGTACAGAATCCTGGGTGAAGTTGTAATTAATAATTTTCCTCATGATATCATATAAGGAACAACCAGGCATACAAAAGTTCATAATAGAATGTTCCGGGTACTTATTTGTCAACAAGTGGCCTAAATCCTTACCAATTTCATCAGAGAAAATAACAATTTCTTTATTGACAATTTGTTTAGCTAAACAATTAGTAATTTCTAATGGTAAACTAACACAGGACCGCGGTATGGTTGTATCAGCTAGAGGCAATGAATGGGCCGGTGTGGGTTCAAGAGATTGTGGTTGGCAATGCTCACAGTTGTTAGTTTCTGTACTTACCAGCTCATTCATAGCCAATACATATTCCCTCATTTGGTTTTCAGAGGCTGTATATTTAAAATTGAGTGAAGTTAATTTCTGTTGTAGGTGGTCAATTTCACACTGCAAGTTCTCTGTGTCTATTTGGTACTTCCTATTACTTTTATCTAAGTTTAAAGAATAAATTATCTAATTGTTTTATAAGATTCAACCTTTCCCTATTCAATTTTACATTTTTAATGAAAAACTTATGTTTTTTGACCATTTTCTTAGTTTTAACTATGTATTTGTTTATTTTAATATATTTTTTTAGTTTATTCTTACCCATGATGACTCGCACTGATTTAATTGACTTTAATTCATCATCACCTGTCAGATCTATAGTGTAAGGTTGGGATTTATCAGAAATCATTGACGGAGCAATAGGCACCAATTCACTGAACAGACTTTGGTTCAATGAGGCTGTGATGTTATGATTGGTTGTCTCGAGCTCTGATATTTGACTTCTGGCCTCATGTGTTGTTGCAATTGAAGCTTGTGACTGAGAGTTTGTTCATACTCTGTGCTACACTGGCTGAACCCGTCCACAATGACTTGGAGCCTATCCCGGTCTTCTATGGCATCAGTGAATTGTGTATATAGCTGAGCCATTTCCATTTTCAACTTGTTATTCCTTTCATGGGCTTCAGAGAGCACCCTTTCATTGTCATCTATTTCCCTGTTTAGTTGGTTACAGGACTCCTTACACGCCTTTAATTCGCTCAAAGCCTGACTAAGTTAAGACTCTTCGAGGCGAGCGCGGGCACTGCGTGTCATAATCATTATTCAGGAGAATAGAGACAAGATAAGAGAAAACTAGGTGCGGTAGAATTGTATATGAAACGATTAATTGAAAGGAAAAATGAAATTTATTACGACAAAAAGAAGTTCTGTCACCGAACCAAACAGGGTTATGTTTACGTTTCAAAGGTCATCGGCATCAACAGGTAGCCGTAATTAAAAGTGATCCAGTTATAGAAAGCAAGTAATTAAAACGTAAACAATGTACTACCAAGTAAAATAAGTGGTATTGTACCTGATATTTTAAGATGACAATGCAAGATTCCTTCGAACCGGTAACTGTCAGTTTCACAAATGAAATTATTACACTTAATTTTCGTTAATTCAACATATCTACACTATAATTCACACTATACTTGCTAAATACTTGTTATTTTATAGGAAATAGGCCGTAATAAGAAGGAAATACAATATTTAAAATTAAGGTGAATGCTTCGACCAGCCCGCGAAATTCAAATTTTCTTACGTTTTTGGCAAATTGCAAGCCAGTGCAAGGTTGTATGTTGATTAAAACATTGGACGCGATTGTAAGACGTATGTAGTTTCAGAATTATAATAATCAAAACCATCAATACAACCCTCTAAGTTCATAAAGGTCTAGCAATGACTTTAACCTTGAAAAAATCGTTTCTCGACCTTTATGAACTTGGAGGGTTGTATTGATGGTTTTGATGATTATAATTCTGTAACTACATACGTCTTACAATCGCGTCCAATATTTTAATCAACATACAACCTAGCACTGGCCTGCAATTTGCCAAAAACGTAAGAAAATTTGAATTTCGCGGGCTACCCTGGAGCATCAGCCTTAAGGTGGATGCTCAAGCGTAGCCCGCGAAATTCAAATTTTCTTACGTTTTTTGCAATTTGCAGGCCAGTGCTAGGTTGTATGTTGATTAAAATTTTGTTTGCGACTGTAAGACGTATGTAGTTACAGAATTATATTCATCAAACTCATCAATACAACCCTCAAAGTTCATATTGGTGTCAAAATTACTTTTCCAAGGTCAAAATCATTCTTGCACCATTATGAACTTGGAGGGTTGTATTGATGATTTTGATGATTATAATTGTGTTACTACATACGTCTTACAGTCGCAAACAATATTTTAATCAACATACAACCTAGCACTGGCCTGCAAATTGCAAAAAACGTAAGAAAATTTGAATTTCGCGGGCTACCCTTGAGCATCCACCTTAAAAGGACAAATTCAAATCAGCTGTTAGCTGTAGTGTTGCCACAGGAAAAAAAGTCAAACTAGTTCTAAGGATTTTATAGAATATTCAGATTGTGTTACAAAAATGGCAGACGCATTCGATATTAGAACTGCAATTTCCCTATTGCCGGTGATGAATGGCCAGGAGCAGGTGACAAATCAGCTTATTGATGGTATCTTGCTATATAGTTCACTGATCAATGATGCCAGTAAAATTCAATTAATACTGTTTGTGTTAAAAACGCGTCTCTCACACTACTACGACACACACACACACACCATCACACACACACACATACACACACACACTCACACACACTATAGGTTTAAACCTCACAATCAGATATTGTTTGCGTTAAGTGCAAAGTTGAGGGCTTTTCAAATAATTATGCAAATTTGAAAACATTTGTAATGGACATTGTCACATATTTGCTAGATATGTGCAGGGCTGCTGGGTTAATTATAGAAATAAAACCCGGAGTTACATTGCACGTGAGACAACTGTTTTTTTTTCGGAGAACCATAGACCACAGAGTACAGTAATAGATAGACAATCATTAAAGCACAGAGCACAGATTAAACTTATGCTACACTCCTCTTCTAATTTTTATTAATTTTTGAAATTACTACATACACATCAAGTCTCTGAACAGGCTTATGAGTACCTACGTACACTTCTACGTACTTCTGGCTAAACTAGAATAGGAGAATTAGCAATGTTACTGGGTATTTCTTTGTTAATTAACGGCATATTTACTTCTAATTTCTCCGATTCTTTTTCTTGCTCCAATACACTTTCCTTAGGTACACTATAATTAGGCAAACACTGAGTAACATTCCTGGTGAGTATGCCTTTGTCAGTGTGCACATCATACATAACATTTCCTACTGGTTTTTCAATAACACCATCTAACCATTTTCGAGAGTTATCATATGATGCAATCAGTACTTTATCACCTGGTAAATATTGCTTTACAGATTACTTACAGATCAACTGCCGAGGAATAATTACATCTTTTTTTATAAAAGATAAACGTATACGGAGTTTTCTACCGAACATTAACTCACCCGGTGCCTTGCCTGTTGTGGCATGTGGTGCTGAACGAAAAGCTAATAGCCATTGCTGTATACTATGATCTAAACAACTTTTATCAAACTAAATACGTGGGCTACCGCCAGAGGACTCAAAAAAAACCGAATTAATTACAAACTAATTTATTTAATAAAAATAAATTACAAATAAAAAGAAAGCAAATTGACTCGATCGATGGTGGAAACGAAGTGAGCGGGCTCGGTCACGTAGACGGTGTCGTCGAGCCTCGTGTTCTGTGTCAGCAGTTTCCCCTCGTAGCAACTGGGTCGATGATGCGCACGCGTTGTGCCTCGTGCCAGCAGTGTCAGCGCTTTAATTAATAGTGATGCGCGTAACACCTCCCTCCTCAGATCGACGACTATTTCAGATTTTGAGATGAAATTATAGTCGAGAGTTTAGATTCATCTTGGGAAGCCGGCTGGTTCCGGCGGGTTTCAGATGTTTCAGGCTCGGTGTACATGGCTTCATCTGGAGTTGTCATCTGCTTCTTTCGGCGGGAGTGGACTCGGTATGATAGTATTGCTCCCAGTACAAATAAGGCTAGCAGTGTACCATAAAATGGGATTGTTGTATGGTAAATAGTTGAGATTGGTTCAATGTGGATTGGCTTCTGTGAGTCTATTCTATCTTGAATATCGTGCAGCTTCTTTAAGTTAATAGCACTGATTTGAAGAGGTGGCATGGTTGATCCTTCGATGTGATCTGGCACGCTGCTTATCTTCATGGGTTGTCCACTAATGTGGTCGTTGATGTTGACGATGGTGAACTCGTCTGTTCGTAGCTTGCAATTATGTGGAATGGTGGCTAGGTAGCTTCCGGCTATAGTTATAGATTCTTCCTGTTCGCAGATTAACTGGACTTATGTTGGTTTCGGGAACACGAGAGCGTAGCGGCGGTCATCTAACTTTTCCATTGCGGGCTTCGTCAGGCTAATAGTGATCGTGTTACATGATTTGTGCAGTGTTTGACTTCAGATGATATCGCAGATGCAGTCTGGATGGGTTCTAATTTGGTGGTTGAGCTTTTCTTCGCAGAGATACTCTGAAGCTACCTTCGGGCATTCTGCCTCTATGTATGTTAGCATTTGAGTATATAACTATGTAGATATGTAACTAGATGTATTTAAATATTTAATGTTCGTAACTTATTAGGTATAAAATATAAACAATGGGATTCACTTCATAATAACATTATATTTACCTCGTAGTATATAACAATTAACCATAGTAGTGTATATAACACAACGTTACGTAGCAATATATCGACCATACCTAATAAACAACACACATAATAATAACATAATCACATCATAATAACCACAATCATCTTCATTATCTTGTTATAATGAAGATGATTGTGATTCACCTTTATTATCACAATCATCATTTTATCACAATCGTCGTTTTATCACATCATCGTCATTTTATCACAATCGTCGTTTTATCACAATCATCATCATTTTATCACAATCGTTATCATTTTATCACAATCATCATCATTTTAACACAATCATCATCATTTTAACACAATCATCATCATTTTATCACAATCGTTATCATTTTATCACAATCATCATCATTTTAACACAATCATCATCATTTTAACACAATCATCATCATTTTATCACATCATCATCATTTTATCACAATCGTTATCATTTTATCACAATCATCATCATTTTAACACAATCATCATCATTTTAACACAATCATCATCATTTTATCACATCATCATCATTTTATCACAATCGTTATCATTTTATCACAATCATCATCATTTTAACACAATCATCATCATTTTAACACAATCATCATCATTTTATCACATCATCATCATTTTATCACAATCGTTATCATTTTATCACAATCATCATCATTTTAACACAATCATCATCATTTTAACACAATCATCATCATTTTATCACAATCGTTATCATTTTATCACAATCATCATCATTTTAACACAATCATCATCATTTTATCACAATCATCATCATTTTAACACAATCATCATCATTTTATCACAATCGTTATCATTTTATCACAATCATCATCATTTTAACACAATCATCATCATTTTATCACATCATCATCATTTTATCACAATCGTTATCATTTTATCACAATCATCATCATTTTAACACAATCATCATCATTTTATCACAATCATCATCATTTTAACACAATCATCATCATTTTATCACAATCGTTATCATTTTATCACAATCATCATCATTTTAACACAATCATCATCATTTTATCACAATCATCATCATTTTAACACAATCATCATCATTTTAACACAATCATCATCATTTTCATTCCTTGCCCGTGGTACAGTTGGCTAGTACAGTTGACCGGACAGCGGGTAAATATTTTTTTCCTTGGTACTGTTGACTGGACTACAAAAAAACTTATCACATCATCATCATTTTATCACAATCGTTATCATTTTATCACAATCATCATCATTTTAACACAATCATCATCATTTTAACACAATCATCATCATTTTATCACATCATCATCATTTTATCACAATCGTTATCATTTTATCACAATCATCATCATTTTAACACAATCATCATCATTTTAACACAATCATCATCATTTTATCACATCATCATCATTTTATCACAATCGTTATCATTTTATCACAATCATCATCATTTTAACACAATCATCATCATTTTATCACATCATCATCATTTTATCACAATCGTTATCATTTTATCACAATCATCATCATTTTAACACAATCATCATCATTTTAACACAATCATCATCATTTTATCACATCATCATCATTTTATCACAATCGTTATCATTTTATCACAATCGTTATCATTTTATCACAATCATCATCATTTTAACACAATCATCATCATTTTAACACAATCATCATCATTTTATCACATCATCATCATTTTATCACAATCGTTATCATTTTATCACAATCATCATCATTTTAACACAATCATCATCATTTTAACACAATCATCATCATTTTATCACATCATCATCATTTTATCACAATCGTTATCATTTTATCACAATCGTTATCATTTTATCACAATCATCATCATTTTAACACAATCATCATCATTTTAACACAATCATCATCATTTTATCACATCATCATCATTTTATCACAATCGTTATCATTTTATCACAATCATCATCATTTTAACACAATCATCATCATTTTAACACAATCATCATCATTTTAACACAATCATCATCATTTTAACACAATCATCATCATTTTATCACATCATCATCATTTTATCACAATCGTTATCATTTTATCACAATCATCATCATTTTAACACAATCATCATCATTTTAACACAATCATCATCATTTTATCACATCATCGTCATTTTATCACAATCGTTATCATTTTATCACAATCGTTATCATTTTATCACAATCATCATCATTTTAACACAATCATCATCATTTTAACACAATCATCATCATTTTAACACAATCATCATCATTTTAACACAATCATCATCATTTTATCACATCATCATCATTTTATCACAATCGTTATCATTTTATCACAATCATCATCATTTTAACACAATCATCATCATTTTAACACAATCATCATCATTTTAACACAATCATCATCATTTTAACACAATTGTTCTATGAAACCGGTCACTCCGGCTGGCGGGTTCGGAATTCAGCCAGAGTAAGTTGAGGTGAACATTGGTGGCAAATGAAACTTGGATTATCTTGAATTATGTATTGATTTTACACATTTTTATCTTGATATAACATGAATATTCCTCACAATTGGTGATTTACATTGTCTGAACCAACGAACTATGCGTTGAACAAAATTTTTCTTGTCCCGATGAAATCTTGGGAACCAATATGAAAATGAATGCTCGGAAACGGAACTGGAATGACCGTGAGTCCCTAACCACAGATTACAAAAATGACAAATTAGTGCATTAATGTTGCAAGCACTGAGTAGTTTAGACAAAAACCACAGAGAACATGAGAAATTAAAAATATAACTTATAATGCTAATAAAATACACAAAGCATGTTAATTTGAGTTAACATTCTTGGGCCCTCGGAAGGAGGAGGAACAATGTTACTACTGTAAACATTGAAAATGAATAATTATTATAATAAACAATATACCTAAATATTGGCTAATATGATTATAATTAATAATCCTAAATTTAAATTAAATTATCTTAAACTTAACTAGTACTACAATCTATTGGCAGTTTACATAGCTTCACTACCGGTCTTACTAATTCACCGTATTGAGTCTTAACCTTCACTGATCTTACAATTGAATCTCTACCCTTATATAATTCAATAACTCTACCTCTTTTCCATTGAAGAGGTGGTGAATTTTCATCTATAATTAAAACCAAGTCATTAATATTTACACCTTCAGAATGATTATACCATTTATTACGAGCCTGTAATGTACTTAAATATTCTAAGTGCCAGCGAGTCCATATAATTTGATACAATTTTTGAATAACCTGAAACCGTGATAGACGTGACATTTTAGTATTTTTCCAATGGACCTCTGGTAATGCCACAAGTGGTTGGCCTATTAGGAAATGACCTGGAGTTAATACTTCCAAATCACCAGGATCATCTGACATTGGCACAAGTGGACGCGAATTAAGAATGGCTTCTATTTTTGATAAAATTGTAGTGAGTTCTTCAAAAGTTAAAATGGTGTCTCTTACCTCCCTTTTCAATAGGTTTTTCGCACTCTTCACAGCAGCTTCAAATAACCCCCCCATATGAGGTGAAGCTGGTGGGTTGAATTCCCATTTTATGTTCTGATTTCTAAACTCCTCCTGAAGTAATAATTCGTTATTAATTAAAAACTGATTTACCTCCTTGAGATAATTATTAGCACCAACATAGTTGGTACCCCTATCTGATCTAATAAGTGATGGTAGCCCCCTGCGGCTAACAAATCTAGTGAATGTAGCGATGAAAGCCTCCACTGATAATGATGAAACTACCTCTAGGTGAACAGCCTTTGTGGCTAAGCACACAAATACACATAGATAGGCCTTTACTGACTTAGCATTCCTGAGTAAACTGCTTTTGACCAAAAAGGGTCCTGCAAAATCTGTAGCCACACCTGAGAATGGACGTGCTGCAGTAACTCGATCAGCAGGTAGGTCTGCCATGAATGGTGGTTGAATTGATGGATTAAACCTGAAACATACTAAACATTTTCTTATGACCCTGGAAACCTGACGTTTGACTGATGTGATCCAATATTCTCTTCTAAGAATAGCAATTAAGGCATTGGTTGCTGCATGACAATATGACCGATGATGATATTCTATTAAAAGTTGTCCAAATCTGTGATCCTTTGGCAGTAAATAGGGATGACGTGCCCCATATGGCAAGTCTGATCTTCTTAATCGACCTCCGACTCTGATTAATCCATCTTGATCAATAAATATACTTAACTTTTGCAATGACTTGCATACCGGTTTTTTCTTCTTCAACAATGCAATTTCTTCACTGAATGACTGTGATTGTACTTCCTTAATCCAAAATTTTGTAGCTTCTCTTGTTTCTTCAATAGATAATATCTTTTTAAGATTTCTTTGTGATTTAGGTAGCCTGAGGTTTCTGATAAACCTTAGTATGAATGCTGTGATATTGATAAGCCTACTGAATTTACTGACTCTTGATAATAATGACTGTTCCCATGACTCTGTTGGTGTTGTGAAGTGAATGAGTTTCTTAAATCCTGGTAAATTGTCTGGTATGATGATAGTTGACTTAGGCCAGTCCTTCTCGTGTTGAAGAAGCCACTTGGGAGACCACCAATCGTCGTAATCCAGTAACTCCTGGGCCGACATACCTCTGGAAGCACAATCGGCCGGGTTGTATCCTGAATTGATATGCCTCCATACCATATTCCTCTCAGAACCTTGAATTTCCTGGACCCTATTACATTCAAATGTCTGGAGCAAATGAGGTTTCGTATTTAGCCATGCCAAGACAATTGAACTGTCTGACCATGCGTTTATGCTGTCAATATGAATTGCATTTTCGTATGCCTCAGCTACATGATTTAATAGCTTATAAACCAAATGAGCTGCACTTAACTCAAGCTTGGGTATAGTTTGAGTAGTTTTCTTAGGTGCAACTCTCGATTTAGCCATGACCAATTGTACCATAACTCTTCCAGATGAATCCAAACTTCGAAGGTATACACATGCTGCATATCCTTTCTCTGACGCATCTCCAAATCCATGAAGGGAATATGACACCGCTTCTGGTAATGAGACACATCTTGGTAATTGTAAATATGAAAGATATCTGAGATCACTGATAAGACCATTCCAATGATCAAGAGTTGAATCACTGATTGGCTCATCCCAATTAAGTCCATCTGTGAATAATGATTGAAGAAGTAATTTAAATCTCAATATGATGGGAGTACAATATCCGCATGGATCATACAGCCTCGCTATGGTACTGAGTATACTTCGTTTAGTCGTAGCTTGTCCAGTAGGTACATTAAGCTGATATGAAAACGAATCTGAAACCGGATCCCATTGAATCCCTAATACCTTGATGAAGCTCCTATCCTGAGAATCAAATTGACGTGGTTGTTCACAATGCTCGCCTGGCAGATCCTCCAACACCTTGTTGTTGTTTGATGACCATTTTCGAAGCTCATAGCCTGCACTTTTCATTAAATGTTTGAGTTCTTCTTTCAACTCATTAGCCTCTGATACTGTATTGGCTCCAGTTAAAATATCATCAACAAAGATCTGACTTCTGATAGTTTCTGCTGCCTGCGAATTTGGGTGATCTGATTCCCAATCATCAGCCAATTGCAATAGTGTTCTGATTGAAATGTATGGGCTTGACCTTAGTCCATAAGTATTAGTATTTAGTTCATATACCTTAATTGGTTCCGAAGGAGTTCTTCTCCATAGTATGAGTTGATACTTTCTATCCTCAGGATGTATCCATGTCATTCTAAACATCATCTTAATATCAGTAGTAAAGACGACCTGATGTCTTCTGAAATTCAACAATATTTTTGTAATGTCATTTTGAAGTGGTTTTCCACTGTGAAGGCATTGATTTAATGAAGTTCCTGTGGAAGTCTTCCCGCTCCCATCAAATACAACTCGCAACTTGTCAGTGCCTTTCTTGAATATACCATGATGAGGTATAATGAAATGCTCTGAGTCAAACTGAAACCTTGATAATGACATATGACCTAGTTTTTCATATTCATCCATGAATTCTCTATATTTAGCAGCAAATATAGGATTCTTATCCATTTTCCTTTCTAATGATTTGAGCCTTTGCATAGCCAATGCTTTTGAGTCACCTAATACATGCCTCTCAGATAACAATGGTAATTTCACCATGTATTTCCCGTCTGGCATTCTACTGATAGAAGATTTATACAACCTTTCACACTCCATGTGTTCTGGATGAACAGAGGGCGGTGTTGGTGGCTCCTCTACCTTCCAGAACCTCTCGAGAACCTCCTCAAGCCTGGAAGCCATGATTCCATAATCTTGAACTGATGTACATCCTCTCGGTGAGATGTCACTTGGTGAGTCGATAAGTGATCCCATGATCACATGACCAAAGCAAGTCCCATATGCGAATAGTCCTGGAATATTTAATGAAATCTTAGAACCATCGAATACATAATTTAATATATCTGTACCAAGTATGAGATCAACTTCCTGTGATTGGTCAAAGTTCTGATCTGCCAAGATGATATTATTATTATTAATTAGATGCCTACAGCAGATATGATATGAAGGAATCGCTGCAGAAATAGTATACATGACTATAGCTACTGTACTGATGATAGGTACTACCTTACCTATGGGTTTCATGACTATTTTTGATAGTGTACCAGGTAAATCAACCTTCTGATGTCCTACTCCATATATCTCGGTGCTATTAGACTGTTGGTGCAATTTCAATTTATTTACCAATGATTGTGTGATGACTGAGACACTTGCCCCTGTGTCTAATAGAGCTCTAGCCTTATAATAACGTCCGTCACTCCCTTTGATACCTACCACTGCAGTTGGACAGATGGTTTTGGGTAACGGGCGCTTGATGGCACCAACAGTTGATTTATCTCAGTTAGTCTGATCGGGGCTGAGCCTGAGTCCATACCGCAGTTCTTGAAATTGACGGTTAGCTTGAGCAGCACGTTCTCCTACTCGAGTAGCTGCTTGATTTCGCTGATATTGTAATTGAGTCTGATTAATTGGTGATGGTGATCTAACCTGTTGACGTCTAGACTGAGCTTGATGTTCAACTCCAGAGTCACTGCGGTGATCAGTTGAGGTTGTTGATTGCACTGGTGCCTGTGTTGCACTGGCCCCCTGAGACCCGACATTTGATGAGGACCGCCGCTCATCAACACATAGGAGTGAATTATGATCGTTGGATCCACAATATTTGCACCAATTTTTGTGTGTGCATTCGTTTGCATAATGTTTCCTTAAGCACTTAAAACAATGCCCTGATTTGAATGCCCATGATTTCCTAGCCTTGGGATGAAGTGCATTGAATTTTCTACACCTATACAAATTATGTAGTGAATTTTGACAATAAGAACATTCATTCGAACTGGGGGTCACCTGACATGAATGCCTCTGAGATGAGGGTCCTGAAGTAGCATCAGACTGCTGATGAGGCGCTCTCCTTCTAGGTGGAAGTGATCTGTGTTCAGCTTCGGCTATGGTCAAATGCAGTCTGCACTGCTCATCCAGGAGCACCATTAATTGATCCAGAGTTGGCAGGTTATCTTGATCCTTGCCATATCTTTCCTCAAACAAGGATCTGATCCGGACCGGTAATTTCTGTAATATTATGAAAAGTATTAAATATGACCACTCCTTGACAGGCATCTTTAACTTATCGAGCGCTTGAATTGATTCTCTAAGTGGGTCGTATATATCCTTCCTTAAGATTGATGACTGAGGTTGAATAGTAGGCAATTTTAGAATCCTATCAATATAGGTATCTAACAGCAACCTAGTGTTGTGATATCTACCCTTTAGTAGATTAAGAGCTACTTCGTAATTCGCATCATCCATGGGTAACTGCCTGACCAATGACAGTGCCTCCCCTGTTAGAGATGCACGGAGATAATAGTGTTTCTCAGCATCAGATAAATTGGCACGCTCATGCACTAATGACTGAAATAAATCAAAAAATGGAATCCAGTCCATAATACCACCTGAAAACTTTGGTAGTTCGATGAATGGAAGTTTAGCAATTAAATCTGAATTACCTGTGATTTTCTTTGATGAATGATTACCTTCAGATTGAGCCTGCTCCACCCTTAGCAGGTACTCGTTGATTTGAGAGAAATCTAATTTAAACTTAGCAGATTCCTCTTCTGAAACTTCTTCCATTTGGAGTAATTTCTCATAGGCTGAAATGAACTCACCATAATATTTATCAAACTGTCGCTTTGCCACACTGGCCGAGATCGATGACCTGTTTTGTTCTATAGTATTATAAAAATCCGATAACATTCTATGTTTAGATATGAACTGCGCTCTACACTTAGTATATTCAGTTGACGGCATTTTACAACGATTAATAACCTAAAACTTATAATAACAATAGTACGTGTTATAACTAAAACTAACAAAACGTAAATCCTTAATTAACACTGACGAACGCCTGCACCACTGACTGACTGAGTCTGACTCTGACACTTCACTTGACACTTGTGCTTGATGTGATTGGCGATGTACCGTTTGTTGGCGCGAAATTACCACGCTGACTCGTCTGATGAACTAAGTTTATTTCACCATGAACTATAATACACCATGATTTTCAACTTTCCATTGATGATGACTCTGATGAACAATATCAGCAGTACATATTGTACCAATGATTGACTGACTTAAAGATGAATGAAAATACTTTTTCACCCACGCTGACACGCCGCCACCGTAATGGCGTCCCTCGACGCGTCGTCGTGTTGAAACTCGTTGAGATGACCAATATCGCGCAGACCCGCGACAACGCCTTTGTCAAAACTTTCAAAAGTTAAAGGCAATGATTTCTTGCTGACTCCCCTCATGGGCCACCATAAAATGTTCTATGAAACCGGTCACTCCGGCTGGCGGGTTCGGAATTCAGCCAGAGTAAGTTGAGGTGAACATTGGTGGCAAATGAAACTTGGATTATCTTGAATTATGTATTGATTTTACACATTTTTATCTTGATATAACATGAATATTCCTCACAATTGGTGATTTACATTGTCTGAACCAACGAACTATGCGTTGAACAAAATTTTTCTTGTCCCGATGAAATCTTGGGAACCAATATGAAAATGAATGCTCGGAAACGGAACTGGAATGACCGTGAGTCCCTAACCACAGATTACAAAAATGACAAATTAGTGCATTAATGTTGCAAGCACTGAGTAGTTTAGACAAAAACCACAGAGAACATGAGAAATTAAAAATATAACTTATAATGCTAATAAAATACACAAAGCATGTTAATTTGAGTTAACAACAATCATCATCATTTTATCACATCATCATCATTTTACCACAATCGTTATCATTTTATCACAATCATCATCATTTTAACACAATCATCATCATTTTAACACAATCATCATCATTTTAACACAATCATCATCATTTTAACACAATCATCATCATTTTATCACATCATCATCATTTTATCACAATCGTTATCATTTTATCACAATCATCATCATTTTAACACAATCATCATCATTTAACACAATCATCATCATTTTAACACAATCATCATCATTTTAACACAATCATCATCATTTATCACATCATCATCATTTATCACAATCGTTATCATTTTATCACAATCATCATCATTTTAACACAATCATCATCATTTAACACAATCATCATCATTTATCACATCATCATCATTTTATCACAATCGTTATCATTTTATCACAATCGTTATCATTTTATCACAATCATCATCATTTTAACACAATCATCATCATTTTAACACAATCATCATTTTAACACAATCATCATCATTTTAACACAATCATCATCATTTTATCACATCATCATCATTTTATCACAATCATCATCATTTTAACACAATCATCATCATTTTAACACAATCATCATCATTTTAACACAATCATCATCATTTTAACACAATCATCATCATTTTATCACATCATCATCATTTTATCACAATCGTTATCATTTTATCACAATCATCATCATTTTAACACAATCATCATCATTTTAACACAATCATCATCATTTTATCACATCATCATCATTTTATCACAATCGTTATCATTTTATCACAATCATCATCATTTTAACACAATCATCATCATTTAACACAATCATCATCATTTATCACATCATCATCATTTTATCACAATCGTTACCATTTTATCACAATCATCATCATTTTAACACAATCATCATCATTTTAACACAATCATCATCATTTTAACACAATCATCATCATTTTATCACATCATCATCATTTTATCACAATCGTTATCATTTAATCACAATCATCATCATTTTAACACAATCATCATCATTTTATCACATCATCATCATTTTATCACAATCGTTATCATTTTATCACAATCATCATCATTTTAACACAATCATCATCATTTTAACACAATCATCATCATTTTAACACAATCATCATCATTTTAACACAATCATCATCATTTTATCACTCATCATCATTTTATCACAATCGTTATCATTTTATCACAATCATCATCATTTTAACACAATCATCATCATTTTAACACAATCATCATCATTTTATCACATCATCATCATTTTATCACAATCGTTATCATTTATCACAATCATCATCATTTTAACACAATCATCATCATTTTAAAACAATCATCATCATTTTATCACATCATCATCATTTTATCACAATCGTTATCATTTTATCACAATCGTTATCATTTTAACACAATCATCATCATTTTATCACAATCGTTATCATTTTATCACAATCATCATCATTTTAACACAATCATCATCATTTTAACACAATCATCATCATTTTATCACATCATCATCATTTTATCACAATCGTTATCATTTTATCACAATCATCATCATTTTAACACAATCATCATCATTTTATCACATCATCATCATTTTATCACAATCGTTATCATTTTATCACAATCATCATCATTTTACACAATCATCATCATTTAACACAATCATCATCATTTTATCACATCATCATTTATCACAATCGTTATCATTTTATCACAATCATCATCATTTTAACACAATCATCATCATTTTATCACAATCATCATCATTTTAACACAATCATCATCATTTTAACACAATCATCATCATTTTATCACATCATCATCATTTTATCACAATCGTTATCATTTTATCACAATCATCATCATTTTAACACAATCATCATCATTTTAACACAATCATCATCATTTTATCACATCAATCATCATTTATCACAATCGTTATCATTTTATCACAATCGTTATCATTTTATCACAATCATCATCATTTTAACACAATCATCATCATTTTAACACAATCATCATCATTTTAACACAATCATCATCATTTTAACACAATCATCATCATTTTATCACATCATCATCATTTTATCACAATCGTTATCATTTTATCACAATCATCATCATTTTAACACAATCATCATCATTTTATCACATCATCATCATTTTATCACAATCGTTATCATTTTATCACAATCGTTATCATTTTAACACAATCATCATCATTTTAACACAATCATCATCATTTATCACATCATCATCATTTTATCACAATCGTTATCATTTTATCACAATCGTTATCATTTTATCACAATCATCATCATTTAACACAATCATCATCATTTTAACACAATCATCATCATTTTATCACATCACATCATTTATCACAATCGTATCATTTTATCACAATCATCATCATTTTAACACAATCATCATCATTTTAACACAATCATCATCATTTTATCACATCATCATCATTTATCACATCGTTATCATTTTATCACAATCGTTATCATTTTAACACAATCATCATCATTTTAACACAATCATCATCATTTTATCACATCATCATCATTAATTTTATCACAATCATCATCATTTTATCACAATCATCATCATTTTAACACAATCATCATCATTTTTAACACAATCATCAATCATTTTATCACAATCATCATCATTTTAACACAATCATCATCATTTTATCACAATCATCATTTTATCACAATCATCATCATTTTATCACATCATCATCATTTTAACACAATCATCATCATTTTATCACATCATCATCATTTTATCACAATCGTTATCATTTATCACAATCATCATTTTAACACAATCATCATCATTTTAACACAATCATCATCATTTAACAATCTATCATTTAACACAATCATCATCATTTTAACACAATCATCAATTTATCACATCATCATCATTTTATCACAATCGTTATCATTTTATCACAATCATCATCATTTATCACAATCATCATCATTTAACACAATCATCATTATCATCATTTTATCACATCGTTATCATTTATCACAATCGTTATCATTATCACAATCATCATCATTTTAACACAATCATCATCATTTTAACACAATCATCATCATTTTAACACAATCATCATCATTTTATCACATCATCATTCTATCACAATCGTTATCATTTATCACAATCATCATCATTTTATCACAATCATCATCATTTTAACACAATCATCATCATTTTATCACATCATCATTTTATCACAATCGTTATCATTTTATCACAATCGTTATCATTTTATCACAATCATCATCATTTTATCACAATCATCATCATTTTAACACAATCATCATCATTTTAACACAATCTCATCATTTTAACACAATCATCATTTTATCACATCATCATCATTTATCACAATCGTTATCATTTATCACAATCATCATCATTTTAACACAATCATCATCATTTATCACATCATCATCATTTTATCACAATCGTTATCATTTTATCACAATCATCATCATTTTAACACAATCATCATCATTTTAACACAATCATCATCATTTTATCACATCATCATCATTTATCACAATCGTTATCATTTTATCACAATCAATCATCATTTTAACACAATCATCATCATTTTAACACAATCATCATCATTTTATCACATCATCATCATTTTATCACAATCGTTATCATTTTATCACAATCATCATCATTTTAACACAATCATCATCATTTAACACAATCATCATCATTTTATCACATCATCATCTTTATCACAATCGTTATCATTTATCACAATCGATCATCATTTTAACACAATCATCATCATTTAACACAATCATCATATTTATCACATCATCATCATTTTATCACAATCGTTATCATTTTATCACAATCATCATCATTTTAACACAATCATCATCATTTTAACACAATCATCATCATTTTATCACATCATCATCATTTTATCACAATCATCATCATTTTATCACAATCATCATCATTTTAACACAATCATCATCATTTAACACATCATCATCATTTTATCACAATCGTTATCATTTTATCACAATCGTATCATTTTAACACAATCATCATCATTTTAACACAATCATCATCATTTTATCACATCATCATCATTTTATCACAATCGTTATCATTTTAACACAATCATCATCATTTTAACACAATCATCATCATTTTAACACAATCATCATCATTTTAACACATCATCATCATTTTATCACAATCATCATCATTTATCACATCATCATCATTTTATCACAATCGTTATCATTTTATCACAATCATCATCATTTTAACACAATCATCATCATTTTAACACAATCATCATCATTTTATCACATCATCATTCATTTTATCACAATCGTTATCATTTTATCACAATCATCATCATTTTAACACAATCATCATCATTTTAACACAATCATCATCATTTTAACACAATCATCATCATTTTATCACATCATCATCATTTTATCACAATCGTTATCATTTTATCACAATCATCATCATTTACACAATCATCATTTTACACAATCATCATCATTTTAACACAATCATCATCATTTTAACACAATCATCATCATTTTATCACATCATCATCATTTTATCACAATCGTTATCATTTTATCACAATCATCATCATTTTAACACAATCATCATCATTTTAACACAATCATCATCATTTTATCACATCATCATCATTTTATCACAATCGTTATCATTTTATCACAATCGTTATCA